>QPKB01000004.1:38769024-38872225 GCA_003546025.1 Camphora micrantha | reverse complement strand
GTAATCCAGCTAATTATTCTAATTTGGGGATGTTCTGTTGTCCAACTTATTCTCATGTGAAAACTGATAAGTTGAAACCAAAGGTTGTGAAGTGCATCTTTGTGGATTATGCTTGACTGGGAAAGATTATTACAGGTTGTGGTGTGCTAAATCAGGATTCACCCAGTTTGTCATTAGCTAGGATGTTTATATTTCATAAGAATGCTTTACTCAATGAGAGAAAACAAGTTGAAGAATACGAAGGCATATAGCAGCAGTGAGACGTTTAGGCGGAGTCAACGTCCAAGTAAGGAAGGAGCGTACATCGGCTCCTCTCGGGGATACATGGGATAGTAAGATTGTATGTAGACAGAGCAACAGATGTCGTAGATAGGTAGACCACAAAGAGAAAATAATTTGCAAGTTAGATACAGTTTCAAGGATATGATGACGTATGCGTCGACATCATATAATGGTCATGATGATATAGTTGCATACCCATTGACGATTGAGCCATCCCCGTCTCTGGAGTTAATGAAGGGCAAGAAAGTAGTCAACATGCAATATTTATGAATGAAGAGATGGAGTCTCTTAATGAGGGAATTCAGGGCATCGGATGCAAGTGGGTTCACAAGAAATGAAGGACTTCCAGCGCAGGTGGAGTGCAGTTCCAAGTTCTTGATCATGCATGCAGTTCGAAGAAATCATTGTGCGGGTCGAAGCAAGCTTCTGGACAATGGTACAAGCGATTTGGTGCATTCATGAAAAACTAGGTCAAAGACAAGTTCAAGTCTTCCTTGGACTTGACCCATTAAATAGTGAATGCTACACCCAATGACGTGGCGGCGCATGGACGTACCTTTCAGTGAGGTACAAGAAGATCACATATATATATATATATATATTATGAAATTTCTTTACACATGTGGGCCTCTCAAGTTACATGTAGCAAAATCAAAGCTTCTTCCAAATTCATGAGAAATCTATATGGATATGGGAACTTGCAGAGACTGGAAGATGATTTTTTGCTACTTCTTAAGGATAATGAGAGATCAAAACTTGAAGGTCAACAAAAACTATGAAGAAGAAGATATTGAGGATAAATATATGTGTAATATATTATCTTATTACGTTAATATGTACATTAATGTTTATGAAAATATAATGCTATATATCACAATACGAATATTATTATTACATCAATGTTAACACATTTGTAATGTATTATAGTAACATAAATATTAAAGTATTTAGTAAACTCTAATTGTGCATAATATTAAAATTTAATTTTGTGATATGTTATATTGTCGTAATGACTATTGATGATGAATACTAGATAATAAGCATACAATTAAAATTAACAATATATTTATATTACAATAATATTATCTTACCATCATATTCTTTTGCAGGCTTTTTAATTATGTATGGATTAATTATTAATAATACATCAATATTAATGTATGTGTATATATATATATATCATAATGTAATTTACACATTCATAAGATATATTGATATATGAATTTAAGAAATATATAAAAAATCATTTATATATCATAATAATATTAGTATTATATTCTTTGTATTTTTTTTTTTATAAAGGCCTGAGCTTAGCACAAGCCTCCTTCACTAGTCATCCAAAATGGTATTCATTGTTTTGTTTTCACTTGTATCTATTTGTGAATTCTCTGTTCTTTCGTCTCCCGAATTTCTTCATTTCTTTTAATTACATGCATCCATCTTACTACGTGAATCTCACTATTACTGTATTCTCTCATTTCTTCTTCACCTGCACATTCGACTTTATACACCAAAACATGTCTAATTATCATCTTATATATAGAAGTCCATCTTTAATCAAAATTAGTATTTGATAGTAACATAATGCTTCATTAACTTGTCTCCACTTTACCTGCCATATGCTTGTGGGCTTAAAAACCTATTCACTTGTTAAAGTGGGCGACTAATTAGTCCCGATTCCATTGAAAGATCTTTAGCCGTTGAAGATGTACTCCTAAATTATTATATATGAAAGAGACTGATTCAAATTGGAAATCAGCTCTAATATATATTTGACAATAACCTACAATTTTGACCTGCTCATCAATTCAAATACCCTAATTCTCTTTAATCTTATTTAATTTAATTCAATTCCATACCCACTTCTCTTTAATCTTATTACTCTAATTCAATTCAATAAATGTAATTTATTATTCACTCGCCATCTCTCCCCTTCCCAAACGGCTTTTCCCCTTAATTAGATGACTCCTTCCCATTTTTATAACTCTCTCTCTCTCTCTCTCTCTCTCTCTCTCCTAGGAAGACCTTTCTATCTCTGTCTCGGTTCCCATCCAAGCTTAGTTTTCCCTCATCACTTTTTTTTTTTTTTTTTTTTTTTTTTTTTTGCGTTGTTTGTTATCATGCTACAAGTTTTAAATGATTTGAGTGTGAAGGTTTTTAGGGTTTTCATTAGTTGCAATTTGATTGGATGCATTCATTTTAATCATAGCTTGATCTCTTATGCACTCATACTTTTTAATATTGGAATCTTCATGCATCTTTATTTAAGTTTTCATGTTTGGCATCATGTAAGTTAAGACTTGGTCTTTATGCATGATTTAATATTTTAAATTTAGTTTTAAAAGTTTTATAAAATGAATTTTTAAAATTCATGCATAAGCATAAACATGTTCTGTAGCACATGTTGAAACCCCATTTTAAACATGTTAGTCTATATTCAAGTCAATTTTTTCATGGCAAAATTCCACTTAGAAAATCATTTATTAAACAAAAAAAAAAAAAAAACTAGAAAATGGCAGTTTTACGATTATCTCACAGCTAACCGTGCAGTAGAGCTGTAATCTAGCCGTAGAGCAAAATATGACTGTTTTAAACTGGCCGTATTCTGATCATTAGAGGTATAGCTAGCTGTTAGAACTGATTTTTCCATATAAAAGGATCATTCCTTGGGATTTGAACCAAACATTTTGAGTTTTTTGAGGGCTAAGGAAGGTGAGAGAGCTAGGATAGGCTAAAAGAAGGCTAAGAAGGCAAAATCTATGGATTTCAACATTTGATTATTCAAATGGGTTTGCTCCCTTTGTTTCAAAATTAATTCATGCTAGTCTTTAAAACTTTGTTTTCATTTATGACATGATTTAATGTTCACTTAACATGTTCAAAAATGCTAGTTGTGTAATATGCTTTATTTTTAAACATGGTTAGTGATTTGACTTTAACATTTGAATAGATTTACACATGTTATCAAATTTATGTTTTGAACAAACATGCTAGAGTTAGATTTAGTGTTCTAAAATTAGTTTGTTCATCATTCCAAAATATGTGTGCATCATTTAAATCACTCTATCTCTCATTTATGGTTTTCACCTTTGCATCATTTATGAGCATATAATTTCAAAAAGAGATAGAGGCTTCTAAGCATATGCATCATTAATGAATCTTTGCATTCTTCAAGCACAAGTCTTAAATTGATTTTTCACTTTTATATTAGCTTATGTTAAGAGGCATCAATATGTACTTAATTGCATCTCTTCTTGTGCATCCTTATACATAGAAATTGAGATAAAAATATTTTGTTGTAAAAGTTATTGCTAAGCCTTAGAAAAGTATAAGTGGTTGTAAAGGTTAATATTAAGCCTTTGAAAAGCATATGTGGTTGTAAGGTTAGGGGTGAGCCTAAACCTTAAGTTGGAATAGTGGAAAATTCGGTAGGAAAATCAGGAGTGGATGTAGGCATGATTGGCCGAACCACTATAAATTTGGTTGTTATAGTGGTTGATCTTTTAATGTGTGGATGATACTCATATGCTTAATGTTTCTTTATCAATGCTAATGTTGAGTGATTATATAGTTTCTTTACTTGTTTATGTATGACTTAGAAATTTCACTTGTAGTCAAGTCAAATAATTTCCAAAGCCCCCCCCCCCCCCCCACCACCGCCGCACACACACACACACACGGGTTCAGATCTTGGACTTTTAAGGTGATGCAAAGGAGAATGACTAGAGCCCAAAGATGTATTACCTTATGCATTACCTCCATCAGTTGGTGAGTGTAAATATGATATTTCAAGTTTATACTAAAATTTTATTTTTAAAATTTGTTATTTATGTAAACTTTCAATTTTGTGATAAAAAGCCTATAAATTTTTCGTTTAATAGAAATACTTCTATTTTAGACTTATCAAAAGAAAAAATCTTGTTTATATCATAAAATTAAATGGTACTTATATGGCTTCTATCACCCGTGCTAAGCACGAGGCCATTTTGCTAGTTGTTATATATGAAATGGATAGGATTCAATTTTATAATTAATTGAGCTCCAATTTTGCAATTGATTGAGAATTGGAGCTCAATGCCAATTCCAATTTTAACCCGATTTAAGGGTGATGGAGAGATTTTAGGTCATCAAAATAAAGATGTAAATAAAAAAAGAGTCTCCTTTTAAAGAGTCTAATCTCCCATGGTCTCTAATCAATCAATCCTTATTTTTCTCATCTAATGTCATAGCTAAATAAACCTTATTAGACGTCATATTAAAGAGTCTCTCATGTGAACCTTCCATCCCTTATCTCGTACAATGTTATCATGGTTTTTGACTTCAGATGGGGTTTAATTGAATCTAATCTCTTTAATCTCCCTTCAGTCATGTAATTCAAATTTATGAGAGTGAGTGAAATACAAAGATTCTCATGATTACGTTTTCATCGATTCTTTTAACACGATTGTGTCGTAACTCTCCCCTTCTTAGTTTTTTCCTTTTTATATGTTTTCCTGTGTCTTAATATTTTTTTATCATAGTTTTTTTTTTCCGCTTTTGATGTGTTCTTAAAGACTTTCAAAGAATCACTTATTTCTCATAATTTCACCGTATGTTCCATTAAATGAAATGGCTACATTTATAATCATAATCAAACTAACTTTATCCTAAAGATAACCTTATCCAAGGATAAGGATAATCTACTAAATCCTAACAATATTCTGTTTCTCCAACATTCCCCCTCAATCACATTATCTTTTACAAAAAAGATCTGTGATTGGTAACATGAAAATAAACCGATCTCTAAAATAAGAAAAAAATATGTAAATTTCTTCCAAAACCAATCATCATGTCTTCTTCGTGATCGTCGTCTGTCCGTGAATCCATCACTATCGCAACCTGCTCCTCTTGAGTCTGTCGGTGCTGATGGTCCAGGAGATCAGATCTAACACGACTCCAGAAGCTTTGATCGGTGAAGATTTGATGAAGATGACGAGATCATAAGGCTTGAATGCTTGAATCGATGGAGGGAAGAGATGGAATTTGATTGATTTTATTTAAAACAGAAAAATTGACGGTGACTATTACGGAAGATAGGACTGTACCCAGCTTAATTGTAAGATCATCACTGAGCCCAGCTTTGATACCATAAAGACTTTCAAAGGATCACTTATTTCTCATAATTTCACCGTATGTTCCATTAAATGAAATGGCTACATTTATAATCATAATCAAACTAACTTTATCCTAAAGATAACCTTATCCAAAGATAAGGATAATCTACTAAATCCTAACAATATGTTGTTTCTCCAACAGTTCTTTTAGTTTTTGTGGTCATAGGTCTTCATGGATTTATGTTTTTTTTTTTTTTTTTGTTAATTTTTTTGTTTCAACTTTTGGTTTTTAGGCATTGGGGTTCTATGTGTCTACTTGTTTCTCCTAAGTTATTTGTATTATTGGATTGTATATGGGCTTTTGTTTTCATATGATATTTTTGAAGTGTTTTTTATCAATTTTATCTTTTTATCATAGGTTTATTCTTCTGATTTCAAAAAAGTAGTTGAAACAGAATACTCAATTCACTTTAAACAAATTAAAGTACTTCTAGTTTGAAATTAACCAATTCTATGGAGGGAATTATTCTCGATTTCAAAAAATTTTAATTTTAATTTCTTTTGATAGGACACATTAGCCCTAACAACACTCATGTTCATTCCATCCGTGTCTGAAGCCTAGAAACCCATTTTTTTAGCCAAAAAGGGCAAAACGAACTTTTCACATCAAAATCTGTGCACAATTTTCATCTTTTTTTTTTTTTTTTTTTGAATTAAGAAGAATATGTACTTTTCAAGAATTAGATATTTCAGTAATTGATTTTCCCTTCTTCGTCGATCTCATCCGGGGCCCACAAATGGGGCTTCCAAGCCCTTGAAGTTTTAGTTTAGTGGGGCCCACAACCTCACTCATACTTAAACCAGCCACATATATTTCTTCTTCCTTGGTTCTATTTCAACTCAACCTAAGGAACTTTCTCTTCTTCCTCCTTCCCAACCATTAGCTTTCTCCTGCATGTCCCACCTATTGAGCTCAAATTTGAAATCTAATTTCACCTTCATCTTCTACATCTTCTTAGCTTTCCATTAGTACAAATATGAAAGAAATCCAGCTAGGATCTCTTAGTTCTCCAAGCCTTTCTTCCTGGTTAGTGCATTTTCAAGTAAGATCTTGCATTCTCCTATTAGATATGGGTCTCTTAGACCCTTAAGGGTCGTTTGTTTCAGTGCATTTACATATGTAAATGAACCCATATGCAACCATTACACACCATTTATGTTTGTTTTGGAAATTTATGCATCTTATGTGTAAATGACATGTGCATTTGGTGTGATTTTTGTGGGAAAAAGTGCTTGAAACTTTTACCATGAGGAGAGGTTTGTAACGGAATCACACCATGCTTGCTTCCACCCCTGCTACAGTACCAAAACGCCCAAGGATGCCGTTTTCATTTTTTTATTACAGTGGGCCACTACATCATGATTTGAATCGTTCATATTGTTATGGAGATAAACAACGGCTATAGTAACAAATTACAACTGTTGGATCATCACAATTTGTGAGAAATTTACAATAAAGTGCAGACCGTTAGATGTGTATTTATGGGTTTTAGTGGGGCCCATTTGTACAATCAGAACCATTAGTCCTATTTAAAAGGACGTTTTCAAATCTCATGAGTTGATTCAATTTGGATATTGTAATATTTTTTAGAAAGATACCATTCGTTAGATACATTCACTATTGCCACAGTACTTACCACTAGTTGAAAAGGTAGTCCATTTTTTTTTCCAAATTCTTTGGTTATCTAGGCCTCTAATGCAAGATCAGAGCGGTAGAAACTCTTCACAAGGCCATAAACAACTAGCTGCTCAAGTTCCAACTGTGGATCCTTCATGGATTGTGAGATATTTGAAAAAAAAGCCTTGTATGTTTGATCTTCAATTCTGATTTTTGTGGCCCTCTTTTTCCCAATCCAAACCGTTAATCCTCTTTAGAAGGCCAACAATGCTTCATGGGTTAAACCTCATCACTTGATTCATCATGGATATTTCAAAATTTGTGAAAAAATCATGAAAGAATATGAACCATTAGATGCAATCAAATTCACATTTGAAGAGGTGTGAAAATGACAAACAATGGACTATGTTTCACATGTGACTCATTTGCATGTGTAAATGACTCGCATGTGATTCGTTTACATATGTAAAACATTTTCACATCACGACCCTTAGGAATTTTTTATTATCTTGCATGCAAGGTGTCTCTTGGAGAAATCCTTTTTCTTTCAAAAAGTTTGGGGATCTTGAGATGTTTTCATGGGGCATTTGTGGATTGGAGCTTCTAGTTGTAGAGTGGAGTTATTAGAGTGATTTTGGGACTAATTGATAATTATATGCATGCATGGCTGAATTCTATTTTAGGTTAAAAAGTTCTAAGTTATTTTATGAGAAATGGCTGCTCTTTTAGTTTGTTAATGGTTAATTGGTGTTAAAAATGCATTTAGAACTCCTACTATGTTCAAGTTCTGCAGGAATTCAACTATAACAGTAAGTGGGTTTCTTGCAAATGAATGGTGTGGTAAATTAGCATGTTTATTGGAACTCTATTTCATTTTCAAACTCAAATGTGAAATTCTGAATGCTCACAAGTGACAATTGACAATAGTATTGATTCTTAAACAGTGTGAATAGTTCCTGCATTTGTGCCAGTTTTCCATATTTTGTTTTATGAATGGTTTCAGAAATATGCAATTTTGTTGGGTACATTGTGCTTTTTTGCATTCAATTTGTATATGGAATGGTTTTGCAGTGTTTGTGGATGTTTGGAGTTGCAGTTAGGGGCTAAGGAGAGCCCAAATCAGTTGTATGAAGATGGGTTATTGAGGTTGAGAAAGAGGGGACTTTAATTGGGGAGAATTAACTAGAGATCCAAATTGTGTCAGTCTGACTCATGGTCAGCTAGCAGTTAACCACGTAGTCAACATTAGTATCGACAACTAATTGACAGTTAACCGAGGTCCCTGTATTGATGAGAATTATTGGGAGTAGTAGGGATCTTACTCATGGACACTCTAGTACCTCACCTAGTCTTGTTGTGCACTCAGAGGTCTCAAATGTTGGTCAACTTCAGAGGCACCAAATGTTGGAGAAACGGTGGTCTTCGGATTTGACGATTTTCAAAAATAGTTGTACAGAAATATTGCTTCAAGTCGCTTTATAGCGTCGCTTTCCTAAAGACAATATTTGCCCCCCCAAATGGTGTACTCCAGATTAACAACAAATTTGCCTCTATGATACAATGAAGCTGATCTAAAGATCACTCTACTGGTGTCTGCATAAACGATTATAGATCAAAATACCCTTGATATCATCAAGAGAACCAAGATAACTGTTAATCAAATCTACAAGAAATGATTAACTAGGACAAGAAAGCAGAAACTTGGTTTGGATTATATAGGCCTGGATGTACCTGATTTGAAGGGTCATGACCCTTGGTGGCATCCGATTAAGTCTGACCATTGGATCGTCGATCTATGGCACGGATCTACTCCACACCGAAGAGTCACCATGACTGGACACACTTGATCACAATCGGGTACGATCTCCTATCAATTTCTAGTTTCCTAAAGAATAAAAGGAAGGTTTTGAAAATCCTAAAACTAAACCCAAAATTATTTTCATTGTTTTCGAAAATTCTCTAACAATCCCCTACCATTTTCAAAATACAGGATGACGATTCTTGGTTCACTTGGTAGCCTTATGCATAGGTGAAGGTATCTTTCAATTTGAACCAATCACTTAGTGAAGACACGTCAAAGTTAGTCAAGATTGCATAGTAGACTTTTCTTTGAACTAGCGATCTTATGCGACTAACCGGATATGTCTCACACACATTACAGGTTACCCCAAGTATTCAAATAAGCCGACACATGGATTGACCTTGTGTCAGTATCCTGTTTCATGAGCCCTCTATAGCCAAGCCCTTAGACTCATAGAAAGCGGCACCGCTTCCTACACTCATATAAGTAAGCTTACTGAGAGTACTCCTGTAACTACAGTACCCTAACAACCACCGATGTAAGCCTATTGAGAGTTAACTAACTCAGCCTCTTCTTTTCACATTACAGGTACCAAGCACTTTAACCTCGGGATGAAAAATGAATAACAATAAGTGCTAGCAATCACGATGTATGGTGTACTTGGGCTCATTGAACTCAATGTCTTGATGTTTCAAGCGTTGAGTCGAGTTTCCACCATGAGTGATTATGCTAAGTGGGCTTAAGACCCATCCCCCTTGATGTTTTCCACACCAAATCCCTTGCAAGTCCCTTTGTTAAAGGGTCAGCCAAGTTTTCACTTGACTTTACATAATCAATAGTAATCACACTATCCGTGATTAGCTGTCTGACACAACTATGTCTCAGTCCTATATGCCTGGACTTCCCATCATACACTTGACTATAGGCCCTTGATAGAGTTGCCTCACTATCACAATGCAAAGATATAAGTGATATAGGCTTTGGCCAAAGCCTAATCTCCAACAATAGATTTCTGAGCCACTTTGCCTCTTTGCTATAAGAAGCCAATGCTACAAACTCAGTTGCCATAGTTGAGTCTGTTATGCACATCTGTTTCTTAGATCCCCAGGAGATAGCTCCTCCTCCAACTGTAAAAATCTAACCACTCATAGACGAGTGATCCTCACGGTCAGTAATCCAACTGGCATCCATGAATCCTTCCAGCACTGTTGGATAGCCACCGTAGACTATTCCATAGTCCATAGTTTTCCTTAAGTATCTCAATACCCGATTGATAGCATGCCAATGCACACTATTGGGACTACTAATATACCTACTAAGTTTCCCGACTGCAAATGCAATATCTGGTCTAGTGCATGTCATGACATACATTAAGCTACCAATCACTCTCGAGTATTCCAACTGATCAATAGCTCTTCCAGTATTAGGATACAACTTCAAATTTGAATAAAAAGGTGTAGACATGGGTGCGCTATGAAATTCATTAAATTTCTTAAGAATTTTCTCAATATAGTGTGACTGGGTAAGAACCAATTTGTTGTTTTATCCATTAATTCTAATACTCAAAATAACACCAGCTATGCCCATGTCTATCATGCTAAAACTAGATGATAAGAAAGTTTTGGTACTTTCAATGACTTCATTGTCAGTTCCAAAAATAAGTATGTCATCTACATAGAGACATATAATTACACCGCTATTGCCAGTAGATTTACTGTACACACACTTGTCTGATTCATGTATCCTAAAACCATTTGACACTATTACCTTGTCAAACTTTTCATGCCACTGTTTTGGAGCTTGTTTCAGTCCATAAAGCGACTTGATAAGTTTACACACCTTGTGTTCTTGACCCTTCATAACAAACCCTTCCGGTTAATGCATGTAGATCTCTTCATCTAACTCTCCATTTAGGAAAGCGGTCTTAACATCCATTTAATGGATCTCAAGCTTATAAATTGAAGCCAAGGCAATCAGTACTCTAATAGTAGCAATTCTTGCGACTGGAGCATATGTATTGAAATAATCGACACCCACCTGTTGATTAAAGCCCTTAGCAACCAACCTTGCTTTGAATTTGTCAATTGCGCCATCAGCTTTCATTTTCCTTTTGAAAATCCACTTACAACCAATTGGTTTGGATTCAGGTGGCAAATCGACAAGTATCCAGGTGTTGTTTCCCATTATAGAATCCTCTCGTCACTAATTATTTCTTTCCAGAAAGCAACGTCATGTGACTTTATAGTCTCCTCAAGAGTCAGTGGATCTGATTCTACATTTAAAGAAATCATTGTTTGCTTGAGGTGAGCATCCCTTGTTCCTTCTACAAGATAAACAATGAAGTCTAGACCAAAAGACTTTTCAATCCTTGCCCTCTTACTCCTCCTTGGCTCAATAGGCTTATTAGGTTCATCTGGTTCACTTTCCTCCTTAGACACCAAAGGAATTGACTCAGTTTCTGAATTAGAGTCTGACCTTGGAATGGTCGTGAACCGATTTTCGTAAAATACTGCATCACGATATTCAATGATAGTATTTACTTTACTAAACCATTAGGCTTTATTACCAGAAACCTGTAGGCCTTACTATGCATAGTATAGCCAAGGAATATGCATTCAATTCCTCTTTCACCTAATTTCTTCCGTTTAGGTTCAGGCAATCTGTCAATTGCTCTACAGCCTTAAGTTTTTATGTAACTCAAGTTAGGTTTCTTATTCTTCCAGAGTTCATAAGGAGTAATTTTCTTTCCTTTTAGAGGGATTCTATTAAGGATGTGACAGGCGGTAAGCAAGGCTTCACCCCAATAACCATAACACAAATTTGCATAAGATAGCATAGCATTAATCATTTCTGTTAATGTCATATTCTTTCTTTCAGCAACTCCATTTTGTTGTGGTGTATAGGGTGCGTACTTTTCATGAATAATTCCAACATTTTCACAATATTATGGAAAATGGTATTTACCGCCTCTATCAGACCTGAGTCTCTTTATTTTAACATTACATTGATTTTCTACTTCTGATCTAAAAACTTTAAATTTATCAAGAACCTCATCTTTAGAATGTAAAAGATAAATATGACAAAACTTAGAAAAATCATCAATGAATGTTACAAAAAATTTCTTACCTCCTCTTATGGGGTTACTAAGCAAATCACATACATCTCTATGCACAAGTTCAAGCAAAGAAGTAGATCCATTTACTTTAGGAAATGACACACGAGTTATTTTTGTTTGCATACGAATTTTACATTTTTCAATCATGTCAATGTCATAGTTAGGAATTAAATCTAAATTAACCATATCATTCATTTTCCTAGTATTAACATGTTCTAAACGTGCATGCAATAAAGAAAGAGAATCAACAATATAAGTAGAAATAGATTGTATTATTATTAATATTGAATTTGAACATGCCCTGATACAAATAGCCCTTCCCAACAAAAATCCTACCCTTAGACAGTACAAACTTGTCCGACTCAAAGACTAACTTGAAACCATGCTTATTAAGCAAGCTTCGAGATACAAGATTTTTCTTGACATCAGGAACATGATACACATCACTAAGAGTTAAGACTTTTCCAAAAGTAAACTTCAAAGCCACAACTCCTTTACCCATTATAGCAGCAGTTGAAGAGTTTCCCATGTAGAGAACTGTTCCATCACTCACTTGTTCATAAGTGGTGAAAAGGTTCTTGTCGTTGCAGACATGTCTTGTTGCTTCTGAGTCAATCCACCAGTCACCAGCATCTTCGAGCATATTCACCTCAGATACAACAACCACAAACTTGTTCTTGGAATTTGATGCTTCTGGCTTCTTCTTGTATGAGCGACATTCATTCTTGAAATGCCAAGGCTTACCACAATACCAGCAAGAGCCTTTTGGCTTCTTAGAGTCTTTCTCAGGTTGGGGGTTGCATTTATGTTTCCATTTGTTGGACTTCTTGCCATCCTCCACCATATGGACCTTGGAAGCTTCGGCCACTTGGTGATCATTACTCTCAAGAAGCCTTGACTCTTCCTCCACTTGGAGATGTTGAGCCAATTCCTCTAAAGTAAGATCCTCCTTTTTGTATTTCAGGCTCTTCTTAAAATCCTTCCAAGAAGGTGGCAATTTTTCTATTATAAATGAAACTACAATAGATTCATCCATATTCATATCCTTCTGTTGAAACTGACTGAGGATATGTTGTATCTCATGCAATTGTTCCATGATGGGTTTCTTATCTACCATATTAAAACGCATGAAATTACTGACAAGAAATTTCTTACTTGTAGCATCTTCAGTAAAATACTTAGTCTGCAGTATGTTCTAAAGTTGCTTCGTTGTTTCCATGTTCTGGCAGACATCGAACAATGAGTCTGACAGTGCATTTAGAATGTACCCCCTACATATGTAGTCGTCATTTTCCCACTTGGTTCTGGTACGAATCTGCTCCACCGTCTCATCTTCTTGTTCCTCCGGATATGGGGTAGTAAACACATAGACCACTTTGAGAGTGGTGAGCAGGAAATGCATCTTTTTCTGCCAGCATCTGGAATTTCCTCCATCAAATCGGTCCGGCTTCATAAAATCTTGAGTCATTTTCTGAATAGACATCGCCATTATAAAATATGGTCTTCAGATTTTTGGAGAAACAGTGGTCTTTGGATTTGACGATCTTAAAAAATAACTGTACAGAAATATTGCTTCAAGTAGCGTTACAGCGTCGCTTTCCTAAAGACAATATTTGCCCCCACCAGATGGTGTGCTCAGGTTAACAACAAATTTGCCTCCAAGATACAATGAAGCCTGATCTAAAGATCACTCTACCGGCGCTACACAAACGACTGTAGATCAAAATACCCTTGACATCATCAAGAGAACCAAGATAAATGTTAATCAAATATGCAGAAAATGATTAACTGGGACAAGAAAACAGAAACTTGCTTTAGATTATATAGGCTTGGATGTACTTGATTTGAAGGGTCATGACCCTTGGTCGCATCCAATTAGGTTTGACTGTTGTATCGTCGATCTATGGCATAGATTTGCTCCACATCAAAGAGTCACCATGATTGGACATGCCTGATCACGATCGGGTATGATCTCCCACCAATTTCTAGCTTCCCAAAGAAAACAAGGAAGGTTTTGAAAATCCTAAACTAAATCCAAAATTATTTTCATTGTTTTTGAAAATTCCCCAACACCAAATTCCTAGTACATACCAACATTTGAAGACTAAGTGCTCATTGAGACGAACCAGAGATAAACCACTTAGCCACAAGTCATTATGCCATTCCAAATTTGAAAACTTTCATGTTTTCTCAGGAAATGTTTTGAGGAAAATTTTGAGTGGTTCGTTACATTGGGAAAATCTTGATAGGGCCACTCGTCTATTATGATTTAGTATGGCTGTATATGTTTTTTGTTCGGAGTAGTTCTTTATCGATTTGAAATATGTTCTTTGGATTTGTTTAAGTTTGCTCGTAGTTTTGGTCGGCACCATTAAGCTTGGGTCGCTTGGTCGGTTTGATCATCCGGCCTGAGATCCTTAAATAATTCTACCAATAGCAGCTTGAAATTCTGCTTGTATGCCATCCGTTCCGTGGCGAATTCTGTTCGATGCCCAGCTATACTAGGTTACTATATCTATATATATGTTGGTTACTATATGTATATATATATGTCGGTTTCGGTCATCTCATATGGTGACGATTATCTGTCTGTCTGCTTTTGTCACCTCGGTACAGGAGAATATAGCTCGGTGTGGTTGCCATCTGTTCATCGGTTTTTATCGGTTTTATCAGTTTGATTCAGCATGCTTTCTATTTTGTACAATAGATCTCAGTATTTAACTCTTGCTATTTCATTATTACTCCTATTTCAATTCGAAATGTGTTTTCCTATTTATATGTGATTTTGTACATATCTACCCTGCTAGACCGTCGTGTCTGATACTTCTTTTGTTTAACGCCCACTTGCAGATTCAACTACCTTTGAGGCGGAGCTGGTGGAGGCGGTGGGCAAGTCGCCGTTTGCTAGAGAGTGGCAGCCCGACTATGTCATTTAGACATCGGGTTGGACCATGAGCTATGCATCACTTTTTGGGGAGAGTCCTCTTCATTTTGGGGTTTTGTTATTTCACCCTTTATTGGCTTTACTTTTGGGACTGTAAAAATTAAACTCACCTTCTTTTGTGTGTAAATATTAAACTAATATGTGGGGTAGACCTTGATATGTTTCTCAATCTGACATGAGTCTTCCGATTTTATTTATTTAATTCAGTTAGATGTGTGTTTGCTACATATGCTTCCGCAAATTATTATTCGGGTCAACTCTTGAGGCATCGTGTTTATGGAATCCTCACAGCAGAAACCTGTGGGAAACAGCTTGCACGGACAAAATTTTCTGGCTTGTCGCGCCGCAGTCCCGGATTAAGGCCTTGGTTAGTGTGGACTTGGTCCGGGGTCATGACATAAAATCACTACAACAAAAAATGTCTTTACCTGTTTATTGTGAACTGGTGATGAAGGGGTTTTGTAATTTGAACTATAGTATACCTAGGTGGGCTGAGAAATTTATTTACAAAAGACAAAGAGGTACACATTATTAACATGAGAAGAGAATAAAAACAATTGAGTCTTTCTCAACATTTTTAAATGGCATCCCTCTTTATCTATCCCTCTATATCTATCAATTTGTGTGTTTGTCTACTCACGTTCATCACATAAGAGTATCCTAGGTTTCCTAGCTATTCATTGAACTGTTCTTCAGATTTTTTTTTTTTCACTATTGTGTCCAACTGATATCTTAATTTATTTCCATTTAGTATCTGACTAGATCTATTTATTAAAATACATCATTCTTTTTGGCCCTAAATAATTTTTTTCTTGACTTGATATTTGACTTGAAGATCAGGATCGTCCAATGGAAGTGTCAGCATTAGCGAGTTGGATTGAAGTTCTTAACTTGCTAGTTCAGGTGCTATTATAGTACCCAAGAATGACCTAGATAATGTCTCTCTTCTAAATGATAGAAGGGACCATGCTGCTGGATTGTATAAAGAAAGACTTAGGCCACGTTTGGCGACTGTCAGCGCTGTGGATTCCTACCCCATTTTCCTCCATTGTGTGGAAAGCTCACGTCTGGTGTACTGCAGAAAACCAAAGAAAGGCTTTCCACGTTCCTCCAAAGCGATTATTTCACACGTCATACGCCCCCCCTCCAAAGCGATTATTTCACGCATCATTAACACCCCCCCCCCCCCCCCCAAACAAAAAAAAAAAAAAAAAAGATTCTTGAAGTGCACAGAACCACAGAAAGGCACTGCTACAGTGCTGTATAGTGTTTTGAGTGGGTGACATTAGGTCACCGATTTTTATAATTTTTTGGTCTTCTTGGGTCCCACAATCAAGATCCAGACCATTCATCATCTTAAAAATCCCCAAAACGGCCGAGAGTCCAAATATCGGTCGTTGATTCCTTCTAGACTTTAAGATATTTGCAAAAACGTCCAAACCATTGGATCACAAAATCTGAAGTTTTGTGGGCCCATTTTGTAAAATCTGAACCGTTCATTACACTTAGAAAATAAAAAAACAACTATGGGCCCAAAATTGGATGCGTAATTCATCTAGGATCACGAGATAATGGTTGATTGGCCACAGTGTTAAAACAAGATTTTTGGGTAGAACGGTTTTTCTAATTTTTTTCTGTTCATGTGTTCTCCGAAATCATGATCCAACATCTTTTACGGAAGGCCAAACACCACTACGACCTCAATTTTCAACTGTTGATCCTTCCTAAGTCTTGAGATATTTGTTAAAAAAGTCTAAATTATAAAATATTAATTTGTTATTCCAGTGGGCCCCCTTTGAATGATCAAAACCGTTCAAATTATCTAGATGGACAACAATGCCTAAGGGATGAGATCTAAGTCTAGATTTTTCATGGATTTTGAGAAATTTACAAAAATCTAACAACCATTACGTCACATATCCTATGGATGGTAGGGATCCTCTCTTTTTACTAAACCCGGAACTTTCCACAAAAGTCTTTTTTGAGGATGTCTTGATTCTAGTAGATGGAGGGAATCCTCTAAAAGGAGGATTCTTCTCTATTTGCCAAACGTGCCCTAAAGAGATAAAGGTGGCCATAATAAGTATGTATACAATTTTTGCTCCATGGTTTTTCTTTTTCCACATTTCATTGGTATTAGTGGCATTTGTGATAAACAGTGTTTCTTGAAGCGTTTTGGGGCTTACGCGTCAAGGCTCATCATGTGGCAAGGCTTTCAAGAAAAAATAGTGTTTTCTTGAAGCATTTTGGGGCTTATGCCCTTCCCCTCAATTCTAAGTTGTGGCTTGGATTTAGGGCGCACTTCTCACTGTATGGGGCAGATTTGAGGTGTACACCTTAAATGGAATGTGCACTTTAGTGATGCTCCATTAACAAATTTTTTTCCTCTTTATTTATTTAAAGAGCTACTAATGTCATATACTAAGCTTCTCCTTCCACATTCATTTTTTGCATGACTAATATATCCCTATGTAAAATTACATAAAAGGACATCTATCAAAAGTCTCCCTCCCCCAACTTCTTTTCTACACTCACCCACCCTCACTCAACCCCCCAGCCCAATCACCATCGTCTCCTTCGATAGCACCACCAGAGGAGGAGAGGGACAAGGAGAGGGAGAGAGGGCGGTGGCAGTGAGAGGGAGAGGGAGGGAGAGGGCGGCGGACGACGGCATGGAAAGGGAGAGGGAGAGAGAAGGGATGTGGAAAGAGAAGCTTGAGAGGGAGAGAGAATGGTATTTTGGGGACATGGGGTGTGTAGAGAGAAGTTTTGGAAAGAGAAGGGATATGGAAGAAGAAGCTTGGCATGTGGCACTAGCAACTCTTTTTATTTATTTATTTATTTAAAGAAGGTTAATTTGTAGTTTTAGAACAAAAAAATCTTCTCTCTCTTAAGTAAACTTAATTTGACCCCAGTTACCTGTTAAAAGGCTTTTAGCGAAACTATAATTTTTTATTATATATTTTAATGTATTTTTTATTCATTGAAAATGCAGGCTTATACACAACATTTTAAGGTTTACTCTTTACAACCCACACTCTAGGCAAAAGGAATGCCTTGTCTCACGTGCCAATGTTTTGAAACATAGGTGACAAAATGCAACTTACTACTACAAGTGGAGGGCTGTCATTTTTTCTTTGTCAAATGTTTTGAGATTATCCTTTCTGTCAATTAATGAAGTAACTACATCTCAATGTTGGAGTAGGATTCCGTATGTTCAATGTAAGGACTAAGGATTACCCTAAATCCTTAATCGAAAAACTTACTTATACAAATACCCCAAATGGTGAATATTCTACTGAAAGCTTCAAACCAATGAAGAGTCAATCAATCCAAGAAAAAAATAAAAAATGAAATAAACTTTCATTCAAAATTCTACAATCCTCAAATTCTTTAGAATTTCTTCTAATTATAATGCTCTAAAATTCCTAGAAACAATTCAAATGATTTCCATTACTCGAAGGAATAATCCTCTCCACCCCTTGCTTAGCCGAAACATTTGCAAATCCATTAGTTGACCTTCCAATGCACAATGATGGAAGAACACTTTTAAAGACGAAGAAATTAAGAACTTCAATCTCTAGAAAATAATAGAGGAGCTTCCAAGGTCAACTATCTACAGACTTCAGCCAAGTAATAGTATTTGAAGAATCAATGTCAACAATCAGCATACCTTGGAAACTAGAAGAAAATATACATGTTGCTTCTAAGATTGTAAGAACCTTTGCCTCATTGGATACTACAACACCCACATTTTTGGAAAACATATAAATAACATCCCCCCTTTCTCATTGTGAAGAACACCACCAATATCTGCTGGTCTTGGCTGGTCTTGGCTTCTCTTTAGTTGTTTTGTCCACATTAAGCTTTAAGTATCATGTGGAGGAGACCAAAGAAACTTATCTCTTCACCTTGGACAGCCCTAATCTCATACATGCATCCCCATTATGAAGAATATTGTTAACCTTAAGATCTACAAACTCGCCTTTTTGTAAATGACCCAGTTGGATAATCTTAAAAGCATCACTTGAAAATTCTCTTCCATGGACCTTAAGCTCCTCTAACCTTTTCTTTCCATTCCTCTCTTTCCAAATGGACCAAAGACCTGCGAAAAGGTATGGCTCTTTATAGAAGTAAGCCAGAAACCTAAAAGGAGCCGGTCTCAAAGCCTCAATCAACTCCCCTAACGAATACGGCAAGCACCACAACGAACCACACCGTTAGGAAGACGGCCCCATATATAAGAAGAAAAACCACAATGGAGAAATAGGTGATTAACTGTCTCCCTTCCGAGTGATGGGCCCAGGGTTTTTGCTTGGGTGGGGCTAAACTTTTGCACGACTTGCTAACTTTTTTTCATATTAACAATATGAAAAATGTATTGCATTTAAATAGAGACAAAACTTTTTTTTCCCATGCGTAGATCTCCTACCCAATCGAAGTGTCTTCACACTACCTCTCCCAAATTCAAGTGATCATTAATTCATCATCATCATAAAAACAACCTAAGATAATATTCCCTTTAATCCTAGGTGTTTGGATGCCCTGCAATGATGATTTGGTTGAGCACCCATTTACCCAATTTGGATTCCCAAAGGAGTTTTATTTGGATCTAAGGAATTTGGTTGCCTTCACTTACCTTAGCTGTAAAAATAATTCCCTATAGTTGGTCATGGACTCATGGCAAAGAAGAAAAATTACCACATAAATGTAACTCAAGTTATGCAAACATATGAGCCCTAAGGCCGGATTTGTGTATGAATTGAAGTTTAAAGTGCGCCAAATGATGATTTGGTCATCTTCATACTTGTAGATATGCTTATATTACATCTCGACGAAGATTGCTTTATTTAGGGTTATTTGGTGAGAGAGAGACTAACTACGAGAGCACTGACAATGAGAACTATAATGGCACAAAGAGGATATTAGACTCTCAGTAGAAAAAATTTGCGCAAAGAGGATATGGAACTCTCAGTGCCAGTGGGAAGATGTCGAAAGAAAAATGAGTGTTTTCACCAAGGTTCTATGACGTGGGGCAATTATAATATTTAGACGTGGGGCGACTATTTACTTAGATATACGTGGGAGAAGTCTGGGGCCATTCAAATCTCATGCATTTTCAAATTTGACTTCGGGCTACCGCCCAAGGTCATCTATGGGTAGGTCCGCCCCTGACCCTTCCCCTCCTGCAAAAGCATCGAGTTTAAAAACTAGACTCCAAGACTATCTCCCTCCTTGTGAGGTTATCAACTGTGGAAACTTTGTTGGCTACCGCCAACCAGCAAAAGATCTCCACTTTAGGACGAGCCAAACCATTTCAGGCCCAAGAACGTGTGGGCTTTCAACCTAAGAAGCCTCCATGCCTTTTAAAAGGACTCCAAGGAGGAATTTTCGGAGGAAAACAACTTCCAACTGCGAATATCTGCCTCATTGTTGCAAATGGATATGTTTGAGAAAAGACTCAACATGGACTCATACTCCCTTGACTGCAAGGGATGCAATACTCTTCTAAACCCGACCTCCCAAGACACATTCCCCTCAACCACATAAACAATCTTTAACCGAACACTCTTTGTTAGATGCCACCGTAAACACTCTATAATAAAGAACACATAAAGAACCCTTCCCTTCCCATATACATCAAACCAAAACCGAATGTTACACCCCAGCACATACCCAACACCCTTGCTGATAATTTCACGAAATGACACCCCACAACCTCGACACCTGATACCTAGGGAAGCTTTAGGGACCCACCCTTATCTATCCTCACCATATTTATATTTAGAAGATATAATTCAAAAGTCAAAATAAAAAACTGTGGTGGCTGGTGTCCAAAACTGTTGAAGCCAAAACCTGCAGTGGGGCCCACATGCCCACAAGCTCCTCTACATGCCCCATCAGGGAAATGACTGGTCTGGGCGATCCATATAGGCTTATTACTTATTGGGTTTAGGCTCAGTAATGTCCCATTTTTAGTGGCCCGATAATGTGACAGTTTGTTGTAAATTTTCTAAATTGGGCCAGGTTGAGTCTAGATCAGGTTATGACCTATCTAATGACCCGAAACCTGCTGGAATTATAAAAGTAAACTCAAAACAAGAAAGAAATCTACTCAAAGAGGATTGGAACCACGGTATAAAATATCGGCCGACATAGGTTCATACTTAATGGTATAAAACATTGGCCGACATCGGTTTATATCATCCGATTTGAACCAGTATCGGTCCTGACCGGTCCGATATTTTGGTGCGATACCGGAAACAGTATCATTACGGATCGATAATTGCGAATCTTTTTGGATAATTTTTTTTTTCACATCACGACGGACTAATAATTGTGACCGTTACCGATATGATATTATTTTTTACCCCTACCGATATAGTGATTTTGAACCATGATTGGAACTACCCCCTTGCTTGTGAATGTCTTGCTAATTTTGCATTAATGGGCTCCACATGTAAACTAATTGATGCTAATCTCTAATCGCACCTTCTCCGTAGCAACTTCTTAACCAAAGAGTCATGTTTCATCCCTAAGTGAAAAGGAAACTTGGAATAGCCTTGAATACCCTTGAATACATGGAGTTTCGGATGTCCAGCAAAAATGGCATTGTGGGACCCATTTATGATCCCTGTGGGACCAGCAATTTGCTGGGATTTGGTTGCCAAGTCTGGCGCAACCTTTTTGGGGCTTGTCTTAACTACTTTGGGCCAGGTATAGGTGGGTCGAGCCCATGGGGCCTGCAGCCCGTTATTTGGGGATTGTGGGTCCTATACAGGCCTAAAGGGACCTGACTAGCAGATGCCTGCAATGGATCTTTACATTACATCTCAAAACTAATTGACATAAATCAAATAATAAAATCCTTATTACATCACCATAAACTTTAAATTGAAATAGCTGGAATATCAAAGTCTATCTTTTTAAAAGACTAAATAATTCTCAAAGGAGATTTGCGTAGTTCCACTCATTTTCCCCTTTATCCTCCTCCTGCAGTTCCTCTTCCACTACGTGTCTGTAGTTTACTGTATCATTGTCAACATGCTCATGGTTTACCTTGACATCTGTAAAAATGCTCGTGTATTGGGATGAGATACATGTATTCAGCCAGTTATAAACTAACTGACAAAGCATACGAGTATGGTAAGAAATTGTAATAACCCTAAATCGCATAACCAAATTTAGGGCGTCAACTGGGGTTTACTATGATGATCATATTTCCACCTTAGGATTTGTGCGTATGAGGATACAAAAATTCCCATATGATTATTGAATAATCAGCGGAAGCTTGTATTGCGGTGCAACCCGAAATACGACTAGTATGCACATAATCAAGTGATAAATAGATCTTGACAAGTATACAGGTATTTCATTCCCAATATTAAAGTTAATAACATACAAAATAAGTTAACTAAATTCTCTAAATAAAAAAGGCCAACAAAAGACAGTACAAAATATAAATAACCCAAAATATGAGGACGGCTCTAGTGCTAACACCATGTCTACAAGACATCCTTTGCACATACGTGTCTCACATACTACGGCTCCACATCCTTCGTTTTTATCACCCATCTCCGGGGCAAAGGCAAGGGAGTTGTTATCTATGGCACCAAAGTATAGTAAATGGGTTAGGTACGACGACTTGGAAAATACTCAAAATAAATGGCATATTATGTTGCATAATACTGAATCGAAAGACATGATCGTGCAGAACAATAAGAGTAAAAATAAGGCAATAAGAGTAAAAATAATGCAAGTGGTGACAGAATAAAAATACTCGTGGAACCACAATAATAACGGCTAACATCAGGTGATTCTAGCGAAAGGTCATAAATATATACATATTTTACTTGTATGATGCAGTGAAATGCAATGCAAGTTATGCAATCCAACCCCATTGTCAAACGGCGTCACGTGATGGGTAATGAATCCCACGGACGAACCGAGATCCATTGTCGAGTTGGCAAAACCCTGTCACACGGCAGCGCTACAACGTACTTGTGGAAGGCAGAGCAAAATTCCAGTTGCACAGTAACTCTACGATATAGCTGTGGAAGGGCTATTGGCACGATCCATGATACATGCGCATACATATAATACTAAGCAAATATAATGCAAAGGTCCAAGGGGTTCATAGCTGGCTCTCTCCAAACAAAGACCAAGGTACGGTAGAATAGGGTACGAAACCATTATAATATGTAAAGTTAGGAGGTTTTGGATTTAATTTTGACCGACCATTATTATTTCGACCAATGGTTACGTAATTACTCATTTAACTATCTACTTATTTTTTCATCAAACCACTCATGTTTTAATTGTTCCAACGTAACTATACCATTTTTTGTTCGATTTCTCTATTTCTATTTTATTTAACTTGTCCTATGAAAAGAGGTGATTTTTTTTAATATGTGATTATTTATTTTGCAAAGTGCAGGGAGTTAATGTGCTGAGCACGGGTTATTAGACTAGTTGGATACTTATACAAATAGATCAAGTTGTACTTGACATTCCAAGAAACTGGTAAACGAAGTAAAACGAACATACAAGGATAAACAAGTATAGTACTAGGTCAAACTTACCGATACTGGACAAGACTGACTTGACTTAGTAAATAAAAGGGTCATTTACATGGTTTAAAATCTCGGCCGATACTGGTTCATATCGGCCGATATGAAACGGTATCGGCCCATACCACGATGATATTTTGCCACGATATCGAGTCAGACAAAATATCCCCAAAATATCGGCCAATCTCGGCCGATATGGTCAAAATATCGGTTTAACTGATATCTCGGCCGATATTACCAATATCTCGGCCGATATTTTCAAAATATCGGCCGATATGGAGTAATGGTCAAAAACCTTAATTTTTTTATAACTTTTTCCCTATTTTCCCATTTTCTTCTCCACTCCTCTCTTCTCATTAGAGCGACCATGTCTCCATAGCTCATTCTCTTACATATTTCCAAATTCCAACACTATTTCTTAAAGAAATTGTTTTATTTAGTAAGAGAAAATCAACTTAACTCCCTTATATTTACTATTATGTGTTTTTTATTTTTTATTTTTAGATAAAGCATAGAAATGAATGAAAAGATCATTGGCATGTCATTTTTGGGTTTGTGTTGTGTTCTTCACTTAAATCTACACACTTTCATGCTAGATCTACTTATAAACATGGTTTTGGGTGTAGAAAAATAGTTTTTTTTTTTAAATCATCCACTTAAAAAAAAAAAAGTTGTTGGAGTGTTTATGATACTAAATAGTAAATACTAATAGCTTATTAATAGTATAGATAATTGTTATGTTATCTTTATTTTCCTATATTTGACACTAATAAATTGACCATGAGCTAAAATAATAGTTGCATTATATGAAATACTGGAGAAGACAGCGAACTGCGACACATACATGACTCATAACTTAAGGTGACTGATATTTTGATTTATTGTTGTTACTAATGGAAAAAAAAATATTATTTTCCAGCATTTTCTAATATTTTTGATTTTTTTGGATATTTTTGTGAATTTTTTGGATTAAAAAAAAATTCACATCGAGACGACTGCGAAAAACTGATAACTGCGATCGATACCGATATCATATCGGTTTTTGTCCCAGCCGATACCGCGACTGATACCATGATTTTAAACCATGGTCATTTGTCCTAAGTTCAGATGGATAACATTTCGGCAGGAAATATGGATTCATGTTCTGACTCACCAAGTACGTGTCCACACAATGATCTTGTCATTCCAGAGGTAGTAATGACACCGAAGTGCACACGCTCTAAAGGACTAGACTCAAGTATAACAAAATGAGCTACACTAGGGCCGGGTAGGTCTTGGGTCTGATATGGGTACGAACTAGGCACGAATTTGGCACATGTTACTCATAACGGGGTTTACATGCACCTTACATGTGAATCAACACAAGATTGGTGTTATGATGGACCTTTATCGATTTACCGATCAAGAAGCCATTATTAGTTCTTAATTCCATTTCCGCGCATTGTCATTCCCCACTAAGCATTTCCTAGAGTTCAATGCCTTAATTACAATTCACTTGTTGCTCGAAAGAGAAATTGGCATTCAACCCTAAGTTAACATACCCAAGACTTAGAAATGCATGTGCACATTGTTGGACAAGTTATCAGGATGCAAACCCAGTCAACATTCCCATTTAGGAGGTCCAATTTCATGTTTCCTGAAGGGTTGAGGTCCAGTCATGAACCATGTCCTAAGGTATAAGATTCTTGTCCAAAGAACCAGTGGTCAAAGCCTTCCAATTGGTCCATTATATAGGCAATTCCAAGCCGAAAAGGTCCTAACTTATTCCCTTAAAAGTCTTGAAAAATGTGCATGGGTTAATGGTCCAAAACACCCTTGAAAAAAGGCCCAAATAGGCGAAACAGGGTTTTCCCAGACATGGACAGCAACTGGCCGGACGTGGGATTCTATGTTTTGCCGGACATGATCCTGCTGTCAAATTTTTCCCGAACATGGCAACCCGAAAGCCCCTTTTCCCAAGTTTTATTTCCCATCCTTTGGGGTTCTTTTGGCAGAGTTTTGAGGATCTCTTGTATTCCAAATTCCCAAACTCAAAAGCATTAAAAGATAAGCTAACATTTGTTACAAGTAAAGGAAAACACGAATTTATATAGAATTTCTAGCATGCATGTATCCCAATTAAATTGAGCATTAGCGTTGTGTTTATAGGCTCCTAATGGTGCCACCCAAACTCAAAGGTTGGTCCAAATCACTCCTAAACTGTGGAAGCCTATTAGGCCCTGTCCCGAGTTAATTGAGATTAACTCTAATTGATTGAAAATTAAGCTAATTAAATATGTTTAATTAAGCTAATAATGGTTTATGACCAAATAGAATTGAATTAGCCTAAAATGAATGATTTAGGCTTAATGAACTAGTAATGAAAGAGATTGAATGAATTAAGTGGAGTTTAGACTCAAATAAGGAAACTAAGGGCTTTTTCGTAAATACGAATTTTCACTTATTTTATCGAATACGGAAACTCTTGATATCAGTATGTGTATCTCGACGAGTACGTTAACTTTCATAATAGACTCGAAGTCATTCGACGAGAAACAGATCAAATGACCTTTCATTTGACTCGAATTGTAATTGAGAAGAATTAATGGAATTAAATGCAATTTGGGAGCTTATATAAGCTAAATGAGTTCATTCATCTCATTCCCAGCACAGCCAAACCCTAGGCACCTTTCCTCCTTCCATTTTCTTCTTCTTTCTTCCATTTTCTCTCCTTCAAGCATCAAGTGAAGTTCTGGAGTGATTCAAGTGAAGAAGTTCATCTTCTCCATCTTCTTCATCTTCTTTTTGGGTTTTCTTAGAGAAAAGTGTAAGACCCCGACCCGAGTGACCTCGATTAATACTAATTAAGTCTCGTGTTAGTCTTGAACTTGTTTAGTGGATTTTGGGTTAGTTGGTTTAGAATAGTTTTGTCATAGCTTTGGGGAATTTTGAGTGCCTTTGGAATTAGTGGGGCCCTTTGGGGGTTCCTTTTTATGACTTACGTGTACTTGGGGGATTACTCGAGATTCTTTTGATTTGGTGTTTTATCCCGATTTACTTATTTCGCTAATCCCTTCAACTTTCATGTTGATTCCGTTCCAGTCACGAATCCCGAAACTCGACTTTTCTAGCTTCTTGGGCAAAACAGTCTTTTTACACTAAATCTGTACCCAAAATTTAATATTCCCGAAACCCGCGAAACATATACTTTTTGGAAAGTAGAAATTTCGACGATCATTTCTTCCTTCTTCGTCGTTTTCATCCGAGGTCTCGAGAACTACTATTTCAGCCCAACAAGATTGCTAGTTAGTGGAGCCCACTTGTGTTGCTTATAAAAGAGAACTCATCCCCTCCTTTTTACCTTTTCCAGCACAACAACCAACCTAGGGTTTCTTGCCCCTTTTCTTCTTCTTCTTCTTGGCTTTTCCATCATCAAGACACTACCAACTTGCATCAACTTCTAAAATGATTTCATCATCTTCTTCACCGCTTCAAGGGCTTTCCATTGGTATCATTTGTGAAGAAATATCTTCTCTCCAAGATCCTCATTTAGCTTGCCTTGCTCATTTAGAGCACCTATTGGTAAGCTCTCTCCCTAATCTTCTAGATTTGTATTCTTATAGTCCTTGAGAAGCTCCATTTTCATTATCGGGAGCTCTCTCTTCTTATTGCTTGATTTGACCCATTTTAGGGTTTGTTTTGGGGTTTTTGTAGAGATTGTGATCTTGGCTTGCAAGTGTGGTTGGGAGCTTGTTTTCCTTTGATTTGAGACCTAAGGCAAGTGGATGATTTGATATGTTTAGCTTTGAATGAGTTTTATGAAATGCATTTATGATTTCACCATATATTTTTGTGATATTAATGACTTGTTAGGTTTGAAATAAATGCACAATAGTGAATCTTGTTAGCTTGTTTTATCCATGATTTAGATTGCTAATCAGGTTTTAAGAATGTAGAAAATGAATGAAGAAAAATGGATGACCCACTGAACTGCAGAAACAGAATCTGGGTTCTGTCATGCAGTTCACACGGTCGACCGGCCAGGGTGCTCGGTCGACCGGCAACACGGGGTCATGGTCTCTGATGAACGACCCATTGCACTGCAGAAAACAGAACCTGGGTTCTGTTACATAGTTCACGCGGTCGACCGGCCAGGGAGCTCGGTCGACCGACCATACGGGAGTCAGGTTCTCTGGAACCTGACCAAAACACTGTTCACTCCTTTTTATTTACAACTGCCGGTCGACCGGCCAAGGGCTCGGTCGACCGGGCCTTCATGATAGGGGTCGACCTGACCTCCTCAGGTTGACCGGGACTGCAGTGTACGTGGTCGACCGGCCAAGGGCCGGGTCGACCGGGCCAACTGCGAATATCTCCTGGGAAGTGATTTTTGCTCTTTCCTTAAATGGACTTAGGTGGAACTTGGTTACCCTTTTTATTGGACTCACTTGACTTATCATGAGATTGTTTGACCCGACATTCTTTGAGGTTAATCCGGTTGTATCGGAACTTAACCTAATTCAATCTTGAACAGTACGGGACAAGGGATACCCCCTTTATAACTATGCACGAGGTTTGTACGTTTGGGTATCGCGAATCCTATCCCCTTCGGTGACTGAATAGGTTGTACGATGCTTCAGGATTAACATTATACTTAGGATCTCTTTTAAGGTTCCGTTTGTTTTGAAGTTCATTTAAAAGTTTGAAAATCACTAAGGTGTATAAAGAGCCCGGAATGTCTCCAAACTCAAGGAGTACCAAGTCATTATTACAATGGACATACGGGGTCCTTAGTCACCTGATTTACCTTGAATCTCGACACTCGTCCCGAATTTCTCGAATCATGATTTATCATTTCCGAAAGTATTGAAAGTGTATTTTAGCATTTTGCTAGCCTGTTTCTACATGTCCGAATAAAATGATACTTGTGCCTTTGAGCATCCCGTTCCGCTTGTTTATATACATGCACTCGATATGTTTTATACATGTTTTGATTTGTCATTTGACCTATGAGTCGGCACCACTAAGCTTGGCTTTCCTTGCCGGTCTGATCCACCGACTTGGAGACCCCTTCCCGTCCCGCCAGCTGCAGTTTGGATCCCGTTACTCGGTTATTACCGTGGTCTTGTCCCGATACCCGGTTCGCTACCGCGGTCATGTCCCGTATTATATTATGTATATGTATATATTACTTATGTTGCATCTCCTCACTTCGGTGACTGAGACAACATCCTGATATGCTCATGTCACTTCGGTGATAGAAGACTTAGCTATGTGTGGTTGCCACCTTGTTGTTTCCCGTTCCTTGGATACCTTACATGTTTATATTGCATATGTATTTGAATAAATGATTCTCTCGTTTTATGAAACTATTGTTTGACAGGTTTAAATGTTTTCCAAAGTAATTTCTTTATGGATATGTCTTTTCACATGTTTGCCAAACCGTCGTGTTTGACCCTTTGCTTTGGTACTCAGGTCCCATTATCGGTCTCCCCGAGGAGGAGCATGAGGAGGCGGTCGGAGAACCGCATCGCTTAGTTGAGTGACACGCCGATGATGTCGTCTAGACATTCGGGTGCTTGAGCTGCGAAATATTTTGGGATAGAAACTAACCAATTATTTTGGGAACTTGATACTTTATTTTATTGGCCTTTGTTGGCCTCTATTTTTGGGGACAATGTAATTAAACTATATTGTTGTAAACCTGAACTTTCTTTTGGGGTTATAGCATTAATGATCATTGCTCATTTTGATACTGGTATTAAATATGTGTTAATCTTATTATCTTGGACATGAATGTATGAAATAGATTTGCTACACGCTTCCGCACATAAAAGAAATATTCATGTTGATGTGATATCCACACCGCGGACACCTGTAGAAAATCGCGTGTACGAGTGGTACTCTTTGGTAGACTCGTATACGTTTTGGGTTTAAATTAATTCATCACCCATCATACACAACGATCACATTCACTATCCAATTAGTCCCGATCCCGGATTAGTGGGGCCCGCTTGGGGGCCCGGTCCGGGGTCGCGACAAAAAGACTTCAAGTTGAGAAGTTTCCACCTCAAATCCAAGCTAGGCAAGGGGTTTTCATCAATCAATCTTCAAATAGAGGCAAGTATATACATCTCATATGATTTAATGTGTTATTGAGTATTTGGAGTTCAAGAGACTCAATTTCCAGATTTTGCTTCAAAATTCTGAAGCTCTGGAAATTCGTTTCTGGAGTAGTTCGGCTAGCCGCAAGACTAACCGCCGAAATCCATAAACTGGTCAGTCTCTGAAAAGCTGACCATGAGCTGACAGCTGAATTTCGGTTAGCTGAAATTGAAATTTCGGTTAGCCGAAAGGTAACCGTGAGCTGACTAAAATTGAGTCAGAAATTCACCTCAGAAGACAAGGTTCTGGAAAGCTAATCGTAGGTAGCCGAAATTTCGGCTAGCCGAATTTGAGAATTCAGTTCGCCGAGGGGAAACCGACGAGGTGACCGAACTAAGTGAGTGTATCAGGAATTACAAGGTTCTGGAAAGCTGACCGTATGTAATTCGGTTAGCCGCCTTCTAGAATGCGGTTAACCGCCAGGTGACCGCTAAGGTAACCGCCACTAAGGAAAATTGTATATTGAATTCTGGTTCTTTTTAAATTGAGAGCCTAACTATTGAGGCTAGTATTAATGATATCTAAACTTTCATAAGTGTTAGCTAAGGTTATCAGAATGCACAATTTAATTAAAGTAATGTCATCTATGGTAACACATGCATCGATAACGAACTTTTCACTCAATTGTTTGGTTTAGATAATTGTTTTTAGAATTGGAATAGGATTGAATAGAATGGTTAATTGGGTGTGAATTATGCGTTTGGCACTACATAGTGGTTTCTGAAGCTCGATAATGGGCCACATTGAATTAATGAATAATCACTAAATGTGACATTGAAAAATGAACGATTGCTAATTGTAACACTGAACACTATACAATTACGAAAGGTATCAATGAATTAATGAATAATCTTACTGCAATAGATGGAATTGGGGGCGTTTCGAAGCTCTGTGGTGATACCAGTGATCTCTGATCCAGACACTGGCAGATATCCCACCATAAATGGACCGAAAGGTTATAGACCGAAAGGTCATAGACTGAAAAGTCACTGAAATGAAAAGCCATACATTGGACTAATGAGTCCCACTGATAAGCCATTAATAAATGCTTAACATGATTAATTAATGGGATAATAGCAGATTACCTCCCTGAACTTTGCCTGTATTTTAAATCACCCCCCTGTATTTTGGTATTTTGTACTAAACCTACATGAACTTTAAATTAACATGCAACTACAGACGGCCGTGACGGAAAAGATGGAATGACGATTTTACCCCTCCATAAATAAATCGTGTGTAGCCATTTTCGATCATTTTGCTTTTTTTCACCTGCGGTTAGGGTTTGTCATTGGAAAGGCGATTTTAGGGGAAACTTTTTAGGGTTCTTTGTTTGGGCGAGACTATTTTGGGAGAAACCGCTCCTCATTCACAAGGCGATCTAGATTGCGAAGAATCCATCAAGAGGCATCAACCAACGATTTCAAAGGTATGAATAATCTCAATCTCTTAATAATGTTTGATGCCGAGGGTTTTGGGATTAAGGTTTTGATAAAACAGATCTTCTCTACGTGCATGGACTGTAAAGTTGTTGATGGGGTTTGTGCTATCTCTATGTGAAATTTGCATTATAAAATAGTCTTTTTCTGTGTCTCATTTTCGTGAATGGGGATGATTTTTTCGACTACTTTTAGTGGATGTAGGACCTTTCATTGTATGATATAGTGATGTTGTGTGAAAATGGTCCCCTCTTGTGCTATCTATTTCATTCCTTTTGTTTTTTTATGAATGTTGGTGGAAAAACATCCCCACCTGTCTGCACTGTGTCGGCTACTTCTCAGCCAGATAGCACCCAATTTTCACAAGAGGGGACCACAGTGAGAATTTTTTTTTTCTTTCTGTCTCTTTTTGTCTGCATAGTGAAAATGGAGACTACAGCTAGATAGCACCTAATTTGTATCTTTCTGTCTGCACAGTTAAATTGAAGGGGACCACAGTGACAGAAATTTTTTTTTTACATCCGTGGTTTTGTCAAACACCTAATTTTCTATGTGGTTGTACATGAATTTGCCTCAAATAAATGTCATTTACATGCAGATGTCGTTTGATGAAGTGACATTACGATTTCACCATGGTGGTTATTTTACAGAGCCACCAAATAGTGTATACATTGGGGGTGTGGTGGATGAAATTCCTGATTTTGATGTTGATAAAGCATCATTTTTTGAGTTTAGGGATTATGTAATGGAATTAGGGTACCCAGCAAATAGTATAATGTATTTTAAGGTTCCAGACTTGGGTTTTGATGATGGTCTAAGGGAGATTGAATCAGACAAGGATGTAGTTGATCTACTGGAACATTATAAAGGAAGTGAGGTGTTGACTATTTATGTAGAGAGGGGACATGAACCTTTGATGGTTGTGTCACCTAAGGGGAAGGTCTTGATGCAAAATATTCACAGCAAAGGTCCCTTGAAGCAGTTACCTACAACAGAAGTTGCATCAGGTAGTAGGAAAGTTAACAGTGAGGAGGACTATGCTGCTGATGTTGAGGATGAAGGCAGTGATGATGACCAAGATCAGCAAGAAGGTCATCATGATGACTCTAATGATGCTGACAGTGAGGTTGAGAGTGATTACAATAGATTAGATCTTGATGAGCCTCCGGAGCTATATGAGGATGTTGAGAAGGCTGATGATGAGGATATCTTCAGAGGATCTTGTGAAAATGATTCACAACCTCATGAAGCTGAGGGTGTGGAAGGAGAACAGACCCAAAACCAATAAGTACCACTTGATGAGAACTGGATGACAGATGCTGAAGATGAGGATGAGCTTCAGTCATTGTGTAGTTCATCTGATGAGAACAACATGCTGAAATTCTCTAATTTTAATGAATTGACTGATATGGGGAATCCCCAACTCGAGTTGGGTATGATATTTGCAAGTCCTCAAATATTCAGAAAAGCGCTTGTTAAATGGACTGTAAGGCAGGGATACGATATTAAATATTTGAAAAATGAGAACAAGAGAATTACAGTTGTTTGTAAATATGACTGTGGATTTAGGATTCATGCATCACCCATACAGGGTGAGAAGTCATTTCAAATTAAGACTTTCAAGCCCGATCATACATGTGGTATGAAGTTTAAAAGTCATTTGGTCACTTCCAGCTATATAGCTAATAAATACTAGCAGAGAATGAGTGACGATCCGAAATGGTCAATCCCTGCAATGCAGAAAGAGCTGAGAAGAGATTTGAAGGTTGATTTGTCGAATGATAAGTTCTATAGAGCGAAGAGGAAGGCAGCAGATAACATCTCTGGAGATATTAGATTGTAGTACACTAGATTGAGGGACTACTGTGTTACTGTCCAAAAGTATAATCCAAATACAAGTTTATTTGTGGTGACACAAAGACCTCACATGGATAAAATTCCATATTTTCAGAGATTGTATGTCTGTTACGAGACACAAAAGGTCGGGTTCGTCAATGGATGTAGACCCATAATTGGTCTAGATGGGTGCTTCCTCAAAGGCATTTATGGTGGACAGGTACTGGCTGCAATAGGTAGAGATGGAAATGAGAATATGTTTCCAATTGCAATGACTGTTGTAGAGTCTAAAAATATGGACTCATGGACTTGGTTTCTGAGATCATTGATTGGTGACATCGGAGATGGGGGTGACATGGGCTGGATTTTTATGTCTGATAGACAAAAGGGGCTTGATACAGTATTTGATATAGTTGTTCCTACTGCTGAAATTAGACATTGCTTGAAGCATATGTATGATAACTTCAAAAAACTTTTCAGAGGAAAATTGTTGAAAGATGCTATGTGGGCTGCAGCATCATGTGGATCACCAAGAGAATTTGATACTAATATGCAGAGGATCAAAGAGATAGACCAGGCTGCATATAATTGGCTGATAGCTGCTAATCCTAACAGATGGGCTAGGTCTCATTTTTCCACAAGGGCCAAATGTGATGCATTAACAAACAACCTCTGTGAGTTTTTCAAAAGTTACATACTTGAAGCAAGGGAGAAACCAATAGTTGGTTTGCTTGAGTGTGTGAGGAGGAAGTTGATGAACAGAATTCAAGTGAAGTTGAGAGGAATGACTAAATATGAAGGCACAGTTTGTCCGGAGATATTGGAGAAGTTGGAAAAGAACAAGAATGAAAGTAAACACTGTTTTGCCAACTGGTCAGGCAGAGGTGAGTTTGAGGTTGATTGTTTTGCCAAAACTTTTGTTGTTAATATTGAAAGTAGAACATGTTTATGTAGAATGTGGGATTTGACTGGGATACCTTGCAAGCATGCCTAGCATGTATATACATGAATCAAGAAAGGCCCGAAGATTACATTCATGCATACTATAGCAAAGAGATGTATTTGAGATCATATAATGGCATGATACACCCAGTACCTGGAATGCATGATTGGATAGAAAGTGGAATGGAAGTAGTTGGTCCTCCTTTGTATAGAAGACCTGTAGGTAGGCCAAGGAAGTTGAGGAGGAGGGATCCAAATGAGTTACCCAATTCCAGTAGAGTCCCTAGAATGAATAGAAAAATGACTTGTGCTAGATGCTTGAAAACAGGCCATAATGCAAGGTCTTGCAAGGGACCAGTACATCCCAATTCAAGACTCTTTAGTTCTGGATCAAGTACTTAGCCAGTTTCTCAGCCTCAGCAAAGTTCTCAGCCAGCTTCTCAGCCTCAGCCAAGTTCTCAGCCCTTGCCTGCTTCTCAGCCCATACCAGCACACAGGGTAAAGCCTTTTCACCCTTGTGATTTTTTACTTCTAACTATAGTATGTGCTTGTACTCACTATAGTCTTCAAATTTTGATTGGTCAGGGAAGAGTCAGACAATCTTCTTCTCAGCCAAATCCATCAACAAGAAATGCCAGTGATAGAGGGAAGTTACAAGTAGGTAGAGGGCGGGCTAGAGCAGGAAAACGGAGCTCAACTTGTTGATGATAACAGCCACTATTTTAGCCAAAACTTTTTTCTAGATGATGTTGTGTCACTGATGATGACAGTATTATGCAACTTTTTTTTTGGATGATTGTTTGGATTTGGATTGTCCTTTCTATTGTTTGGATTTGGGCCATAATGCCAGGTTTACAAGGGCAAAATGTGTTTCTAGTTTTTGTTTACTGTGTGGATGATGATGTTTCCAGTTTTGTAGTTACAATTTGGATGATGTTGGCTTTTGAGTTTGTTATTGTTTGGATGATGATAGTTCTTTGTTTACTGTGTGGATGATGATGTTTCCAGTATTTAGTTACTGTTTGAATGATGTTTCCATTTTATTTTGTTACTGTTTGGATGATGATGTTTCCAAATAAATTGTTATTGGAAGGATGATGATGTCCCCATTTTCATTGTATTTCCCAGAGAAAGGAAGTTCTTTTTTTGTTAGTGTTTTCTTATTACAGGTTAATTAAAATTCATCAAAAAAATAGAGTCATTGACAAACAAACAACACCAACCCATTTTCTATTATATTCCAGATGATACATATGATCATCGTAATTCCAACACATCTACAGGAGTCCAAGATATCAGGAGATAGCAAATGAACAACACAAACAGAATTCCAACCCATGTCCCCGGCAACACACGTAGATAACATCTTTCCCTTCGACAAGCTGACTTCAATTCCCTCTCCAACACATCAATTTTATCCAATAGCTTTGGCACAAGCTCCATTTCTCCATCAACCCATTCAAAAAATCCACACGCTGGCTGGATCTGAGAACAAAATAAAAAAATACATTAATACTACCATGGTTGACCAGACATGGAGAAGATCAAACAGATGGGTCAAAGCATAACCCCATATCGTGCACAGCCAAGAAACCTCCTCCCCATGTTCCGTTGTGTTCGGGAAGTTCTCACAGCAGCCTTATGCCTGCAGTGACAGTAACGAATTTTACCATCAAATTGAGAGCTTTGACCACGAGAAAACTGGGTATATGAGTTTGAAGAGGAAGGCATTTAATATGGCTGAAGAAGATGACTGACAGCTGCTCACAAATTGATGGCTTGAAGAAGACGACTGAGAGCTGCTCCTAAGCTCATGGTTGAAGCAACCAAGCACCCAGACTCATATCCTTTCTATCCTCTTTTTATAGGCTAGGTTCAGGGGCAAAAAGTCTAGTTCTAAAGCCATTTGGAACAGTAAGTTGCTGCAAGTATGCCCTACAGGCCATTTATACATATACACCGTCAATACTAACAGAATCCGTCACTTTTGCATGTTAATTTAAAGTTCAGGAAGGTTTAGTACAAAAAACCAAACTACAGGGGGGTGGTTTAAAATACAGGCAAAGTTCATTGAATGAGAATCAATGAAATGAATGAATGTGAATAACTTCCTTTGGGAAGAAACTGACTTGAAGTGAAACCAATACTATTGTAGTTGCTAATATAGTTATTGTTAATACTGTATTTATTGTACAAGATATTGATATAGAATTGAATTGTCTAGAACTGTTGAATCAGTAAATTGATAGAAATAACATGTGATATCATAGAACTGTATATGCATTGTTGAACCATCATGTTCACGGTGTTACTGATGATATTACAGGCCCAGTTGTCCATGCCAGTTAGGCAGAGACCGTATCGCCAGCGGAGGAGGCCCGTCTAATTCCTCTAGGAGGATTGATCGAATGGACATGATCCGGAGTGCGAAATTGAATTGGAATATTTTGGAAGCGTCTTGGAAATATTTCTGATAAACACTTTTGTATATTCATTTTGAATAGTGTATAGATGTCACCTGCATTGTATTTGAATATGCAGTGGTTGACTTGATAACAAATGAAATGTGTATATTGAACTTTACTGTTAATGTAAAGTACTTGTATATGTTCTGAAATCGTCAATGTATATATATTCCGCAAAAATGTACATTTGACAGGTATGTATGATAGATCCCTTATGGACTTCGCATTAACTTTGGTTAATTCGGGGTTTACAGGAGTAAGTATGATTGACTTTGCGACCCAGGGTTAAGCCTTAATTACTCTGATCTCGGGCTCGGGTCGTGACATACTTATTGTATGGTATCAGAGCCTAGTTAAAAATCTAGGATATAGAAATTATTAAAGACTTAGTAAAACTAAGAAAGAAGTGAGGAACGTTACGATTAGAGCAAATCCAACCTTGGATTTGTGTTTACTGCTTTCACCATATGTGATATATATATAATGGAAGTGTGAAGATATGTATCTTACCTTCCGTATTGTTTACAGCATGGCTTCTGGATCAGGATTTGGCAATAATGACTTTGTGGAAGTCACACCTTCCCCTCCAATATCTGACGCTGATGCTAGGTTCACTGCTATGCTGGAGCGGTTAGCCAGAAGTAACGAACAGATGGCTAGAAGCCATGGGGCATAAATGCGCATGCAAGCCCAGCTAGCCAGGAGTCAGGAAGCTCAAATGGGTATGCAGACCCAAATAGCTACCTTATTAGAAGTTTAGAGCCAGTTACAGGCTCAATTGCAGACTCCACCTGTACCGCCAGTCCAACAACAACACCATGTTAAGACACCAGTGATGTTACAGCATAAGGATAAGGATCCTCATGCTATTTATGAACGATTTGGTAAGAGAGGAGCCACCGAGTTCTATGGAAATGAAGATGTGATTCAGGCTGATGAGTGGCTAGAACGCATTGAAGATGTGTTTGATACAGTGCTCTGCACTCATAAGCAAAGAGTGTTGTTTACCTCTACTATGTTTAGAGGTGGAGCGAAAACATGGTGGAAGAGTGTCAAGGACATGTTCAAGACAATGACCACACCAGATATATGAGAGACTTTCAAGAAACAATTTCAGAAAAAGTTTGTCCCAGAACATGTGCAGCAGCAGAAGGAAGCAGAGTTTCTAAACTTGAAACAAGGTCAACTGACCGTGGCTGCTTATGTTCACACCTTCTTACAACTGTCTAAGTATGCTACCGAATTGGTAGATACTGAAGCTAAGAAAGTGAAGAGGTTCCTCCTTGGATTAAATCCAGAATATAAGACTATCATATTGGCTAGACAAAAGCATACAACGTTTGATGCTGCCGTTGATAGGGCATATACAGCAGAGGAAGTTCAGAGAGAAAATGAAGCAGAGGCTGTGAAGACCAAGAGAAATGGTGATTCATGGTTTAAGAAAGGAGGACAATCCAAGAATAAGAGGCAGAAATAGAGATTCATTCCTAGAAATGATAGGAATGATAGGAATGAGGTCAAACCAGTCTGTGATACTTGTGGAAAAGCTCACAGGACTGAGTTATGTTGGAGGACTACTGGAGCTTGTCTAATCTGTGGTTCTTTAGAACACAAGATGGCACAATGTCCAAGGGCTAAGAGAGATAATAGAGCTCCTTACCAGCGACTTGCTCAAGGACAAGCAGCACTTTCTGCTCCTTAACAACAATTAGCCTTGCCAGCTCCTCCTAGACAACAGCAACAGCAGCCTCAACGTCAAGGCCAGCAACATCAATGGTAGAGACAGCAGCCTAGACAACAGCAGCAGCCCAACAGCCACAGACGGCTGGGGTGGCTTATGCCGTCAACAGAGAACAAGCTGATAATGCAGCAAATGTGGTTAAAGGTACAATCCTTCTAGATAACCGACATGCTATTGCATTATTTGATCCCGGTTCCACACATTCATTTGTAGCACCTGCATTTGTTTGTAATATGCAAAACTGGATAATGCAATTAGCCTATGATTTTACTATTTCTACTCCTTTAGGGAGAAAAGTAGTATCTGAACTGTATATACCTCAATGTACTGTTAGAATTAGAGAAGTGTCAATGCCAGCTGATCTAGTAGTTCTAGCAATGAATGATTTCGATGTGATCTTTGGCATGGATTAGCTTCCGAAGTACAGGGTGTTTTTAGACTGTTTCTGAAGTCATCACCTTTAGGGTGGATGAAGTCAATGCCGGTGTACTATTCGAAGGAGTCCAAAAGAAATATGATACCAGGCTTGTTTCAGCACTCAAGGCTGAATGAATGATGCGTAATGGTTGTGAAGGCTACATTGCATTCGTTTCAGAAAAGAAGCCTAAACGGGAATTATGAGATATTCCCATGGATTAAAAAATCGGCTGATATCGGTCCATATCGCCCGATATGAATCGGTATCGGCCGGTACCGAACCGATATCTTAATGAGATATCGGTCTCTGCATATATCGTCAAAATCTCGGCCGATATCGGCCGAGATTTGCATAATATTGGCGGAACCGATATCTCGGCCGATATTTTCAAAATATCGGCCGAGATTTTAGAAAATGCTTTAAAACCCTTACTTTTTCATCTTTTCCCCCATCTTCATCTTCTTATCCTCTCTTCTCATCTTCTTACTACCCATAGCAGCAGCCCCTCTCCATCACACATCCCTCTTGCATTTTTCAAATCCCACTTCTATTTTTGAAGAAAATATTATCTAAGGTAAGAGAAAATTAACTTAAAGCATTATATTATGTTTTTTTTTTTTTTTTTTTTAGATGAAGCATATAAAATTATAAATCATTTGGGTTTGTCACTTGTGTGTTGTTTTCTTCATTTAGAAGTTAGATCTACATACTTTCATACTAGATCTACTCATACACATGATTTTGAACTTTTTTTTCATTTTTTTTTTTACTTTCGGATTTTTTTAATATTTGAGTTATAATACATCATTTTCTGGGGATTTCATCATAAATATGTTCTTTTAATGATTCATAGTCATTGTATGGTGTGTAAATGATTGATCTACATACTTTTATGTTAGATCTATATATTTAGGATTTTGAAAATGATTTTATTAAATTTTTTTTCCTAAAAATAATTGTTGTTATTTGTTTGCATATTTGTGATACCAAAGACTTAATGGCTTATTAATAGTGTGTAGATGATAGGTCTACATCTACTCATAGTCATAAACATGATTTAAATTTTTATTTTAATTATTTTATTTTTGGATTTTTTAATATTTGAATTATAATATATCATTTTTTGGGGATTTCATCATAAATATGTCATTTTAATGATTCATGATCATTGTATGGTGTGTAAATGATTGATCTACATACATTTTAATGATTCATGATCATTGTATGGTGTGTAAATGATTGATCTACATACTTTTATGTTAGATCTATATATTTAGGATTTTGAAAATGATTTTATTAAATTTTTTTTCCTAAAAATAATTGTTGTTACTTGTTAACATATTTGTGATACCAAAGGCTTAATGGCTTATTAATAGTGTCTAGATGATAAATCTACATCTACTCATAGTCATAAACATGATTAAAATTTTTATTTTAATTATTTTTTTTAAAGATTTTTTAATACTTGAATTATAATATATCATTTTTTGGGAATTTCATCATAAATATGTTCTTTTAATAATTTATGATCATTGTATGGTGTGTAAATGATTGATCTACATACTTTTATGTTAGATCTATATATTTAGGATTTTGAAAATGATTTTATTAAAAAAAATTTCCTAAAAATAATTTTTGTTACTTGTTAGCATATTTGTGATACCAAAGGCTTAATGGCTTATTAATAGTATGTAGATGATAGATCTACAACTACTCATAGTCATAAACATGATTTAAATTTTTATTTAAATTATTTTATTTTTGGATTTTTTAATATTTGAATTATAATATATCATTTTTTGGGGATTTCATCATAAATATGCTCTTTTAATAATTCATGATCATTGTATGGTGTGTAAATGATTGATCTACATACTTTTATGCTAGATATATATATATTTAGGATTTTGAAAATGATTTTATTAAATCTTTTTTTTCCTAAAAATAATTGTTGTTGGAGTATTACATGAATTTCTTATTTTATAGAAACAAAATGGTGCGTGACATAGATCCAGCATGGAGCCACGGTGAAGCAGCTGGAAGCAAAACTAAAGTAAAATGTAATTATTGTGGAAAAGTGCTCAATGGCGGGATTACTTGATTGAAACAACATTTGGCACATGTATCAGGACAGGTGATAAAATGTCATAAAGTGCCACCGAATGTGACTGCTGAAATGAAGGAGCTCCTTAATGCATCTGCAAAAAAAAAAAAAAAGTTGTACAACAAAGAAGAAGAACTGAAGAACTTGATGCTTGTAGAGAAGAAGTATTTGGTTCCTCCGATGATGACGATGAAGACCCGAAAATGAGGAGGGCTAGGAGAGAAAGTGTGAGGTCACTTCAGGAGGAGGAAGAGAGGAGAAGAATGCAATATGAAGCAGCCTCAAGAGATAGCCAATATGAGCATGGTGGTGGGTCATCCGGACCTGGGGGAGCGAGTTTGTGTCGGGCATTTAGTCAAAAACAACCCCATCAAGATTCAGACATTGAGGAGATTGAAAGACCTCCTACACATGCACCTCAACATGTGGGGCCAACTGACCCATTTGCCTATAGAAAACCAACATCAAAGCAGCCCAGCATTATGAAAGCATTAAAGGGCAAGTTTGGTAAAGCAAGAGAATATCTAGTGAGAGCCATTGGGAAGTTTTTTTTGGATGGAGACATTCCTCCCAACAAGGCATCTTCTCCTTATTTCACCACCATGTTAGATGCAGCTGCAAAACATGGTCCAGGTATAAAGGCACCCACCCCTTATGAGATTGGGCATGTCTGTGTTGAAAAAGAGTATGAGGAGTTGCAGGCTTGGGTGCAAACTTTCAAATGGGTATGGAAGGAAAGAGGTTGCACAGTAATGTGCGATGGGTGGACGACCATCACACATCGTCATCTCTTGAATTTTTTTTGTCTACTCGTCTATGGGCACGGTGTTTATCAAATCAGTTGATGCAACTGATTACATCCAAGATGCAAAATATATTAATAAGTTATTGAATGAGGTCATTGAAGAAGTTGGGCAGATTGTATAGTTCAGGTTGCTACCAACAATGCTGCAAACATGAAGGCTGTAGGAATGATGCTTATGAAACAAAGGCCAAGGATTTTTTGGTCTCCATATGCAGCACATTGCCTGGATTTAATGCTTGAAGATATTGCAAAAGGAAAAGTCATGCAGCAAGTGATTGGTAAGATTAAGAAGATCAATTTTTTTTTATCAGTCATATAGACTTATTTCAATGATGAAAACGTATACAGACAACTATGAATTACTACGGCCTGGCATCACTAGATTTGTCACCCCCTTCATTGCTATCAAAAGTGTTTACAAGTATAGAGATGGACTTCTCCGATTGATAAAATCACACGAATTTATAAATTCAAAACGGGGAAAGAGGCCAAGTCCCATTACTCTTGAAGTATATAAATTAATTGAGTCCAACAAGTTTTGGCCTCATGTGAAGGGTGTTTTGAATGTTTTTGATCCCCTAATAAAGGTTCTTCGATTAGTTGATGGCGATGATAAGTCAACAATGGGTTTCTTACATCAGGCCATGGAGAGATCAAAGTTGGCTATTCAAGCAGATTGTAAATATTACAAAAAGTTTTGGAAGATCATCGACGATCGATGGGGACGACAATTGAAACATGATTTACACATCGCCGGTAAGTGAAGGTTATTTCCTTTAATACTTGAGTTGTTGTATTCAACTCTCTATTCTCTCCTCACTATATTAATTTATCAATGACTAAAATTCATTGGTTCTACATGATACTTCTTTAATCCCCAATTTACGGATGGACATGTATCTAATGAAATCCGTTTGGGACTAAAAAAATGTAATTGAAAGACTGACAGAGAGTACAGATGAAGCAATTTGGGCTACTAATCAGGTAGGATAACTAAAGAAAAAAGTATATAACATTGTAATTTCTCTAATTTATTTTTCTACGTTAATGTCTTCAGATTGACATATACAATGTACGTGCTGGAAGCTTTGGAACGACGACTGCACGGAGAGCTATCACACAGACCTATCCTGGTATTGATTGTAATGTCATCTCTATATTATTCAAGGACTTATTATTATTTTATTGACTCTAATATCAGTTTTATTTTTTTTTCAACTAAATGGTGGTTGAATTATGGAGAGAGTGCTCCTGCACTAAGGACGATTGCTATTAAAGTCCTTAGTCAAACAACATCGTCTTCCAATTGTGAAAGAAACTGGAGCACCTTCTCATTTATCCACACTAGACCAAGAAATAGATTGACAATGCAGAAGTTAAATAAATTGATCTACATCCACTACAACCTTAAACTCCAGAGCAGAAATAGAAGGAAAAGACAGTTTGAGGATCATCGAGAATATTTATGTCCAATTAATTTGGACTATATCTTTTCAGAAGACGATACTGTGTTAGGTCAATGGCTGGAGGAACAAGAAGAACCGGTGTTAGACCAAGACCCAGAGTTTGAGGAGTTGATGAAGGAATTGACTAGGAATAGGCCTAAGCCAGTGAGGGCCGCAGAAAGGATAGAAGAAATAAACTTGACAATGCAGCAAGGACGCGCACCTGATACGAGTAAGCCAAGGGGAAAGGAGGTGGATGAGGAGAGTGAGTCAAGTATTTCTACTACTTCATCATCAGCAGGAATTCCACCTGACTCTCCCGGGGATGAGGGATATTATAGAGATGATGAGCCTGTCACTTATGAGACAGTTGAACATTTTCCTGATGCTACCGAATTAGATCCTCGCCATGGCTATGTCAGACATGTTGGACAGAAAGAGGCAGGGGGTAGTAGTAGCGCCGTTACTCATGGTCATCATGGGAGTTATGTTGGCCAAGGTGCCATGTATGGACAGCATGGGGGTTATGTTGGCCAACAAGGTGCCATGTATGGACAGCATGAGGGTTATTCATATGACCCTAATTGGGTACCCCCTTCACCAACACCACTTATATCTATTGAACATATGTTGATTGAGCAAGGGAGGCTAGTGCCACCAGTTTCCCAACGACCTTTTCATGCCCCTCATCACTATTTCGTGCCATTTAAGTACAACCAGCAATCTCAATCCACAGGGGATTAAAATAGTTCATCATCTTATCAAGAACAATCTAAATATGGTTATGGGTATGGTAGTGCTACGCAACAGTATGGAGCATATCTTTTAGCCAATGTCGAAGAAATGATGATGATGATGATATTGAGCAGGGAGACACTCCACTTGGAATTAGGCTGTGAATCTGTAATACACTCATACTCACTAATCTCTCTCTAATCTCTACTCTCTACTAGAGTACTAGTCCCCTCTAATTTCAGGTAAACCATGAATCTTTTAATGCCCAAGTGCTTTATGATTTATCGATCTCACTATCATGTTTCTGATTTTAATATGTCATCTTCATGGTATTGAATTTCACAATTTATTTGATGATTGAGTTAGTATTAAATGAAGATTGATTTGTTATATTTATTTTCTTATATTTTACACTAATAAATTGATCATGAGCATCAATAATGGCTGGCTGCATTATATGAAATACTTATACCGGAAAAGACAACGAACTGTGACACAAACAGGACTCATAACTTAAGGTGACCGAGATTTTGATTTATTGTTGTTACTAATGGAAAAACATATTGTTTTCCAACATTTTCTAATATTTTGGATTTTTTTTGGATATTTTTGCGAATTTTTTTGGATTAAAAAATAAATTCACACCGCGATGACCGCGACTGATCGATATCCGCGACCGATATCGATATCATATCAGTTTTTCGGCCCCGCCGATATCGCGACTGAGACCGAGATTTTAAACCATGGATATTTCTGTAGTTTGTGAATTTCCAGACGTGTTTCCAGATGAAGTGTTAGGTCTACCTCCTGCTAGAGAAGTGGACTTTACAATCGAACTCGCGCCTGGTACTGCACCGATATCTAAGGCACCTTATTGAATGGCACCATTAGAGTTATATGAATTGAAGAAACAAATATAGGATTTGCATGACAAGGGTTTCATTAGACCTTGTGTCTCACCATGGGGAGCACCTGTACTATTTGTAAAGAAGAAGGATGACACCCTTCGAATCTATATCGATTATAGGCAGATAAATCAAGTGACGATCAAGAACAAGTATCCACTGCCTACGTTCGATGAGTTGTCTGATCAACTCCAGGGTGCAGAGTATTTTTCCAAAATTGATTTTCGATCTAGATATCATCAGATTCGAGTTAAGGATCAAGATTACAGAAGACTGCATTCAGGACTCGTTATGGACACTATGAATTCTTAGTGATGCCTTTTGGTTTAACCAATGCACGTGCAATATTTATGGCTTTAATGAACAGGGTGTTTGCTTCCTATCTGGACCAGTTCGTTGTGATCTTCATTGATGACATTCTAGTCTATTCGAAGTCAGAGATAGAGCATTCACATCATTTGAGAACAACCTTACAGATACTGAGAGAGAATCGGTTCTATGCAAAACTTGAGAAGTGCGACTTTTGGTTGCAGCAAGTTGCATTTCTGGGTCATATCATTACCTGAGATGGATTGGCTGTTGACCCAACTAAGATCGAAGCGGTTTCCAATTGGCAGAGTCCGAAGAACGTATCAGAAGTTCGGAGTTTCTTAGGATTGGCAGGCTATTACAGAAGATTCATCAAGGACTTCTCGAAGATAGCATCGCCATTAACAAAACTGGCTCGGAAGAACGTTCCATTCCAATGGAATGATACCTGTGAGTCTAGTTTCCAAACTTTGAAGCAAAAGTTGATTTCAGCCCCAATCTTGACTTTACTTGACGGAAGAGGAGGATTTGAGATTTACTTAGATGCCTCAGGTATTGGATTGGGATGTGTATTAATGCAGAACTGCAAGGTGATTGCTTATGGTTCACGTCAATTGAAAGAACATGAGAAGAACTATGCTACTCATGACTTAGACCTCGCGGTTTTCGTATTCGCGCATTGAAGCAATGGAGACACTATCTATACGGAGAGACTTTTGAAGTCCACTGCGATCATAGAAGTCTTCAGTATTTGTTTACTCAGAAGGATATCAATCTGACGCAACGCCGTTGGTTAGAGCTGATCAAGGACTACGACTTTCCATTCACATATGTACCTAGAAAAGGTAATGTCATAGCTGATGCTTTGAGTCAAAAATCTGCTGACTTGACATCATTGGAACGTGGATGGAACCTGATTGATGAATTCAAGGATTTTGACGTGTCTATTGAGATAATGGACGACCGAAAGATGATTGTGGCAATGTCTGTATTTGAACAACTTATTATCAAAGAAATTAAGGAGGGACAGTTTGAAGATCCTAAATTAGTGAAGATCAGGGATAACATTGCAAATAGACCAGACTTTGTGTTGGTAGAAGGGGTTCTCAACTTTAGAGACCGATTGTGTATACCAGCACAGGAAGATTTGAAGTAGGCAGTGATGTTCGAAGCTCATCACACCAGATATTCTACGCATCCGGGAAGCACAAAAATGTATAGAAATCTCAAAGGTATATTCTGGTGGATTAATATGAAGAGGGAGATAGCAGGTTATGTATCTTCCTGCTTAACTTGCCAGCGTGTGAAATTTGAGCACCGAAAACTGCTTGGATTGCTTCATCCATTGAATATTCCTAAATGGAAGTGGGAACACATTACAATGGACTTTGTATCTGGTTTACCGAACACGAAAAAGCAGCACGATGCCGTATGGGTTTTCGTTGATCGTCTTACAAAGTCCGCACACTTCCTTCCATTTAGAAAGGATATGGGATTTAGTGATATGTCCAGATTGTTTGTCAAGGAAGTGACTCGATTGCATGGAACACCGATCTCGATTGTCTCCGATCGGGATAGTCGATTTGTGTCCTCATTTGGGCAATCATTTCAAAACTCCATGGGTACTAGACTTGGGTTTAGTACTGCTTATCATCCACAGACAGACGGACAATCGGAACGGACTATACAAACTTTGGAAGACTTGCTTCGAGCCAGTGTTTTTTGTTTTTGGAGTGATTGGGATGACCATTTGGCGTTTTGCGAATTCGCATATAATAATAGCTATCACTCCAGCATTGAAATGACACCATTTAAAGCACTGTACGGTCGAAGATGTAGAACTCCAGTGAGCTGGGAAGAAGTTGGAATTCGAAGTTTCCACGGTCCTACGATCATTGCTGAAACAGCAGAAAATGATCAGAAAATACAAGATAGGCTAAAAGTTGCCAGATCAAGGCAGAAAAGCTATGCTGACAATCGTCGGCGTGATCTAGAGTTTGCGATTGATGATTTAGTCCTTTTAAAGACTTCTTCAATGAATGGCACTATTTGATTCAGGCAAAAAGGAAAACTTTCCCCGAGATTCATTGAACTTTTCAAAATCGCGAGCCGAATTGGAAATGTGGCTTATCGCCTAGACCTTCCAGCAAAACTCTCTGGTATTCACAATGTATTTCATATTTCAATGCTTCGAAAGTATGTGGCTGATCCTTCACATGTCATTCGTCACGAAGAGATCCAAGTGTTACCGAACACCACATATGTTGAGAGGCCAATTCAAATTATAGATACAAAAGAGGCAGTTCTACGTATAAGGATGATAAAATGGATCAAGGTCCTTTGGGATCATCATGAACCCAATGAAGCTACATGGGAGCTTGCGGAGCAAATGACTCATAAGTATCCCTAGCTATTCGTTCAGGTGATTTTTATTTGAATTACTTATTGACTTGTATTGATTTGTATTGCATTCGGAGGACCGAATGATTCTAAAAGTTTAGGGGAATATTAGGCCCCATCCCGAATTAATTGAGATTAACTCTAATTGATTGGAAATTAAGCTAATTAAATATGTTTAATTAAGCTAATAATAGTTTATGACCAAATATAATTGAATTAGTCTAAAATGAATGATTTAGGCTTAATGAACTAGTAATGAAAGAGATTGAATGAATTAAGTGGAGTTTAGACTCAAACAAGGAAACTAAGGGCTTTTTCGTAAACACGAATTTTCACGTATTTTATCGAATACGAAAACTCTTGATATCAGCATGTGTATCTCGACGAGTACGTTAACTTTTACAATAGACTTGAAGTCATTCGTCGAGAAACGGATCAAATGACCTTTCATTTGACTCGAATTGTAATTGAGAAGAATTAATGGAATAAAATGCAATTTGGGAGCTTATATAAGCTAAATGAGTTCATTCATCTCATTCCTAGCACAGCCAAACCCTAGGCACCTTTTCTCCTTCCATTTTCTTCTTCTTTCTTCCATTTTCTCTCCTTCAAGCATCAAGTGAAGTTCTGGAGTGATTCAAGTGAAGAAGTTCATCTTCTCCATCTTCTTCTTGGGTTTTCTTGGAGAAAAGACTTCAAGTTGAGAGGTTTCCACCTCAAATCCAAGCTAGGCAAGGGGTTTTCATCAATCAATCTTCTAATAGAGGCAAGTATATACATCTTATATGATTTAATGTGTTAATGAAGTGTTTTGAGTTCAAGAGACTCAATTTCCAGATTTTGCTTCAGAATTCTGAAGCTCTGGAAATTCGTTTCTGGAGTAGTTCGGCTAGCCGCAAGGCTAACCGCCGAAATCCATAAACTGGTCAGTCACTGGAAAGCTGACTGTGAGCTGACTGCTGAATTTCGGTTAGCCGAAATTGAAATTTCAGTTAGCAGAAAGGTAACCGTGAGTTGACTGAAATTGAGTCAGAAATTCACCACAGAAGACAAGCTTCTGAAAAGCTAAACGTAGGTAGCTGAAATGATTTCGGTTAGCCAAATTTGAATTGTCTAGAACTGTTGAATTAGTAAATTGATAGAAATAATATGTGATATCACAGAACTGTATATGCATTGTTGAACCGTCATGTTCACAGTGTTACTGATGATATTACAGGCTCAGTTGTCCATGCCGGTCAGGCAGAGACCGTATCGCCAGCGGAGGAGGCCCGTCCGATTCCTTCAGGAGGATTGATCGAATGGACATGATCCGAAGTACGAAATTGAATTGGAATATTTTGGAAGCATTTTGGAAATATTTCTGATAAACACTTTTGTATATTCATTTTGAATAGTGTATAGATGTCACCTGCATTATATTTGAATATGCAATGGTTGACTTGATAAGAAATGAAATGTATATATTGAACTTTACTGTTAATGTAAAGTACTTGTATATGTTCTGAAATTGTCAATGTATATATATATTCCGCAAAAATGTACATTTGACAGGTATGTATGATAGATCCCTTGTGAACTTCGTATTAACTTCGGTTAATTCGAGATTTACGGTAGTAAATATGATTGATTTCGCGACCCAGGGTTAAGCCTTAATTACTCTGATCTCGGGCTCTGGTCATGACAAAGCCCCAAAATGGCCAATAAAAGCCTAGAAAATCGAAATGAAGGCAATCATGGAATTAGACTCTAATAATGGAGATGTGGGAAGGAGATGGACCTAGTGGCTCACTTTCAATTTGGTAGGAATCCCTTATAAAGCGCACGCACACACAATCGTATCTCATAATGGAGATCGATTGTATATTAATATTGAACTATTACCTAATCACAGGCGGAGACTATAATCTATTTACAATCGATTGAAGGCCAAAAATATGGAAAATACATATATACAATTATCTAAAGGAAGAATGCCTATGCCCAATATCTTGACCAAATCCCACACGTGGAATATTTTCTCTATGGGCCTAACTTGACGGATCTTTATATCTACACTCCCCCTCAAATTGATGCTGGGATGAGCAAGGCATCAACTTGGAAAGAAGATATAAAGTCATGACGATCCTGAGACAAATCCAATTGATCATGTTAAGATGACACTTTATTTGCTCCATACCGCCACCAGACCTGCCCTTAGGTGGTCCGGTCGGGTTTGTGAATAGATTTTTCATTTTAATATACCAAGAAAGAAAAAGAAAAGAAACACTCAATATGGCATGGGTTTTGATCCCACCTGTGCTACTACAGCCTTGTGTGAAAAGTATTTTTTTTTTTTTTGGGTAAAATCGTTTGAAAAGATTTGCTAGTAATAGATGACATAAATAAACTAAACCGGGGGACAATGGATACCGTGGGCAGTTACATAGTCTCACATATAATGTACCACTCACCCTTCTAGTAAATAAATAAATCGATCAATCAATAAATAGGGCGAGGCAGAATAGGTCCAACACACGAAAATCCAAAACCCGCCTCTAATAAGAGCGCAGATCCCTTCTAAACACGCCACTAATAAGACCGGGTCTGGCCGGATCCCTTCTAAACCCTATCCTTGCCATCCCCATCCCTACGTACGGCGCCCGAGCTCCTTTCCCATCACGGCAAATCAAAAATATTTATCTGTATCTTATTCTATAGGCCTCAAAGGCCGGTGAGGGCGATTGCTCGTCTTTTCCATCGTTGGTATTCTCGTGCGTGAGAATGACATGCACTACTCCTCCTTAATCCTTATAAATGCTCTCTCGAGACTGACAATATTATTCAGTACTCAGTTAGTAGTAAAAATTAAAGACGACGAGTCTCCAACTCGCTCCCCCGATGAATAACTACTTCTACACGAGGCTACACAAATGCGAGTTTGGCGAGGCCGAGGAGGAAGATGCGCCCCTGCTGCTCTCGCGAGAAAAGGCCAACCGGAGATCCGCCGAGGAAGCTCAGAAGATCGTCAAGTTTCGCGAGGCCGTAAGGAGGGCCATGGCGATGAGAAAAAGGCAGGTTTCGGTTTCGGACTCAGCGAGTGGGACGCATGTGTCTTCAAGGATCAGGAGTGAAGAAGACAAGGGAAGGCAGTTTTCTGTTGGAGGAAAGGGTTCGGTTTGGGCAGCTGGCCCTCTTGGGAAGGGTTTATGGGGGAGGGGACTCTAGAGTCTAGTCTCTACTGTATTTGTTTGTTTAAATGGACTGTGCAGCCCAAAAAAAGAACCCCAAGGGTGCAAAAGGTCTTTGCCATTTTAAGGCATATCCATAAAACAGACATTTTTTCTTGAAAGGGCAGAACCTTCTATAAAACTCCTATCCCTTGATAAAAAAATTTCAGAATCATCATATATCCATTTAAACTATAATTAGATCATGGAGTAGGGTTCCAGTGGAAGGAATTTGATGAAATGGGTGAAATTTCATGTATATAATATGGACAAGACATGAGTTTCCTAATATTTATTTTATTAGGGTGATGGGTGGGTATTCGGTTTTAATCTTCTCTTAATTTGTGTTTTATTAAAGGAAAGTATTTGATAAGTTATTATTATTATTTTTTACGTTGACCTTTGTTTCCTATTCAGTTTTAAAAATACGTTTCTTATAATTCTCAAGAATTTAATTTTATGCAAAAGCCATTGTCAAATATTTGTTTTTATATAAAAATGTAGCTCATTTATAATTTCCATCTTACAACACGTAGTAGTACGTCAAAGGACTATTAAAGATGTGAAGTGTGAAGGACAATAGGTGGGGTAAAATATATAAGGTAGGGAAGTATAAAGGGAACTTGACTTTGCTTGGATTTTAATTGCTATGGTGATGGATGGATATTTATTTTCCACATCTTCCTTTGATTTGCTTCTATTAAAGGGGAGGTTACTTAAAGTTTAATTTTGTATTTTTCCCTTGGATTTTTTTATTTACTAATGGCATGAATTCCTATTTATTCTTTTTACAAACAAACATGCCATATCATGTAAATAAATTTTTATAAATTCTAAGACTTTGTATTTCTATAAGTAGTTGAAATGAAGAATCAAAGGTAATAAACTAACATGCCACACCATGTATTTTGATTTTTTTTTAATTCTAAGACTTCGTATTTCTATAAGTAGTTGAAATGAAGATTCAAGGCCGAACATACAAAAATGAATATCAAGTAACCTACCCTTTAATATATATTCAGCAAGGTTAGATGGAAAATGAATATGCAACCATCGCATAAGTACTTCAAAACCTAGAAAAGCCAATATCCCAACTCCATCACTACTTCATATTCTTCACTCCTAACCTCTTTAATAATCCTTTGGTGGAGATAATTTGACAATGAATTCCTATACATTCAATTTCTATGTATTCCATGCAACCATAGCACATTTCATGAATGATGCAAATACTATTCTCAGGATAATGTTGAAGATGATGTTGGGGCAGCTTTGATTTTTATGCTTTTATTGGGCTACAATATGGAAAATGCATTGAAGTAAAAAATAAATTCAAGAAAAAAACACATGGAAAAGTATTGTATAAATGATTTGAATACTAAGGGGGAAAATAAAGTGAAGTAGAGTAGGAGAGGAGTAAAATAGGGTTGCTGTTACATAAAATTATACATTTGGGTAAAGCTAATGTGACATAAAGTTTTCTTCAAACAGTAAATATATAGTTTTTCTACTATAGAATTGGTAGTGCGTTATTTCCACTGCATGTTTAATTGGGACATAAAACCACTAAGCAAGTAAGCTTGGGAAGTCACTTAGTTTTTTTACTGGTAAAATATAACTCAAACACATAACCTTAGGTTGCAGTAGTGAGCACATTTTATTGTGTCACGAGCTTTTGTACACCTTTTGTTATAGTAAGGAAAATATATTTTTTTTTTCTAAAAAGGAAGTAATAATGTAATACACAAACAGTCTTGAAGAAACTTTATGCAATAATACATTAGATTTTAAAACCTTTGATGATGATGATAGTAGTGATCCATCTCCACATAGGTTTCTTTTGTAAATTTACATGTATAAATATGATAAAATTACAGAAAAACAAATCATTGACTAGTTTGTGTGGTGAGTGTATTAAGATGGTTTCATTTCTGTCCTCAGTGTCTGTGTGGATATTCTAACATTTGAATTGAAGCAGAAGGACAGCCTTCCAAAAGAAAATATGGGATGCCTTTTAGGATGTGGTCTTCTTTTGCGCGAATTTAAATAAGTGCACCTCATCTTATAGATTCACGAATTTCCTTAAAACAGGAGTCGGTTGTTGTTTTTTTCCCCTTCTCCGGTAAATACTTTCACCCACACACTAACCAAGACCCCTCCAACACGTACAATAGGGTTTTGATCTTTGTTGTATTGTTTCAATGGAAACGACAGATGCCTACCCATTGAGTATCGGTCAGTGTCAGTGTGTTGGGTTAAAAAAGGAGAATTTTTTAAAGAAGATTAAAAATTATTGGCGGTTTTTAAAGAATGTCTCACGAATTGCTGTAAATTTGAAAGGGTTAAGTTTTTCGAGCATGTTTCAAATAGATACTACTGCGGCATCAACTTCTATGGCAGTGAACATTTTGAGAGCTGCTAATGTCAGATCCCTATTTACTATTTCCATTTCCCATATTTTTTAGACCAATATACCCATTTGGACGTCACTAATACTTTGAGGAGGTCATCCAATTTCTCTGTACACCACCCACAAAACATTTGGTTCTTCTTCCTCAACATTTTTCCTCCCTACTTTTTTTTTCTCATTCTCCATTCCCTCTTATTCTCTCAGCATTCGTTTCACATTCAACTCAACATTCATCCCACTTTTCTTGTCAATCATTTGTCACCCTCCTCACTCATATCTCACACTTCATGTCATTATCTCTATCTTCATCCTCATTCATTCACCTTTCAAGAGGTTCTCATTTGTCATTCTTGTAAGATCCCGGTCCCACTTATAATATTTTATTATATTTTAATTAGAATTTAACTGAGCTATGGACAAGCAAATCATGGCTTACGATCTTTTTGGGGGCCAAAATGATGCAATCTAAATACTTTGCGTTTTTCTTAAGCGTTCGTCGCAAATTGTTTGGCCACTCAGGGCCGAGTAGTTTGTTCTCAGTTATTTTTAGAGTTGCTTGCTCATTTTTCATGATCGGACATGTTCAAATTATTCATATGATGCATATGTATCTAGCCAAATTCAATAAAATCTAACACATAGTTATCCAATCAATACGAATCCATCCAACACATCTATATGGAATTCAATAGAACAAAAAAGTTAACAAGTTTTACATCAATGTTGTCCACCCAAAATAAATCGTCCAATGCATAAGTTAAACACCAACACATCATGATTCCCTTTTACAAAAAAAAAAAAAAAGTCTCCTGCGCTGCGAGTGTATGTCCTCGTCTAGGTACGGTGCATGGGCTACTGGACATCATCTAGAGAAGCTCCATGCATCAATCTGTCCACCTATTCAATACTGAAGTATAGGTTACCCAGGTTTAGAACGCTCATATCATGTCCCCTCCGAAGGATCGGTCGCGTGATGCTTTGTACATTTGCATTAAGCTACGATTGGAAAATCCAAAAAAAGAAATCAGTGTTTGATTATTGTTATTTTGATCAAAATATAGCATGAATAAGATAATTGGTCTTATTAACCATACCAACTGAGGGTTTATGGTGGAGCTACCCTGACAGTCTTACACGCGTGGGTCATATGTGAAGCGATGATTTGGGTTTTGGACAGTCAGATGAGACACTTATGCATACCAATCCATGTATCCGGGTACACAATCCGATGGATGAGCCACTGACAAACCACACTGCAGAGGAGACAGTACGTGATTGTGCCACTGCTCCCATATTTGGTTTAGGTATTCATACGCAACCGATAATGGTTTACAGTGGAACCTCACATTGTGCTCTTCGGAGCAAGTGGTGAGGGAGGAATCACTTGTAGCCTATTGAACTGCCTCAGTACTCTATCGGGATGGTATGGCTCAATGATATTTGTATATCTTAGACAGCTGGTATAATAAGCAACATCATGGAATGGATGGTCACCCCTGTGCTGTCGATATGAATCTCACACTACCTACACACAAGAGAATAGGCATATCAATTAAATAAAATGCTATTAACAAGAACCCCAAGTAATAGATTGTTTATCATATTACCTCATGACCTCTCAGTCTGTCAAGAGCCTTTCGATGTGTCTGTAAAAGATCCATGTAATCTCTAGACTTTCTCTGGGGAATCCAACAATGCACCCGAGGCTGGAATTTTGTGTATAGATAATTGGGAGTAACAATGGCTGAAATGCTTAATATCCAGGCCTCTAATAGGGTCAAATACTCATATATCTACTTGACGCCAATCCGGATAGCAAGTCTCAACTATGTATGCAAATATGCTAATGCAGCAACACTCGAGGCATATGTACGCACCTCATCCAAGTCCATCAACAAACCTCATATAGATTACTAGGACCTGTGTGTTAGACTTATCAGTGAAGAGTGTGCAGCCCAATATGTATAAAAATAATGCTCTCGTTGCATTCCTAATTTGTGGCTCTAGGTCTACATCATATACATCTCCAAGTATGTCCCCGAGCCACTTCAACCTCATCGAATTATCCCGCACACCTAACAACTCATTATGTGCATCCTCAGGTGATACTCCCAACGTTGAGCTCACTAGTGACACCACCCTCTCAATTGACAAACTATTAGTTGATACTAATTTACTTGTCACTGGAATCCCGAGGATGGTGCCGACGTCGTCTAAGGTGATCAACATCTCACTGTACGGCATGTAGAAGGTGTTGGTCTTAGGCTGCCACCTTTCCACAAAAGTTGAAACGACGTTCCTATTGATAAATCTATAGGATGTTGTAATAAGTGGAGACACCCTAATCGGGCAACCAAATCTCTAGACACTGCGTTTTGCCCTCCTTCAATATTTCTTGGCCGTCCTCTTATTTTTTTGCCATGATTAATGCACTTTAATGGCATATGCTCCTGCATTGCAAAGGAACATATATCGGTATATGAAAAAAATAATTAAATCACTACACTCAATTAAGAATACATGTCCATGCCAAATGGCCGCAACAACGTGTGTCCTGAAGCTTGGTAGCAAATAAAAATTGACTAGACCTCCAAGAAATGCTCCAGTCATGTCTTCAATGTCCTCCGCATCCTCGAGGACAACTCCGGTGTCCTCTACATCCTCAAGCTAGTCAGTCTCCTCCGAGACCTCTACTTGCTCATGCTCTTCCATAACCTCAGGCTACTCAGGCTCCTCCACAACCTCAAGCTGCATGCAACTAGTGTGTCATTTTGTAGGCCAAATTCGCGAAGTACTGGGCACGTCCATGGCTGATTGTAAAAGAAGTGATATAAGGTGTTAGCCAACACAATATATAAATATAGGGGAGTATTCCTATGCATCCATCCATCACCATCTAGTGAGGGACACTAACGTGGACAGTACTAAAAGGTCCAGTGCCCAAAATTTATATTTTAAGAAGCCCGCCCAAAGACTCCGTTTCAAGCCTGCCCAAAATTTTGGTTTCAAAAAAGCTTCCAATTTGAGAAGACCGTTGCTTTCTTCTTCATGAAAAGTCCCCATGCAAGTCACGTCCATGTCCTTTTCTCCTTTTTGGATTTCTTTCTCCCCCCCCTCTATCCTCCTCTCCCCCTCTCTCTCCACATGAGTTTCTACACCATCCCAGGTTGGGTTGGATTTATGTTTTTTTGTTGTTTTTCTGGCTCATAGATTAAAATAAATAATCCAAGCTTTGGATTTCTTTCTCTCTCTCTCTCCCCCCCTCTCTCTCTCTCCTTGTTTGTTTCTACTCCATCCTAGGGTTTAGTTGGATTTCTGCTTTTTTTCATGTGCTTGTTGTTTTTCTGGTTCATAGATTAAGAGAAAGAAACAGAGATTTGTGTTTTTCTGGTTCATAGACAACTTGTTTTTCTGATTGTTATTTTTTTTTTGCAAGTCATGTGATGAGGATGTTGATGACACAATTACTAAGCCCAGATTTAAAATAAGATCCTGCTCAAATTTTCGCCAAAGACTTTTGTTTCAAAAAGGAAGTTTGACAAGAACCTCCAGAACAATCGTTCCTCCAAAGCGAGAAGAACCTCCAGGCAAGCCTATCGATCTCTCTCTTCCTCTCCCTCTCTCTCCTGGTCTGGTTCTTCTCTATCCCAAGGCCGGTATGTTCTATTTTTACTCCATCCCAATGGTGTTTGTTTTTATATTTTGATTTGCTTTTTTTTTTTTTTAACAAATTTGGCAGAATGTCCTTGTCAATTTCCTCAAGTTCTGAAGTAGTTCCCAAGTGTCGATGTGGGAACGGTGACATGAGACTGTTCACCTCCCATACAAGGTCCAATTCAAATCGAAAATTTTGGGGGTGCCCAAAATGGACTGTAAATATGCTATTTCTTTTGTCTATATAGTAAAAAAATATATTAATGACTCAAGTATAATTTCAACTAATTTTTTTCAAAAATATATTGTAGGATGGAAATGGTTGCGGCGCATTTCTATGGAAAGATAGAGCTTCAAGAGAAGATGTTTCTAAATCGAATGCATTAATGCCATGCGATAGAGGTGACATAAGTAAAGATTTGCAAAATCTTGCAAAGTTGATTGAAGACTTGAAGAAAGAAATTGAAATGCAGAATCGACCGGTGCATGTAGCAACTAAAGAAAAAGAAGAGAAGGAAAAAATGGCAAATTTACATAATTTGTATTTGCAAAAAATCTATTATGTGATGTTGTTTGTGGCATTCATTACGTGTTTTGGATTAGCTTGTCTGTTGAAGTGTTTGAGGATGGATGATTGTACAAACAAATTAATTATGTATGGAGACTATGTTGAAGTATTGAAGTGTCTTAGTTATATGCAGGGCCATGCTCTATGGTGCTTTCATCACTAATTTTGTGGGTGTCTTTTAAGGCAAAAATGGCGCTACGTAAAAAATCAATGTAAACGACTACCATTGGCAGTCAGTTTTCAAAAGGAAAAAAAAAAAAAACAACTGATATGATCAGTCAGTAATCATGCAGTCGTTTTTTTAAAAAAACGACGGATGTGGGTAGTCAATTAGTACCGACTTTCCAAGACAGTCATTTTTTTTATAACATTTAAAAGAAAATAAAATCTCTAAAATAAAAAAATCACAGTCTTCGATAGTCGTTTTATAATTTTAAAAAATAAAAAAATATATTATTTTTATTATTTATTATGAAAGAGACTTTTAGTAGATAAAAGCACAATAATTACAAAATGAAATGAGACTCTAAAATAACACAGAAAGAACATCATAACATGAAGTACCCTGTGACAAAGAGAAGTAAATCTCCAACAACTTGCATTGTTAATCACTATCAATCGTTCACCATGCACAAACTGTCTATGTTATATTATGATGTCATGATATCATTGTAAGCAAAAGAAAATAAAAATAATACTGTGCTGGAGGTATAGTGTAAATGTGAGAGAAGAAAAGTGCACGCATATGGCAATTCTATTTCAACAACTAGAGATCTGGGCCTTACACTAAATTTTTGGTCTGTCCGATATTCGGACTGCCAGTACTCCTGTCTACAGAGAGATTACAAAGATGGTTTCTTTTAGAAGGGAAGAAGGCCTCTCAAGGCGCTCTTTCCCCTTCTAGATGAGATATTTCCTTTTTTGGTCCCTCCCCTCTTATCGGGATCAGCACCCCTTCCTTATAAAAGGCCCTTTGCACGTGCCTCTCCTTTTTTTTTATTTTCCATTGCCTCCTTCTATGGACGAAGGCAAGGTTCCCAAGGGCGGGTCCCTTCTCTTTTCTTTCCGCTGCCTCTGTCTATGGACGAAGGCGGGGCTCCCAGAGTCAGGTCCCTTCCCTGCCTTGGTGATATAACTGTGGTGGGACACCTCATTCTCCCCTTTCGTTTGCCCATTTACTTTTGCTGATAGGCGGGGGTCATTGTTTCCAAACCTGCCTTAGCCGATTTTACCAAGACGAGCCCTCGTTACAATCCCTTAAACGACTGTGGGCCCGTGACCTATTACATTTTGGCTCGTCACTTTCGTCGTGCCTACATATTGTGTAAGGACCTGATTTCTTAATTTTATTTTAAATTAATATTCGTTGTAGATTACATCTTGTGTAGACCCTGAAAGTGCAACTAGGTTCAATGAATAAGTCCTAGAGGGGGGGTGAATAGGACAAAAGGAATTCTAATGCCAATCTTAAACTTATTAGCCTAATTTTTAATCTCAACTTGGAATAATAATCACACATAACAAAATAACTTGCATGAATTATAAGTTCAATGTGTGTGTGCTTAAATAATCAGAGGAACTCTAATTTGAAACAAGATAATAAGCACAAGAGATAAAAATGACACAAGAGATTTATAGTGGTTCAGTCACACAGACCTACATCCACTCTCAAGGGTCACACAGTCCCTTGGTTCCACTATAAAGAATCAAACTACACAAGTACTGATTCTAACTCAATTTTGTTACTGAGTTTCAATCACACAGATCTAATCCCCACAGACAATTTTTAGAGTGGTTGACATAAGTTTTGGTGGACTGTCTTTTCATTTGTTTCATTTTGCACTCATACTTGTCATGTCCTTTGCTTCCACATGAATAACATGTAATTTCAGAATTGTTTTGACTACTGGAGGAAGCTTCTCCTTTCACAAACACAGTAGAAGCATTAGGTTTGGATTTGTCTTCTTTGTTGAATCCTAGCCCAGTTTTGTCTCTATGATATTTACCCATTTTAAAAAGTCTTTCAAAATTTTCTTCTTCATGGGTAAAGGAATATTCATACTTCTCTTTGAACCATTTTAGACGAGTGACTACATCCCTTAATTGATTGTTTAGTTCTTTTAGAATCAAAGCTTCTTCTTCATCTCTTTTGATTTTGATTAAATTTTCATTAGCAATTTGAAATTTAGAATTAACTTCTTTTAGTTCAGTTGCTAAGATATTCTTTTCATCAGTTAAGGTTTCAATTTTGTCTTTTAAGACTTTGTTCTTAGATTTTTGTTTGCTCATGGCATCAATCAATTTGCAGCTTTCCTCATAAAGTCTATCATATGAAACTTGAGGATCTTTATCTTCTTTTTCATTTTCTGAGCTGTCATAATCAAACTTAGACTCATTCCCAGATTTCTCGATATCAGTTGTTCCAGAATTTTCTGATATTTCAAGTGATGGATCACACACTGTTCTGGCCATTAGTATAGTGTAATTTTCTGTCTCATCTTTGTGTGATTCATCTGAGTCTGATTCAGCTTCTGAAGCGTCATCCCATGTTGCCACAAAAGTCTTTTTCTTATCTTTCTTTTCAATTGGACACTCAGTAGATATGTGACCAAACTTTTGACAGTTATAGCATTTTACTTTTCTGAATTGATACTTAGAAGAGGAGCTGGCTTTGTTTTTACTTCTATCAAATGGTCTCTCCTTTCTATTAAACTTAGAAGTCTTTTTCTTAAATTGTCTTAAGAATCTTTTAGTAAGTAAAGCAACATCTTCATCATCACTTTCATTTTCATTTCCTGATTCTTCTTTAGATGGAGATGGTTGGGAGACCTTCAAAGCTATAGATTTCTTCTCTTTGGATTTATTAGAAGCATTATTCATTTTCATCTCAAAGGTTCTAATGTTTCCCGACAGTTCCTCTACTTTCATAGTTTCAGGGTCATTGTACTCCTCTATAGAAGTCACTTTGGAGTGAAATCTTTCAGGTAAAGACCTAAGGATTTTGCTACAAACTTTGCCTTCAGGGATTTGCTCACCGAGTGACCACATCTCATTAACAATTACCATAAGCTTTATTCGAAAATCATCAAACATTTCATCTTCTCTCATTCTCAGAGATTCAAATTGGGAGGTTAGCATTTGGAGCTTGGCTCTCTTAACAATGGTGGTTCCTTCATAATTTGTTTCCAACAGCTCCCAAGCTTGCTTAGATGTGGTACATGTCATAATCTTTTTGAATTCTTCAGCATTCAAAGCCTTAGCATCATAGTCTCTCAAAGCTTTTTGACTAGCTATCCATCTGGCCTTTGGAAGAGGCTTGACAGTGCCATCTTCAGCTGTGAAGGTAGGAGGGGTCCATCCATCCTCCACAGCATCCCACACCTCACCACAAATGGATTTGAGAAACACGGTCATTCGAGCTTTCCAAAAGGCATAGTTAGTACCATCAAACAATGGTGGTCTGTTTACTGCGCTACCTTCTGGATTAGACATTGGCACTAGTAAAAAGAAGTAGGTCCACTCCGGGTTGTTAAACCTTTAGGGAGTAACCTGCTCTGATACCAATTGAAAGTGCAACTAGGTTCAATGAATAAGTCCTAGAGGGGGGGTGAATAGGACAAAAGGAATTCTAATGCCAATCTTAAACTTATTAGCCTAATTTTTAATCTCAACTTGGAATAATAATCACACATAACAAAATAACTTGCATGAATTATAAGTTCAATGTGTGTGTGCTTAAATAATCAGAGAATCTCTAATTTGAAACAAGATAATAAGCACAAGAGATAAAAATGACACAAGAGATTTATAGTGGTTCAGTCACACAGACCTACATCCACTCTCAAGGGTCACACTGTCCCTTGGTTCCACTATAAAGAATCAAACTACACAAGTACTGATTCTAACTTAATTTTGTTACTGAGTTTCAATCACACAGATCTAATCCCCACAGACAATTTTTAGAGTGGTTGACACACACAGATTCAATCCACTGTCACAAAGATATAAATTTGAATGGAGGGCGAACACTTGCCTTTAATGAAGATCGAAAGTGTTCGAAGAAGCTTTTGACCGTGATTGAAGCTTTTTACCTCTTCCAGCTAGCTTGGTGTTGATGATGAAACTCCTTTGAGATGCATAACCAAGTTGTAGAGGTTTGATTTCTATGGCAGAAAAGAGGGATACCTTTAAGGATTAGGATACCCTAGATTTGGCTTCTCAAAGCACACTCCTTAGAGTTAAGTAAGCCCTTGCATTTGCCAAGATAGGATCTAAGTGTGTTTGGAAGAAGCTTTGAGAGCTTGAGAAAGGTTTACAAGAGTTTGGAATAAAGGCTCTTCAAAAATTGGACTCCCCTATGTTGAAAAACGAGCTACAAGTATTTATAGAAAAAATCCAACGGATAGTTCCAACGGTAACTTAAGACATGGTAGGGTGCACCTGATAAGAACACTATTCCTACGTTTGAAATTTGATAAAGACCCTGACATAAGCAAAGTTTTGGTGAGGCCTTATAAAAATCATGAGTATGAATATGAGGGAACTTTTGTAGAAAAATTATTAAAGAAATCAAAAGCACACCGGTTTTGACAACTTTACATTTCTTTATTAATTTATATAAAACATTGTTTATTGTTAAGTTTCTATACATACTCATGTTTACTAAGCCTCAATGTGACCTGGTGTTATGATCATGTTGGATGCCTTAGGACAGGTGGACTTAGGAGGTGAACTGCTAACCGCATGAGGTCGGCTGGCTGAAATCTGGGGTCATTTTTGAGTTTTAAACAAGCTCAAAAATATCATCTAAAACCTTTCAAAATAATAATATAGCCTAGGGTTTTTAGGGTCACTTAGGGGCATGGTTTCGGTCCCAATTACCTGATCTTGGTTGGCACAGCTTGATGTTGATCTTTGATGAATCCTGGCCTTTCTAAAAAGCTTTGACAGTCCTCTTGAATTGAATCTTCTTTGAAGTACTTAAGAGACAATGTCTTCGGAACTCTTTGGCACGAAATTAACAATAAAAACAGTGCACGTGAAAATGTGGCACTAACAATAAGAGTGATTGATAGAATTGTTTTGAAAAGAAGTCTTAGTCTGTTTATCTTTATGAGGGTTGAACTGTCACCTTTGGTGATGGAAAAGTTGCTAAAGTTGTTGGTAAGGGTACTTTGAATGTTCCTAACATGCCTGTTATTGAAAATGTTTTGTATATCGTTGGTTTGAAACATAACTTGCTAAGTATTTCTCAAATATGTGATAAAGATCATGTTGTTAACTTTAGTAGTCTTGGTTGTGAGATTTCCAAAAATGGAAAGGTTATTCTAAGAGGTCTTAGAACCAATGACAACTGTTATGTTATTAGTAACCACAAAGAATCATCCAGTTCATCCTGTCACATTGCTCATCTTGATGAAGCTCAACTATGGCATAAAAGACTTGGACATATGAACTTTAGAGACCTATCCAAATTGAACAAGTATGTTAAGGGTCTTCCAAAAATCAGCAAAGAGTCAAAAACAGTCTGTGGAGAGTGTCAAAAAGGTAAACAAATCAGAAACTCTCACAAAAAGACCAAGTCTCTAAAGACCTCTAGATCTCTAGAGCTTCTCCATATGGACCTGGTTGGTCTAACTAAGAAAGAGAGTAAAGGGGGTAAAAGATACTTTCTTGTTATTGTTGATGATTATTCTAGATTCACTTGGGTTGCATTTCTAAGAGAGAAATCTGATGCTTATGCTGAATTTAAAAAGATTGTGAAAAGAATCCAAGTTGAAAAAGGAAGAGCAGTTGCTAGAATAAAAAGTGATCATGGTGGTGAATTTGAAAATACGAAGTTTGAAAAATATTGTGATAAGTATGGAATTCACCATGAATTTTCTGCTCCTAAAACTCCTCAACAAAATGGTATTGCTGAAAGAAAGAATCGAGTCTTACAAGAAATGGCCACAGTTATGCTTCATGGAAAGAATGTTCCTAGAGATTTATGGGCTGAAGCAGTTAGTACAGCTTGTCACATAATAAACAGGGTATACTTGAGAACTGGCTTGGACAAAACTGCTTATGAATTATGGCATGAGAGAAGGCCCAACATTAGCTACTTTAAAATTTTTGGTAGTAAGTGCTATATACTCAAGGACAGAGAACACTTGAGCAAATTTGATACTAAAAGCGATGAAGGCATCTTCATTGGCTATTCTCAAAACAGTCGTGCCTACAGAGTATTGAATTTAAACACTGGAGCCATTCAAGAATCCATAAATGTAGTCATTGATGACAAACTAAATGATTTCAGTCATCAAGAAAACCCTGATAATGATGAGATAAATGTCTCAACTGAAAAACTGGATGAGTCTCCACTCTCTAAGGATTTGGTAAATGTGAAATATCATTCTATGGACCAAATTCTGGGAGATCCTTTGGCTGGTGTCAAAACTAGAAGACAATTAGAAAACATTGTTAGCTATCTTTGTTTTACTTCTACTTTTGAACCTAAAAATATTGATGAAGCTTTTTCCGATGATAATTGGATAAATGCCATGCAAGAAGAGTTAAATCAATTTTCTAGAAATGAAGTTTGGGATCTTGTGCCTAGACCGGATGACAAAAATGTGGTAGGTACCAAGTGGATTTACAAAAATGAACTTGATGAAAATGGTACCATTGTTAGAAACAAGGCTAGGCTGGTTGCTCAAGGGTACTCTCAAATTGAAGGAATTGATTTTAAAGAAACTTTTGCTCATGTTGCTAGACTTGAATCCCTTAGAATCCTTCTTGCCATTGCTTGTTCTTTGAAATTTAAACTATACCAAATGGATGTCAAAAGTGCTTTTCTAAATGGTATTTTGGAAGAAGAAGTTTATGTTGAGCAACCCAAAGGGTTTGAAGACCCTAAGAAGCCTAACCATGTGTATCATCTTAGAAAGGCTCTCTATGGTCTCAAACAAGCCCCTAGAGCTTGGTATGAGAGGCTTACTCAATTCTTAATTGATCAAAACTTTGAAAGGGGTAGTGTGGATAAAACTCTCTTTATTCAAACAAACAATGATAATATTTTCATGGCTCAAATTTATGTTGATGATATAGTGTTTGGTTCTACTTGTAATGATCTCACAGAAAAGTTTGCTAATCTTATGAAATCTGAATTTGAAATGAGTATGGTTGGTGAACTTAATTTCTTTCTAGGGTTACAAGTCAAACAATTGTCTAATGGACTGTTTATTTCCCAAACCAAATATGCAAAAGAATTAATCAAAAGGTTTGGATTAGACTCAGCCAAGCACATGAACACACCCATGAGCACAACACTCAAATTATCTACAGAGTCGAGTGGTAAGAGTGTTGATTCTAGTCTGTATAGGAGCATGATAGGCAACTTATTATATCTTACAGCCAGTAGACCTGATATAGCATTCAGTGTAAGAGCTTGTGCCAGATATCAATCCGATCCCAAAGAAATTCATTTGAAAGCTGTTAAAAGAATCATAAGATATGTTTCAGGGACTTCAGGATATGGCTTATGGTATCCATATGACTCATCTACCTGCATTGCTGGATACTCAGACGCCGATTGGGCTGGAAATGTGGATGATAGAAAATCTACAAGCGGTGGGTGTTTTGACCTAGGAAATTGTCTTGTTGCTTGGCATAGCAAGAAACAACCATCCATCTCCTTATCTACAACTGAAGCAGAATATATAGCAGCTGGCAGTGGTTGTACTCAAATGCTTTAGATGAGACAAATGCTCAAAGACTATGGTATTGAACAATGCAGCATGAACTTATACTGTGATAACACTAGTGCTATCAATATCTCCAAAAATCCCGTCCAACACTCTAGAACCAAACATATTGATATTAGACATCATTTCATTAGAGAATTGGTTGAAGAAGGAGTCATAGTTTTGGAGCATATTTCTACTGAGAAACAACTAGCAGATATTCTGACAAAACCATTGGATGTTTCAAAATTTGAAAATATGAGAAAATCCCTTAGTATTTGTGTTATTAAATAATTTCTTATTGTTTATTTGTTTTATATGTGTTAGTTTCATTTAATTGTTTTTGTGTTTAATTTAAAAAAAAAATTAAAAAAAATAAAAAAAATGAAACATATCATTTCTTAGGTCATGAACTTATTTCATAGTTCTGTAAAAAGAAAAATTATGTTGCACTATCTACTGCTGAGGCAGAGTATGTTGCTGGAGGTAGTTATTGTGCTCAACTTCTTTACATGAAGCAACAACTTGAGGATTTTAAACTTGTGTGCTATAAATCTTTCATAGAACCCAATACACCATTCTAGGACTAAGCATATAGAAATTAGATATCATTTTCTTAGAGATCATGTGCAGAAGGGTGATATTGTACTAGAATTCACAAGCACACACGATAAGTTGGCAGACATTTTTACAAAACCCCTGCCAGAAAATAGACTATGCATGATTAGAAGAGAAATCGAAATGATGCATGCCATGAATATTTATTGTATATTTGTCTCAATGTCTTACAAAAACTTGAGACTTTTAGCCTCATCATTCAAATGCTTTTGCCTTTCATAGATCCTCATGCAATCCTTGTCTAAAGGATTAGGCAATCGAACTGAAGAGGTAAGCAAGGATTTTAAATCCTTATTCTGTTGCTTTAATTCTACTATTTTTCTGTTAGACTCGAGAAGAAGCCGTTGCAGTACATCGATCTCCTCAATAAGCTTTTCTTTATTGTGAGTTTTGGACTGCAACCGATCGGAAAATGTGACAATGGATGATGAGTATTGAGTCTCGAGACACATAAGCTCATAAATGGCATCTTGATCCGATTTATTAGCCAAATCTCGCTCTTGTCGCCTTGGCATCGTGGAACCTAAAACAGATGCAGATAAAGTTTGGGATTGAGGTAGAGAATACCTCATCTCCTGATCACAAGAAGTACAAAAAGGAAATTGATGAGCCGTTGAAATTTTGTGAATAAGAATGCTGATGAATTACAGAGACGAGAAGAAGATTTGATACAAATTAGATAGAGCTAAGACTGCTTTTATAGAGATGAAATTTGAACAAGACAAACCTTCATATCTTCAAATCTTTCTTGGTTTAGATTAAAGATATGCTGGATCCATATTTTCAAAAGCTACTTAGCTAAGCCAGTGAGATTAATTGCGGGATGTCCCTATTTTTCTCGTTTGTCAATAACATCCAGCGGATTTGAATCTCCTTCCGCATCCAGTTGATAAAACTAGGCCTCTAGCCTTTGCAGTTTTTGTCGGATATGGGTGGTTCCAAAGTGTATCTCTTTGCGGGCTGGCTCGGGTGAGCTGGGGCTTTCGTGATGTGCATGAATTTGGGTTGCACGCACTTAGGCCCGGTAAGAATTGTGGGGGATGAACTTGAATGCCCTCGGCCCTGTCAAATCGAGGCCCATCTGTTATCTATGCTTGAATGGATTACCTATATTCTTTTCTACCTTCTGGTCTCTAATCTTTGCATTAGTTTCCAAAGTTTCTCTCAGTTTATACATCTCTTTGTCAATTTCTGACAAAAAGGGGGAGAAATAATCTTCGTTGAGGGGAGAAATAATCTCAATCAGTACCTCCTCAGTTTCATATGTTGCAGGTACAAAGGGGGAGAAACAGGTACAAAGGGGGAGAAACTTCTTTTTCTTGTTTTAATTCGAACAAGGGAAAAGATTCCCAATCTGTGTTGTTAATGTTGTATTTTTACAGGGAAATTCTTCTCAAGTAAAAATGAAGAAGATCAATACTCATTCTTTCTGCTTCCTTATCCTTTTATTGTTGAAAATCATATGTAAAAGTTTATGAACTTTGTGTATAATGTATGATTTTATTTTAAGTCTCCTCTTTTAAAAATGTATAAGTTTAATTGGTTTCGTCACGAAATTGACAAAGGGGGAGATTGTTAGTGCCACATTTTCATGTGAACTATTTTTATTGTTAATTTCGTGCCAAAGAGTTCCGAAGACATTGTCTCTTAAGTACTTCAAAGAAGATTCAATTCAAGAGGACTGTCAAAGCTTTTTGGAAATGCCAGGATTCATCAAAGATCAACATCAAGCTGTGCCAACTAAGATCAGGTAATTGGGACCAAAACCATGCCCCTAAGTGACCCTAAAAACCCTAGGCTATATTATTATTTTGAAAGGTTTTAGATGATATTTTTGAGCTTGTTTAAAACTCAAAAATGACCCCAGATTTCAGCCAGCCGACCTCATGCGGTTAGCAGTTCACCCCCTAAGTCCACCTGTCCTAAGGCATCCAACATGATCATAACACCAGGTCACATTGAGGCTTAGTAAACATGAGTATGTATAGAAACTTAACAATAAACAATGTTTTATATAAATTAATAAAGAAATGTAAAGTTGTCAAAACCGGTGTGCTTTTGATTTCTTTAATAATTTTTCTACAAAAGTTCCCTCATATTCATACTCATGATTCTTATAAGGCCTCACCAAAACTTTGCTTATGTTAGGGTCTTTATCAAATTTCAAACGTAGGAATAGTGTTCTTGTCAGGTGCACCCTACCATGTCTTAAGTTACCGTTGGAACTATCCGTTGGATTTTTTCTATAAATACTTGTAGCTCGTTTTTCAACATAGGGGAGTCCAATTTTTGAAGAGCCTTTATTCCAAACTCTTGTAAACCTTTCTCAAGCTCTCAAAGCTTCTTCCAAACACACTTAGATCCTATCTTGGCAAATCCAAGGGCTTACTTAACTCTAAGGAGTGTGCTTTGAGAAGCCAAATCTAGGGTATCCTAATCCTTAAAGGTATCCCTCTTTTCTGCCCTAGAAATCAAACATCTACAACTTGGTTATGCATCTCAAAGGAGTTTCATCATCAACACCAAGCTAGCTGGAAAAAAAGCTTCGATCACGGTCAAAAGCTTCTTCGAACACTTTCAATCTTCATCAAAGGCAAGTGTTTGCCCTCCATTCAAATTTATATCTTTGTGACAGTGGATTGAATCTGTGTGTGTCAACCACTCTAAAAATTGTCTGTGGGGATTAGATTTGTGTGATTGAAACTCAGTAACAAAATTGAGTTAGAATCAGTACTTGTGTAGTTTGATTCTTTATAGTGGAACCAAGGGACTGTGTGACCCTTGAGAGTGGATGTAGGTCTGTGTGACTGAACCACTATAAATCTCTTGTGTCATTTTTATCTCTTGTGCTTATTATCTTGTTTCAAATTAGAGTTTCTCTGATTATTTAAGCACACACACATTGAACTTATAATTCATACAAGTTATTTTATTATGTGTGATTATTATTCCAAGTTGAGATTAAAAATTAGGCTAATAAGTTTAAGATTGGCATTAGAATTCCTTTTGTCCTATTCACCCCCCCCCCCCCCCCCTCTAAGACTTATTCATTGAACCTAGTTGCACTTTCAGACCCCACCTTTTCTTTAAAGTTATTTTGATTATCTCTTATTAGAATTTTCTTAGTATGACCCATATCTAAGGATAAGAGGTGTTTGAATTTTATAGGGATTTGTTCAAAAGATAGATTGGACTCTTTAATTGGTTGAGATAGGATTGGAATGACCTCCTTGAACTAAGAATTCCTCGGATGTGATAAACCTCATTTCCCTCTTGAGAACTTAACCCAAACTCTTATCTTTTTACCCTTTTTGACTAATAATAAAAGAGGCCTTCTTATTTTATACATATCTTATCTTACTTTCGAACTCTCTCAACAAAATACAGTTTTGCCAACACAGTCATCGCATCTGGAAAGGTAGGTTCTGCGTTGGCAAAGGATTTCCCAATGCATTTCAGTGCGTCGGCCGCACGTCGGTAACCATGTGTAGCCAAATCCATAGCCGACGCTATTTTAACTACGTTGGCATATTCCTGTACAATTGCCAACGCACTGCAGCGTCGGCCAATACATTGGCAAAGAGATGTGCGTCGGGAAAAGTCCAACTTTCCTGATTTGAAAACCATATTTGCCAATGCGAAGCCAGCATCAACAAAATAAACGCCGACGCGGGTAATGCGTTGGGAGTTCCTAATAATGGCCAACGCTGACAGCGCGTTGGGAATTCATAGTAATGGCTAATGCTTATAGTCCGTTGGAAATTCTTGTTAATGGACGATGGTCGTAGTGCGTTGGGAATTCGTGGTAACGGCCAACAATGATTAAGCGTTGGGAATTCATGAAATAGCCGACTCTACCAATGCGTTGGGAATGAAATAGCCGAAGCTACCAATGCGATAGAAATCCTTTGCCAACGCAACCAATGCATTGGAAATGCGCTATATCTTTGGGCTAAAGCATTGAGAAATGCAACTTTGCCGACGCACAAATCACGTCGGGAAATGTTGTAATGCTTCTTTTTTTTGGCAACGCACGCTGGTGCGTCGGGAAAGATTATGTTTACTTTTTTTAAATTAAATTTTCCTTTATCCCTGTATACCACAAATAAAAATATGAATACCTGTTCAAACCACCAAACTTGATACACAACCCAGTTTAAAATAGATTCATTAACAAATCAAAAATAACATTCACAACCAAATATCCTACATCCATAAATCAAAATAAACCCACAAATCTCTAAAATACACAAATATTACTATTTGATAATTTCTAAAACTCTTTAACATATACAAATGTCTGTGATCAAAATAAACAAGGTAATCCCTAAGAGCCCGCAGCCAGCACAATAAAATCCAAAATCAATATGCAAAACCAATAAAGAACACCATCATAATACAAGTAGCAATAAATTCTTGCAAGGCAAAGCATTCACTCCAAAAAAGATCTTGGGATAATGAGACAATATTAAATTAGCATTATACTTTATATAATCAATTTGCAATATCTATATGACAATAATGTTGAACGGATGCTGATGGTGATTGTGATATTTCTTAGTCATATGAACTAGTCCTATCTGGATGTCATTGGTTTTTTTTTTTTTTTTTTTGCTAATTGGTAAGATTGTATTTAGAGAAAAAGGGCAAAAGCCCCTAGAACGAAGAGAAGAAAAAATACAAGCACTGGAAAAAACCAGCTAAAGGCAAAACAAAAAGGGAGGAGAACTTCTCCTAGAAGCACAGAAAAATGCCTGATGAAGAATAGACCAGCAACACCAAAAAGGCTCTAACATCAAAGAGAAATGCAGACAGGACACTTCTCTATAACCTGCAAAGCACCTGCACATAACAAAAAACTTCATATAAACAACCCAATGCCCCAACACACTACAAAGTCATTCACTACTCTGTCATAAGTCATTCACCATTCAACCATAGCATTTCAAACACCCCACTAGTGCCCCTCCAAACTACAACATTCACCACTCAATCATAGCACTTCAATAATTTACTTCACACATTCACCACGAATATTAAATAAAAAGGTTCTCACCTAGCAACCAATTATTGGACTATTCCTTCTAAAAAGTTAATCAATTCAAATTAATAACCTAGCAACCAATTGTAGTACAATGGTTCTCACCGCATGGGGGTTCGATGCTGATCCGTCCTTTCTTTTCTGAGTGACTTAGAAGGAATCCGTGTGAGTTAACAGTTGATCCAAGTTTTTTGCTTTGTAGATCTCCCTGATGCTATAGGTGCTCTACAAAGATTATGAATGAGGAGTTATGATTATAATGAAATGCTTATATTAAACTTTAAATTATATAAATGCAAAAGTACTCACAATCACGCCGTTCAAAATTTGCTCCTTAAGCTCACCCTGCACATATGAAATAAATTCAAAGTTCATGACTATGAAAAAGAGGCCACCTAGTAGCATGGCCACTACCCAGTTCATGTTCCCTTCACTAAAGGCCTATGATGGTTCAACATTCTATGTCAAACCTCCTCAACTCTGTCAGGAGCATGTATTCTTTTGCCTTTAAACTTCTCATGCCGATGGAATACCACAACGGCTCTGCAAGTGTGTGTAAAAAGAATAATATGCACTTTTTAAAGTAATCAGTGCATTGTTCACACTATTTCATATATGAGGATAATTTACCATTCCTCAACGGCTCTGCAAGTGTGTGTAAAAAGAATAATATGCACTTTTTAAAGTAATCAGTGCATTGTTCTCATTGTTTTATTTCTAAGGATAATTTATCATTCCTCATTCCTCCCATGTACAGCTAAAGAAAAAACAGTTTACTTTAAAGTCAACAAGTCAACGGGGGCGGGGGGGGGGGGGGGTGTGCGGGTGATGGAGAAGGGCATGAAGTGAAAGAAAATAAAGAAATCTAACAATCGCAAGCAACAAATTTCTGGCATCCAAAAGCCTAAATCCCAACAAAGCAAGATAAATCAAACCAATCTCAATTCGAAAAGCATAAAAGATCACACATTTTAACAAAATAAAGTCCCAATTCAACATGAAGTGGAAGAACATGCGAAATCCAACAATTGCAATCCTAAAATTACCTGCCCCAAAAATACAAAAGAAATAAAACTAACTTGGAAGAACCAGATTCCCAATACATGGTAAAAATAGTTCAAACCAAAAGAATTGGCACCAAAGAAGGGACAGTTCCTTACCTGTGGATGGTAGTGGTGCGGTTTGGCGTGGAGGGGGAAAGGGGTGTGTCTGGGCGTGAATGAGCGTTGCTTCAGGGCAAAAGTGTAGTCGATGATGGCGGAGAGGATCGGCACCAGAGGGGGAGTCCAGATAGGTTCCACCGAGGCTCTGGCGAGCTTCTGCACAGGAGGAGATGGTGATGATGGAGAGGGCGGCGTGAAAGGGATGATGGGCTGCGAGATCGGCGAAGACTCTGTGCAGGGAGGCTACGAGGGTGATATGCCGTGAGGCGTGAGCAGCGGTTGGAGGAGGAGGGCCTGCTGGTATTGCTCACGTGGAGGGCGATGGTCAGAGGGATCCTGAGGGAGATGTGAGAACGAGAGAGAGGGTGGTATAGGGCATTTACACCAAAGCCAGAGAGGGCTAGTAGAGCGAGAGGGGGATAAGGGCATAAAAGGTGAACTCTTTGTATAAAACAACATCGCTAATAAAATAATTTCTAAGGGCATAAAAAGCGATTGGGAAATTAGACTTAAATTTATTTATTTTTTGTAACGCCATAAAACAATGTCGCTAATAAAAGAATTTCTACAACACATTTAAATTTATGTTGCGCAAAAAACCTTATCTGTGACGCATCATGTATACCGTCACAACTAAATATTATTTGTGACGCCAAAATTGCGTCCCAAACAAATGTATAATTTTTTTTTTTTCATAATAGCGGCAAAGGGAAAAAATAGTGAATTTTTTAGCTTAGAAATTTTACGATGCCATACCATGTAGGTCGCTAATAATAATTATCTGTGACGCAAAGGCATCAACGTCGCCCATAAAATATTATGTACGACGCTAAAAGGAAACTGTTGCAAATAGCCTTAACTTTTTTGCGACATAATAAGGTAACCGTCCCAACTAAAAACTATTTGTGGCGCGGGGATTGCATCGCGAATAGAGACACTTATTGGCAATGTATGATTGTGTCGCTAATGTGTATTTAGCGTCGCGAACAATTTTACCGCCATTTGGCAGGCGCTCGAATTGCATTGCGCCAATGATTTTTTGACGCATTTGTTTGACACACACTTTATTCATTGCTAAAAGTATTTATTTGTGACGCTTGAGATCTTGTGTCGCCAATCCTTAACTTGTTGCGACGGGTCTAATTTTATGTTGCGAAAAATCTATTTTTTGTGACACTTTAGGTTGTGTCGCAAAAAGTTTCGTCGCTAAAAATCTCATTTGTTGTAGTGTATATAGGGAGGAAAAAGGAGGGAAACAAAAGATTAATTTATAAATTTAGGGTTTTGTAAATGTATAATTTTTAACTTTTAGCGGGGCTGCTTATGTTCGCCGCTATTAATAACTTCTAATAGGGGCTATATTCTGCTCGCCGCTAAAAATGAATTTTACCCTAAAAAATATTGGCTGATGTTAAAAGTTAGAAGGTAAAAAGCCAAAACTTTCCCAGGCAAACGCTGGGGACTTTTTTTTACCAGCGACCTTTGTTATGGCCGTCGCTATTAGTTAATAAGAAATTGAATTTTAGCGAGGCCAGCTTTGGCAGAGGGTTAGGAATAAATCAAAGAGTTGAAAACGGCAGAGGGTTGGGAATAAATCAAACAGTTGAAAACGGTGTGCTCAGTTTATTTTGGCCAAAATTTCTTTTTACTAAATGGGGCTTTGCGGATGCAAATCATGCGTTGCCAATGGTGCAGATAAGAAGTCAGAGCTTTCCCAACGTAGACCTGTGCATCGCAAATAGGCAAAATAATTGCCAACTTATTTTCCACAACTTTTGCCAACGTGGTCTTTCTTGTGTCGATAAAAATTACAATTCTCTATGACTTTTGCCAACGCAGTCCAAATATGCATCAAAAATAAGATTTTTACCAACACAAATTTTCATTGCGTCAGCAAATAGTGTCGGGAAAGGTTTTCAACAGCTTTTGCCAACGTGGTATTACTTGCATCGGTAAAGTAGTAGCAATTCTTTGTGACTTTTGTCAATGCAAATTTTCAATGCGTCGGAAAATAGTGTCAGGAAAGGTAAGTTTGTCATAGATGGGGCTTTGCGGACATAACTCATGCATCGCAATGGTGCGAATAAAAACTCAGAGCTTTTCCAACGCATACCTGTGCGTCGCCAATAGGCAAGATAATTGCCAAAGCATTATTGCGTCGGTTTTAGAAAAATACGCGTTGGCAAAACTTTCCCTCTCTTTTGGGGGGATTTTTTTGTTGGTGCTAATATGGTTACCACAGCTTTTGCCAACGCAGTCTTGCTTGCGTCAGTAAAAATAGCAATTTCTGTGACTTTTGCCAACGCAGTCCAAATATGCTTTAGAAATAAGACTTTTGCCGAAGCAAATTTTCGCTGCGTTGGTAAATAGTGTCGGGAAAAGTGCAGTTTGTTGTAGTTCAATCTGCTATAAAAAGCACCCCTCACAACTCCTTGCCTCTCATTCGAATCTACACACTCTCTCTCCCCCTCATAGGAACTACCCACCTTCAAGCTTCTTTTTTCAAAATCTCTTCCAGGTAACTTTTTACCCTACATTTACTTTATTTCAATTTCTATTTATTTCTTTTCTGGTCATTCCTTTTTAAAGCACATGGTGCCTGTAGGTATGTCCTTACTTTATTTTAAGTTCATTGATGGTTATCGTTTATTATTCTATTAAGTTTTCTCTTTGAATATATTTTTACAGTTTCTGTAATGTTCTTGCCTTTTTCATTATTTTAATTCCTACTTTATATTACATTCATAGCCATCGCCACAAACTGTATTACCTCCATCACTACCATCCCCATTCACAAGAAACCAAAGGCCCACTCCATCATGCCACACATCACATCCGTCTCTCTTTCACTCCCTCTCCAAAAACCGACTCTGTCATCACCCAGCCCCACCCACATATGCCAAACACCATCATCTTTCGATCCCCAAAAACTAAGACTCATTACAAACAGCCATCACCCTCATCACTCTCTGCCATACAAGACCCACACTGCCTGATCTCTGTTTCTTTTCTCAACTGATCCCACACATCATCTCCATTACATGCAACAACAACCTAACAAATCATCACTATTTCTGACCATCCAAACCCACTTTCATGCAACCCATTGTTGCAGCACCCACCACCCTCATTCCATCTTCCCTGCTATCCGTGTCATTAATCCGATCCCTTCTTCTCCTTAACACCCTCCACCAAACTAGGTCGAGTAAGTATCTTCCTCCATATTTCCCTTCTCCATTCTTCAAGACAATCTATGTGAGGCCACCTCTCATGGCTAATGTGCAAGCCACATCCTCCTTTCCACATTAGGCATCACGACCCACCTCGTTCCTTTCACTTCATCACCTCGCGGATCCGAATCCATTCAACCATAGAACCCAGACTCATTTTCCTCGTCTTCTTCTTCAACCAAAACCTGCATCAATTCGCAAGTGAGGAACCCGATCTACCCTACCTATCGCCATTTTCTTCCAACCTTATCCTCTCTTCATACAATCTGCAAACTCTGTATGAAGACGAACAACCCATCTTTCCATCATCATACAATCACTATGATCAGCCCATCTTCATCACAGTCTCTAGATCACTATGCCTTCAACCTCCATTCCCCTCCTTACTCGTTTCCCCAACTTGTTCTACCAAAATGGAGTTTTCATTCATCCCCCTTGTGGTACCCACTTTGCAGATGCCATCACTACACCTTCATCTTCTCCATATTCCTCTAATCAGCCCATTACCCTTCTTCCCAATCCACCTTGCCACTTATATCACCTTAAACTAAGCTCAAAACTACCCACGTGTGCATACACTAATCCAGACCTGAATCGAGTCCGGATCACCTATCGCATTTGTTATATCTTCACTGTGAGTGAACCAATAACACTCTGACATGTCATCCAAGAATTTAGGTGATTTTGAAGTTTAAATAATTTAAATCAGACAAAAGATAATCACCTAAATTATTGGACGACGTGTTGGAATGTTATTGGTCTACTTACGGTAAAGGTATAACAAATGTGATAGGTGATCCGGACTCGACCTGAACCACATCCAGCTCAGACCAAATCAACCCAAAATTATGTCAAATCCATTTCTTAGAATTGTGACCCTAAACCAGGCCTATTCATCTCTCAGTTTGGTCCAAACCCATGTACTCATGTCTTAACCCACTTACACAACGCACTCGCTGAAAACTTAGAAACTATCCTTGACAGGGACCCACATCTCTGCATCAAGGAGCTTAGCCCAGGCGGGTCAAATTAGTCAGATCCATCATCCACTGTTGATCAAGGCAAGTAACCTTACTATATTTCCCTAGTACTTAGAGTTTTCAATTCTTTGCCTCCAATATGATATATTTAAGGATTTTTTATGTTTCCATCGTAATCTATGCTTGGATGCATGGTGAGAGGCCCGATCCTTGCATCTTAGAATTGCAGGATATTTGTTTATTATTGATTTGGATAGAAAATAATAATTTTTGACTCAGTCCCGATTAATGGATTTTAGCTATAATCAAACTTGTTGGATTTGATATTTTCCCCTTAAGATCAGAACTTTGTGAAATAAACTATCATTGAGAAATACGTTCCATGAGCTATCTAAAATCACATCCTAAGTTTTGAGCTTTGTATATTCATATATGGTTTGATTTGCTTTTCCAACCTTCCTCAATTAGTAGATTAAAACTGAACATTATCAGACTTTAGAAAATATACACCATTGACCTTCCTCTAAAGTATGGGCAACGCACCGTGGGGACGCTCACATGAGGACTTTAGCCCCTTTTGGGTATGACATTGGGGAACCGGGAACCCCTTTGTGCGAAAATTACTAGTCTGCAACTAACTCCCTTTTATTTTAATTTGGTTTGGTTACTGGTAACGCTGGCCTCGTGCCAGTTAATTGTGATTATAAAATGGTTATACCTGGCGGGTACCTTTGTGCTTTGGACAATTTTGGCAAGCATACTTTGTTAATTCAGTTTGCTGAGGAGGTGCCTTATCTTAGTTTTAATTCAGGGTATTTTTCTCTATTAATCTGATATCATTCCATCTAATCTACCTTGTTATTTTGATTACCTCGATCATGGCATTTGGGCTTTAGAACATTTGCGTATCAATGACCCATAGATTAAATTTGCTGTCAATTGAATGAAAAATCGTTTGCTACGGTTTCATAGTCAGTTTACTTGTGGAGTTTTACTCATATGGTTGTTTTGTTCTTTTGTTTCAGATTTTGAGGTCGATCCAAAATCTGAGGAACCTTAAGATGTTTACAAGGATGAGCAGAGACATGAGCAGTGCATCACTTTATTTAATTAGCTAGTAGACTTGAGAAAAGTATTTAGTTTGTGGATCATTTGGATTCCTAGATTAGATATAAGACATTATGAGATTGCCATATTGTTTGTGGATGGTTTATTTAGTGTGCAATGACATATTTATTAATTTCTTTTATGTGACATAATTTAATCAACGCATGAAGTGGGACCGTCATGTCACGAAATTTGAGGGTCCCAAGGACCTCAGATCTTTGGGCGTGACATATTACCTCCCCTCAATCAGTCAGGGAAGGTTTCGATCTTTGGACGAAGGCATCTGTGACTGGTTGAGGTTTTGTGCATGGCGTTTTGGGGTTTATGACATCTTTTTTTTTTCTGTTCCAGGCGGGACCTCCTCGTCTTCCCGGGCCGCAGTCCCCGCTATTGGGCCAAATCTCCCAGAGCCAAATAATCATTCTCCTCCGGAGGAGACTCCTCGAGCGCGCCCTCTATCCTTCTACCATACTCTGATGACGACGAAGGGATATCCAGTTTCGTCTTCCGGCCCTGATTTTATCTTTGGGAATCGTCACTCAGATTCCATTCATCATGGGGAGTTAGTTCCTCACAGTTCATCGTCCAGGGAGGGTCAATGCTTCTCTTACCCCCGAAGTCATCCATCTCGCATTTTTTCTATGCCGGCAAGACCCCGATTCGGGAGGAGAATTCTATTGACTGGGTGAAACTGCACGAATTAGACCGAAGTTTGCTAGTCGGTGGTGACAAACCTTCTCCCTCCTCCACTTCTGTACGTAGGCGTTTCCTTTTTCCTTGCTCACTGGATGACCTACCCTCTTCTTATCGAGGGGAACTTCGCCCGCTTATTCGAACCCTCTTAGGGTCTTCCAATGGTGGCTTTACTGGAGATTTGAAGCCGAAGGGGTGTCTGACGGGATGCATCATTCCGCGTCTTGGGGCATTCCTTTTGGACCGCTAGTTGGATCTGGCGTTGACACTTCCCTTGGTCGGGGTTTTCGGTAGAATGCCGAGAGGAGCTTGAGGGCTCTTCTCAACCAGGCTAGTCGTGTCCTTTGACTTTCACCGCCTGCTTCGGTCATTTTCTTACTACTGCTCCTCTTGTGCTTACTGTCGTTTCTCTCTCTCTCTTTTCCCCTTTTTTTGTCATTGTACAGGCACTTGTCGCTCTTTCTGTCTCTTTTTTTTTTGTAATGAAGGGAGTATGCTCTCCTCCTTTTTTCTTTTGTTTGTTTCTTTTTTTTGTAATGAAGGAAGTATGCTCTCCTCTTTTTTTTTTTTTTTTTAGAAATCCCATGGCGTAGGGCCATCTACTTCTGAATGAGCCACGTTTTTATGGTTCCGCTTTTTTAGTTATTCTAGAAGCGCTACCCTTGTCGGGTTGGGGTTTCTTTTGACACCCCCCATTGTTTATATTGGGTATTATCTACTCCAATTTTATCAGGTTATCCCTGCCAGGTTGTCCTTGCTTCGGGATGTGTTCCATCCGCTTTGTAGTATTTGCGTAATCCGCTTTGTCCTCGTCGAACGGGGCGCCCTTTTTAGACTTGTTGCCTTTTTGTAGGCTTTGTGCCTTTATCGGGTGTGTGCCTTTCTCAGGCTTGTCATCGGGTCTGATCGGCCCGTCTCCTTTATTCGAAGGAGCTATATAAGAAAGAACGTAAAAAGAAACGCCGATGGGACCATCAAGCTAATGGATAAAGGGGGGGCTTTTGAAAATACTAGTTCTTTTTTATTTTTTACTGATAATATTTCTTGAGGAACTTGCCGTTGATCGACAGTTCTTGCTTGGTCCCATTTACATCCCTTAGATGATACACATCATTCATATAGATGGTGTCTATCACGTAGGGCCCTTCCCACTTGGTTTCGAACTTTCTGGTTGACTTAAATGTGGTTTTCATAGGTTTCCTCACTAAGAGGACAAGATCGCCCTTTTTCAAGTACCTATACCTGATCATTTTGTCAAAGGAGGCAGAGATTTTTGCCTGATACAGCTTGATGTTTTGCCTCGCCTCCAATCGTGTTTCATATAGAGACTCGAGCTCTCTTATCCTCAAAATGTCTTTGGTTTCCTTGGTCAGGCGATCTCTCATGGCTACACATAAGCTTGGCAGCTGTATTTCGACAGGGAGCACTGCCTCTGCTCTGTACACTAGAGAGAACGGAGTCACGCCTGTTGGGCCCCTGACGGTCGTGCGATATGCCCATAGTGCTTCTGGTAGCCGCTCTCTCCACTCCCTCCTGTTCCTGGATACCACCTTTTTCAGGATTTTGTATATCGTCTTGTTAAATGCCTCTGTTAGGCCACTCGTCACTGGGTTGTAGGGGGAGGAGCTATGACTCTCAATTCTGAGCTTTCGGCACAACCTCTAGAAATGATAGCCTCGGAACTGGGGGCCATTATAATGAATGATTCTTCTAGGTACTCTGAAACTGTACACCAAGTTCTTTTTTACGAAATCCATAAGACTCGTCGCTTTCACTTCATCGAGCGGGACAACCTCTACCCATTTTCTGAAATAGTCGGTAGCGGCCAGTATAAACTTGTGACCTTGACTGGAAGGTGGGGTGATAGGTCCGATTACATCAATACCCCACATGTCGAAAGGCCAAGAGGGGACGGATGATGTAATGGTTCTGGAGCGCGATGTATGTAGTTCGCATGCTTCTAGCACTATTCGCATCTCTTGGCCAAGTCCATTGAATTTCGAACCATAGTTGGCCAGTAATATCCTTGTCGCCGCATACTTTCGTACAGCTTTGGCCCTGGCTGATGGGCCCCGCATATGCCGCTGTGCATTTCGACCAGCATCTTTTTCCCTTCTTCCTCAAAGAGACATATGAGCAATAGCCCGTCATATGATCTGTAGTACAGGAGTCCTAATGCCTCATTGAAATAAAGCAGGAGGGCCCTTCTCCTGATGCTGGCCTTTTCCTTTGCGTTTTCCGGAAGGATCCCATATTTTAGGCAACTTGTAAATGGCTGCCCCCAATCTTCCTTTGCGAGGAGGATTCCGACTCTGGCAACCGTGGGGGTGTTGCCAATGCAGTCTGTAATTGCCTCCCACGTTCCCAGGTCTGGCATCAATCTTCTTTCTTTGATGAGGATTTCGCAACAAGTACCTTCTGTTACTGCCATGGCGGCCGTAATACCGGCCAAGGCATCAGCCTTCACATTTAAACTATGTGCCACGTGCATGAGTGTTGCATGCGAAAACCGTAGCAGCAGGGCTCTTGCTCATCGTGTCAGGGTATTATGTCAGGTTTCCTCGCCTCATATTCTCCATTGATCTGGTTTACTATTAGCTTGGAATCTCCAAAAGTTTCTAGAGGCTTGATCCCCATTGTTAGCGCGATTTCCATCCCCATTATCACGGCTTGATATCCCGCGATATTGTTAGAACAATGCTTTGTTATTGTGAACGCATGGGGTACCAAATCGCCCTAGGGAGATATAAAGAGGATGCCCACGCCTGATGCCCCTACTCCGTATTCCTTTGTGCGAGAGGCTCTATCAAAGAATAGTTGCCAGTACGCCTCTTGTGTCGTCAACACTTGTACAAAGGTCTCGCTCTGTATTGGTTCTGCAAGTTGGGATCCCTCCGACAGTGGGTGTGTTGCTAAAAAGTCGGCCAGTGCCTGACCCTTCACATCCTTCTATGGGACGTAATCAAGATCGAATTGCGAGAGAAACAACGCCCATTTGGAGGTACCGATCATGTGACACGCCTCACCTCTTACACCAGTGGTATAGTCGTTCTTTTTTTCTTTTTTTGTTGCCTTTTCCTTAAAAGATTTAATCCTTTTTGAATGGCCCTTCGTATTAACATGCGCCGGTGGATAATATTGCACTATATCTGAATTGATCTTTCTTTTTTTTTCACGTAATCCTTCTTCACAATTGCTTCAAATTTATCTAACGACATTCTTTCTTAAGTTGTAAAATTCCCTTTCTTGCATGTTCATATGCCTTCATAGATATACAACCCTCGTCAACAAGCAGTGTTACACAATATGATAAATCATTGTGTCTTCCAATCAATGTGTCACCACTAGTACTTTGTACATCAATAATGGCCTTATTGTCATCGAGAACCACTCTTGCATTCCGACTCCTTCTCTTCAAAATGAAATCTTTTGGCAATGTGTAAACTTTCTCTTGCCTCAAGACACTAAGAATATGAGAACATGGGATCCCCTCAAACTCAAACATTTGATAAGAACAATTTGTAAATTTGGAATCACTTTTTAATTTAACCATTTGTTCAGTTTCTATTCCATTTTCAATGTCTGAGACGATATAACTCCTCTCTCCAACACTTTCACCTACACAACTTGCACTACTTGTCACCATTGACATTACCTGCTCTTGGAACTCGTAGAATTTCTTTCTTGTGGTGCAGATCTCAGAAATATGCATCTCCATTGGCATCTTGCTCTTTAGCTTTGTCCTTTCATCTAATGTTTGATCTTGTGCTATTAATTCTTGTTGCTTCGGACGACTAATGCCACGCTCCAAGTTTGTAAAAAATCCAAATAAAGTATTTTTCTTTGTAACATACCCCTTGACAAAAGAATTCATGCTCTCACTTCTTTGATGTTGAGATCATACCCACAAAGAACACGCCTGTGCAGAATATTGGTATCCACATTTCACATATTTCATACATGTCAGTTAGCCAATTATGCTCGGTCAATTTATATTCCTCCAAAAGACTATTCCACGTAACTTCAAATTGTCCCTTTGTGACTAAGTTGTAGATACATTTTTTCAAGTCTTTCAAAAAAAATCGAAATTGATGGCAACCCCACCCAACTTTACCGGAAACTTCTCCATAATATGCCATATATAGTATCTATGGCTTGTGTTTGGCACATAACATATTCAATGACCTTTGTCATTGTTGGATCTTGATTGGTTGTAAATGCCTTTGGTGGTCCTTCCGGCATTAATTCGGGCCATTTGTTGAACAACCACAGAAATATTTCAAGCTTTTCATTTGAAATGAGACCACAACCAAATAAAACCGAGCCGCCATAGTGATTAATACCTATGAATGCATTGAAGATTAAGTCATACTTGTTTGTCATATAGATTGTGTTAAATGACACGATAGAACAAACAAAGCGATCATCCCTTTCTTTTCAATTCAGCAGATACTCGTATACCAACTGACCATCATTTTCTATTTTCTCCATCCTTTTATCCTTATTATGGTTGTGAAGATCAGTTTCTATGAGCCCTATATTTTCAAAACCATTTTCCTATAATTCAAATACTGCCATAGCATTTGCAGTCCTAACGTTAACACTTTGATAGGTATCGATCAAGTTTTTCTGTGCAGGAGTGATTGTTCGGTGTGATCGTAGCAAATGATGCTTGTGAGGAGTACTTGACATATGAGTATGCTATGCGACAAACTTACAAACCAAAAATTGGATTCCCCCCTTTTTTTAACCTGAAACTCCACACTACAATTTTCCCGCATCTCCGTAACACACCTTTCATAGGCAATGCTAGAGCCTAACTTCTCTAAGCATACAAATCTTTACCAATTATAGATAAATTTCTCCTTTGTTGTTGCATCGATTCTCTATTTCTCCGAGCTTTTTCTTACACTAAATTCCACGTCTTTAGCATAAGTATTATAGAAATCGAACACTTCATCTATTGTTGTAAAAAGCATTCCTAAATTCGGGCATTTCTCATCATCAACATTCGGAATAAATGATTTAATTTCTAAAGAGGTAGCTGACCTACATTTTGTTTCAGAAACAAATTCATAGAATCAACAACACCTCTAGGGAGGCTCCAATCATTTATAATTCATAAAATGTAGGATAAAAAACATATTTAAACATTCAGATATAATAATTATGTTGCATTCTAAAAAAATGGAGTTCTATGCCTCGAGATAGTAGGAGTCTAAAAATTGATGTTAGTAGCCCAAATTATTGGGGCACAGTAACCCGAGTTCTATAACAAAACTAAATGCAGAGGTTGAATATCAAGCTAGACCATCATTCGTCCAAAAGATGGCATATCTCACGCATATTTCCAATACTGTGTTGAAATTAGTCACATTGTACTCCACATTGAATTGAGTGGAATGTTATGGAATAATTGAACATATTGGCAGCATATTACCATTTTGATAGAATTTTATGATTGAGAAATTAATACAGAGCATGAAAAATAAAAGCCTTAAGACATATAATTGAGCATTGACGAGAATAAATTGATGAATAAATGAGCAACTTTAAAAAGAATGTCTAACATGAGATATTCACAATAGTGGGTTTTAATAATCAAAGATGTTTCTTTTTTTTTTTTTTTTTTGTTTTTTTTGCTTGAGATTACACATACATTACCAAACATTGCAGAATTTAGCACACAGAAAAAACGATGGCTAAAGCTCCATGCCTCAAGACAATAGGAGTCTAAAAACAGTTGTTAGTATCCCAAACACTGCAGAATTTGGCACAGAAAAGGGAGGGCGTCCATTGAAACCATTGCAAAATGGAAAAAAAAGGAATGGAGATTGCTATAGATCCTTGCCATGGCTGCTAGAGAGGGAGAGAAAGAGGGACTCACTTGGAGAGGGCGGCCAAATGGGTCCAATGGGTCTGATGCAGCAACCATTGCATTCTCAAACATGGAGAAGGGCAGTGAGAGAAGCAGTTAGAGATCTTCCATATGATCCATGAAGATCGAAAATGGAATCATCATGTCCGAGAAGGTAGAGGGAGTCTAAATCGTTCGATCAGTGGTCTCTCAAAGCAGAAGCCCTCTCTCTCAAAGCAAGAAGAGGGAGCTGTTGAGTTCATGAATTTTCACATTTACGCATCATTTTAGGATGAATTAGGGGTTTAATTAGGTTAATTGCATCATTATTCATCTAATTCCATCATCTCATGCATTATCACCTGGGAACCTGAATTTTCATACTCTCATACATTTTCTGCATTAACTTAGAATGTTTTACAAATTTTTTCCGAAGAGTCTCAGTTGGAGTAGAACTCTATCCAAGATAGGTCTCACTTCAATATGGGCTCTTCAGTATTTGATGTGTTGAATTAGAATGTGCAGAAAATGAGAATTGCAGGCCTCTATCACGGAACCCACTTTCAAGCACACATATCATTCATGGGCCCTACATTGCTGAATTAAAGCTTGAAAATAAGTAAATTGAAGAATTCACCACGTGGACCCCTAATCGACCCCAAGTATAGGGTGCAATTGTGGTAATAATCTGGTGAGTCCTGGTCGATCCACAAGGGAGCAATGCTTTTTAAGAAACTTTCCAACTTTAACCAATCCTAAATAAATACTGAATCTGGCCTAAATGGAAACTAATTAAATTACATCAACTTTCCAAAAAAATAAAATAAAAACACTAATCTAAATAAAAAAATCTAATCTAATTAAAATAAAACCTGCAAAAGAATACACAAATTAAACAACCAATTTAATATACAAAAATCAAAATGAAATTTCCTAAATTAAATCCTAATTACCAAAATCACTTTTTATGCAAATACGAAGAATCTATAATGCCCTAAATGCTAACAATGCAATTTAATGTAAGTTCTAAAAAATCTGATGCATGCTGTAAAAATTCCTATGGAAACTCTTGCACATATATAATAATTTCGCTGGACTGTATGACTACTCTAAGATGATATGAACCTAAATCTAATGGCTGGAATCAATACTCTGATGATTCATGAACATAACAAAAAAAAAAAAAAAAAAGAAGAATGGAAAAAAGACTTAAAACGAAAAAGACATGATCACCTAAAGATGCCTACTTGAACCAGCTATGCTGCTGAAATCTGGTACAGGCTTTGCTTGGGTACCTCTGTTTATGCCTCTGTTTGACACGGTTGTCGAGGTTATTTTTTACTGAAATTCTGGGGTTTCAAAGTCCTATTATTGTACTTTAAATCTGCTACTATTCAAACCAAAACATTTACGTTTACCTGGTTTTCAAATCATGCACTTTTGTAACACAGTTGGGTCAATTTTGCTGAAACTGTGCAGAATTTTTCACTATTTACATACCAGGTCCGAATTTAATCTTTCTAATCGGTCATCAAAGATTGTGATTTCATCAGCAAAAGCATATTCTAATGCAATTTCTAAATATGATGCATGTACAAAACACTTTCCAACCATAGATTATGCAAGTAATAAAAATAGAAAGTTTCTACTAAACATGTAATGATTGCAAGTTTGGGTTTCTAAATCAAGAATTTGCAAGTGAAAAAAAAAATGATCAGAATATTAACTTAAAATAAAAATAAAAGGGGTGGAAAAATAAAAAAGGGGAAAGATGTATCAATGATCTAGAAACTAGACAATCCTACAAATATTGACAATGCGATAATGATGTCCTCTCTTCTCATAGTAGGAAAAATTTTACGCAAGTGATTACTTGTTGTCTCTCGACTTTTGATCCTTTTTATTTTATTTTCAAACCCTAGATCTAATCATGTGAAATAATTGTCTCCAATCAAAACACATAAAAGAACCAGAATGAGAAAATTAACACACTTACATAGAGAACACGCAAAATCAATCCAAGTAGTGTCTTTATTCCTTGATCTTGAAGTACAAAAAATTAAGATTCTTCTCTCTTCATCATTCTCTCAACATGATCTCTCAATCTATGTCTAAAGAATTAAAATGGACAAGAAGAAGAAAGGGACTAGAGAAAGAGGGTGGATGGGAGTGGAAAGGGAGAGAAAACTTCCAAGATTTTCAACTACTCTATCTTCATGGACGTCCAGCCCCTCTGTTGGCTGAATCCTTTTTATAATTTTTTTCATGTTTCTTTGTTTGGTAACACTCCTCTTCCATCTTGACTTGAACTCCAAGCAATCCTCCTATCTTGGCAAATTTTTCTTGCTAATGATAAAGTCTTGTAGTCCCATTCTTTCCATCTTTGGACTCCTCAAAAGATCTTTATGTGCAAGGAGAAGGATTCCATAAAAAAAAATCAGATTTTGTGCCTTCTTGTGCTCCCATATGTGGGACGTCCAAGGGTAAGTGTGGACCCCACTAGTGGACCCTACATGCTTGGATTCCCTCCTCTTATTTCTTGCTTCTTGATTTTACTTCCTTCTTAATCTTTATCTGACTTTTCTTGGATTAGATTTCTTCTTCCACAAGTTTGACTCTTCTAAGCTTCTTTAGATCTTCTTCCATTCTTGAACAAATCTCTTTCTTGAATTTGAATCACAATTTTTTGCAACACATAGAAAGAAGAATTTCTCAAAATCTTGGAAACTTGCATGCTAACAAAGTGGGGCTCCTCCTTGGGCGAGTAGTGTGGACCTTACTCAATTGCTTTTCAATGCGGGTCCCATTTCTTATATTCTCCTACAAATTGAAAGAGATAAATTTAACATTAATTATATGTAAGAAAATAATTATGAACCATGTATGGACCCTACATGCCTAGTGATGCACCAAAATGACCGACTTTCCAAAAATAACACATGGGTTAAAAAATTGTAAGATATGCATTGATAAAACGAAAGACCTAATTTTGGGTTGATAATGTGATGAGAAAAACTTAATTTCACAAAAGTCACGCAATTCAATAAATATTAACCTATTTTGACCTTGTTTCCAAAAATAACTCCAAATACATGCGTAATCATGAAATTAAGTGCAATTTTATGCAATTAAACCTAATTAGGTCCACAAATGCTAATAAAATGATGACTTAATGACCTAGTTTTGTGGACTTATCACACACCCCCAACCAGCTTTTTGCTAGTCCCTTAGCAAAATAAGCGACAAGGAAAACAGATAGGAAAAACACCACTTTCGCTAGTACTCTCAACTGCATTTAGCGTATGCATAAGCCCTTAAACCCTTAGGTTCCTCCTAGTGGACGAGTTGTGCCTCGTGAGGGTTTGTAGTGAATGTACCCACAAAATTCTCTCTCTTTTTTTTTTTTTTTTTTTCAATCCAAGTAGAAACCTAACAAAACCATGGGAACTTTTCCAAAAGAAAATTTACAAACATCAGGACATTCTCGATTCTTGGAATTTTTTAAAGGCAAATCTTAAATTAGGTTCACAAATCTCATCTTTTCAGTCAGAAATTCTCGAAATCATGCTGAATTGATTATGCATGATAATAAGTGTGTATACGAAAAAACATAGATATCAAATGATTCACTCAAAATTTTCGTGAAAACGATTTTTTATCCAAAATTCTGGGCCACCTAACCTTAGTAAAAAAAAAAACAGTCTTCCTCTCAAGGCGACCATGACGGCTTTTACGCTATTTTTTCAAAGGCCTAATTTTTTATTTCATATAGGCCGTACATTTTTTTTTAACTCACATATGTGACTGTGCAATGCTCAGGTCCCTTAAGCTTTCTAATTAACCCATGTAACGAGCATTCGGCCAATGACTCCCAAGACAGATGTCTTTAGGGCACTAGGTATGTAAATACCCTACGGGCTTACTGGCTCGGGTTAAAAAGACTACAAACCAAACTAGTCACACTAGTCACATAACGTTTTATTTTTGTTTATTATATTTATTTATTTATTTTTTATTTACGGTCCCCAACAATAGGCAGCCATTTCCATGTGCCCGAATTAATTCAATGGTTTGTGGCTGATCAGACCACCCATATGAACCAAGAGACTGTGAAACTAAGGGTCGGTTTCCAATCATATTTTCAATCCAATTGTCAAAGAAAACGGAAATCATAGCTTCACATTCAAAACCTTGAAAACGTATACAGACTGTGTAAAGGTGAGGGATCAAATTTCAACACTTTTCCAAAAACTCTTTCCTTAAACAAAATAGTGAATCATCTGTTCTTTTTTTTTTTTTTTTTGCCCAAAGCATTGAAAATTTCCGAAATTCAAGATATCTTCGTTTTGTAAAAATCCTTTCGAAATTTCCATTTTTTTTCCTTTTCAAAACCCTAAAATAATAATAATAATAATAATAATAATAATAATAATAATAATAATGTGTAAAACTTTTGTCTAAAGATGGACAGGTGTGCTTGTCCCTACCCCACAACCTAGCATGAACATCGTCCTTGATGTGTAAATGAATGATATGCAACAAAATATATGAAACATGAAGAACATCAAAGTAACAGAGGGTAAAGTGTAGAAAGCACCTGGGTTACTGCAGCTCTCCGTGAATCTGTCCAAAATGAGGCAAAAGACACAAAAACAAAGCAGCAAGATATATTTACATATGTACACAAAGTTGAACGCTGTCAGATCCAACGCTCATCAGTCCTGATAGTCAGGACTAGTCAAATGTAAAATAGTGTCCTCTGAATCAAAAGGCTCCAGGAATGGTTTTAGACGTTGCCCATTGACTTTGAAAACTAAACCATCCTTGGGATTTTCCAACTCAACTGCCCCGTGTGGAAAAACATGCTTAACAATAAAGGGGCCACTCCATCGAGATCTCAGCTTCCCAGGAAAGAGATGCAAACGAGAATTGTAAAGAAGGACTTTTTGGGAAGGGTGAAAAGATTTTCTAAAAATGTTTTTATCATGAAAAGCCTTGGTCCTTTCTTTGTAAATACGAGAACTTTGATAAGCCTCGTTGTGAATCTCTTCCAATTCATTCATCTGAAATTTCCTCTTAATTCCATCTTTCTCCGTATCAAAGTTTAGTTGTTTTAGTGCCCAATATGCTTTATGTTCCAATTCCACCAGAAGGTGGCAAGCTTTCCCATAAATCAGTCTATATGGAGACATGCCTATTGGAGTTTTGAATGCAGTGCGGTAAGCCCATAACGCGTCAATTAGTCGGAGTGACCAATCCTTCCGAGTAGGGTTTACTGTGGTCTCTAATATACGTTTGATTTCTCGATTTGAGACCTCAACTTGCCCACTGGTCTGCGGGTGATAAGGGGTAGCCACTTTGTGTGTAATTCCGTATTTTCTCAATAATGCTTCGATTACAGGATTACAGAAGTGGGTGCCACCATCACTAATGATGGCTCGTGGGGTCCCGAATCAAGAAAATATGTGCTCCTTCAGAAATTTCTTGACAACATTAGCATCATTTTTCCGACATGGGATAGCTTCAATCCACTTGGACACATAATCAACAGCTACTAAAATGTGGAGATAGCCAAAACTTTGGGGAAACGGTCCCATAAAATCTATACCCCAAACATCAAACAACTCAATGATCAGAATTGGGTTCAGGGGCATCATGTTCCTTCTTGAGATGGAACCCAATTTTTGACAGTTTTCACAAGACTTGCAATATTCATGGGCATCTCTAAAAAGGGTGGGCCAATAAAAACCACATTGCAGAATCTTAAAGCGGTCTTTTTAGAAGAGAAATGGCCCCCACAGGCCTGTGAATGACAAAAGGAGATGACACTGTTTTGCTCATCATCTGGCACACATCTCCTAATGATTTGGTCTGGGCAATACTTAAACAAATACGGGTCATCCTAGAAAAAGTTCCAGACCTCAGAAAAGAATTTATCCCTATCTTGCTTATTCCAATGTTTTGGGACTGTGCCTGTTGCAAGATAGTTTGCAATGTCTGCATACCAGGGTAATTTGGATATTGCGAACAATTGTTCATCAAGGAAGTTGTCTTGGATGGGTGTGGATTCCAAAGATTCGAAAATGACAAGTCGTGATAGGTGATCTGCAACTGCATTTTCTACTCCGTTCTTATCATGGATTTCGATATCAAATTCCTGGAGTAGAAGGATCCAACGAATGAGGTGCGGTTTTGCATCCTTTTTAGAAAGAAGATATTTTAGCGTCGAATGATCGGTGAACACAGTGATCTTGGATGCCAGCAAGTATGAGCAGAATTTGTCAAGCGCAAAGACCACAACCAATAATTCTTTCTCTGTGGTGGAATAATTGATCTGTGCGCTATTCAAAGTCCGGCTTGCATAATAAATTACGTAAGGTTTCTTTTCCTTACGTTGCCCCAACACAGCCCAAACCGCATAATCACTTGCATCACACATAAGTTCAAAGGGCAGGCTCCAGTCAGGTGGTTGCATAATCGGAGTGGAAGTTCAGCACGCCCTTTAGCTTGGTGAAAGCTTCGTGGCATGCCTCAGTCCACTCAAATTGAGTATCTTTTAACAGAAGGTTGCACAGTGGTCTGGAGATAGTGCTGAAATCTTTTATAAACGTTCTGTAAAAGCCTGCATGCCCTAAGAACGATCTGATATCTCTAACGGTTTTTGGGACGGGTAGATTTGAGATCAGATCTATTTTTGACTTGTCAACTTCCATTCCTTTGGATGAAACAATATGGCCAAGGACTATTCCCTTTTGAACCATGAAGTGACATTTCTCCCAATTTAACACCAGGTTCTTTTCTTCACATCAAACAATGACCTGTTCCAAATTATTTAAGTAGTCTTTGAAAGAATTACCGAAAACGGAGAAATCATCCATGAAGACCTCAAGGAAACGCTCCACCATATCGCTGAATATGCTCAGCATACAGCGTTGGAAAGTAGAGGGAGCATTGCATAGTCCAAAGGGCATTCGCCGGTAGGCGAAAGTTCCGAAGGGACATGTGAATGTGGTTTTCTCTTGGTCCTCAGGGGCGATTTCTATCTGATTGTATCCTGAGTATCCATCCAAGAAGCAGTAGTATGGGTGGCCTGCTATCCTTTCCAAAATTTGGTCCAAAAAGGGTAGTAGAAAATGGTCCTTACGTGTGACCGCATTTAGCTTTCTATAGTCAATACATACCCTCCAACCTGTGGGTATCCGGTTAGGGATGAGTTCATCCTTATCATTCTTAACTACAGTGACGCCGGCTTTCTTTGGTACGACCTGGGTAGGGCTGACCCACTGACTATCCGAGATCGGATAGATGATACCCACATCTAAAAGTTTTAAAACTTCAGCCCTAACCACCTACTGCATGGTGGGGTTCAGCCGGCGTTGCATTTGTCTAGATGGTTTTGCATTTTCTTCAAGGTAAATATGGTGGGTACACATGTAAGGGTCAATGCCTTTAATATCAGCCACAGTCCATGCTATTGCACCCTTGTGCTGCTTAAGTATTTCCATTAATTGCACCTCTTAGTCCTTGTCTAGGTGCGCAAAAATTACAACTGGGAGCGTTTCATCATCCCCTAGGTATGCATATTTGAGGTCAGCTAGCAAAGGTTTCAACTCAGGTTTGGGTGGCCTCACCTAAGAGGGAAGAGACTTAGACCCAGATGGCACTAGCTCCTCATTTTTCAGGTTCCACACATTACTAGCCATCCGAACAGTATCATTTTCAATGTCAAGAGAATTGGTAAATCAGATTCAAAGGGGTATAAGGAATTGGGGTCGGCGAACTCTGAAAGAGATTCTTGAACAATGGTTTCAATCATATCAATCTCTTCAAAATCAGGACCATCATTCTGCATTTGTTTGCACGCATTGAAAACATTGAGCTTAATGGTCATGTTTCCGAAAGAAAACTTCATTACCCCATTCCGGCAATTGATCAGTGCATTTGAAGTGGCTAGGAAGGGTCTACCTAATATTATCAGAATTTGAGTCTTAGGGTTTGCCACAAGTTGGGTATCCAAAACGATGAAGTCCACTGGGAAGTAGAACTTCTCTATTTGTACTAAGACATCTTCCACCATCCCCCTCGGTTTCTTTATTGATATGTCAGCGAGCTGAAGAGTGACCTGGGTGGATTTCAACTCGCCTAGCTTCAATTGTTGATAAACCGAGTAAGGAAGTAGATTGACACTGGCCCCCAAATCGAGTAACGCCTGTTCGATCTGGAAATTTCCAATGATGCACGATACTGTGGGGCATCCCAGATCTTTATATTTGGGGGGAGCATCTTGTCTTAGAATCGAACTTGCTTGCTCGGCTAAGAAAGCTTTCTTAGAAACATGCATCTTACGCTTGATTGAGCATAAATCTTTGAGGAACTTAGCGTAAGATGGAATCTGTTTGATGGCATCCAAAAGTGAGATATTAATATTGACTTCTCTGAAGATATCCAGGATCTCCTCATTTGGGACCATCTGCTTTGGCGATCTCAGTCATTGGGGAAATGGGGCCACAGGCTTGTACTCAGAAATTTCGGGTTCCTTCCTTTTGTCATCAGCAACCTTTTCTAAGACCTTATTGGATTCATCCTCTTTTAAAGAAATTTTTTTATCCGAGGATTCAAGTGATTGTTTTTGTGGATCATCTTTTGAAATTTCTTTACCACTTAGCAAAGTGGTCACAGCTTGCACCTGCTCCTTTGAGGTAGAAGGACCTGCATTGGCCACTTCATATTGTCCCTTAGGGTTCGGGTGTGGTTGGGTTGGGAAAGCCCCCTTCTCCCTATTTTGAAGGGCATTGCTGAGTTGGCCAATTGAGGTTCTCACCTATTTTTGAAAGTCTTGAAAAGATTGTTGATTGTTTTGAATGATTGAATTCTGAGTCTGAATTAAATTTGTCAGCAGATCCTCCAGAGACTTATTTTGAGACTATGGAAGGGGTGGTGTGTATTGGGCTCCTTGTGTTGAGGGCTTAAAGTCACCACCTTGATGTATAGGTCATTGGGGGACCGACTCGTGATTAGCAGTAAGCCCATTCCTCCAATTGAAATTGGGATGGTTCCTCCAAGTGGGGTTGTACGAGTTACTGAGTTGATTGTTGAACGGCCTCTGATATGCGTTGGTAGCATTGGCCTATTCTTGTAACACCTCTTTGAAAGCAGAGATTGTTGGGCAATCCTCCGAAGAGTGGGTGTCACAGTCACAAATACCACACACGGTGATGGGCTGTTTACTCCTCCCCATTTCCATGGCTTCAATTTTTCTAGTTAAGGAGGCCACTTTTGCATTTAGTTCCATTTCATCTTCCTGAAGTCGATATATTCCCCTCCCTTAGGATTATTTGATTGCCTTGGATTGTCAACTCCATCCGAGGTGTCCCAATTTTGGGCACTTTCTGCCAAAGAATCTAAGTAGTCCCATGCTTCATCTAGCTTTTTGCCCAAAAACTCACCATTACACATCGTTTCAACGAATTGGCGCATTTCAGAAGTTAACCCATCATAAAACATACCAATTACATGCCAGGATTCGAATCCACGATGTGGGCAGGCTTGTAAGAGATCTTTGTAGCATTCCCAACACTTGAAGAAAGACTCTTTGCCTTTTTGTTTGAAATTCATCATGTGTCTCCTCAAAGTATTGGTTTTGTGAAGCGGGAAAAACTTTTTCAAGAATTCTCGCTCCATAACATTCCAAGTGGTAATCGAATTGGGCTTAAGGGAATGCAGCCATATTTTTGCCTTCTCTTTTAGTGAAAAAGGGAATAATTTGAATTTGACTATGTCCTCCCCAATATTATTGAAGTGTAAAGTGGCACATACTTCTTCAAATTCTCTTAAGTGCGAGTATGCACTTTCTAAATCGAGGCCATGGAACTTAGAGAGTAATTGTATCACGACTGGTTTTATTTCAAAATTTCCCACATTGGGTGGGACAACCATGCAAGAAGGTGTGGTTGTTCGTGTGGGTTGAAGGTAGTCTCGTAAACTCCTAGCCCTTTGGTTTACCTCCCCATTATTATCATTGTCATTCCGGCCATTCCGGTCATTATTGTTGTTGCCAATACTGGACCCACTCGCCATTGGTGATGGTCTCAAAGGAGATTCAAAGTTTTCAATATTGTTCTTAATCGGAGATTCCTTCCTTCTTAATCTGTGCCCTGAATCTCTATGCCAAATTAGTGGAGGCCTATCCTTCTTTTTGAAAATCTTGAATTTTTTTTTTATTTTTTCAAAAAAATTTGGTGGAAATAAATAAACTAACCTAGAATAGCAACTAAACTCACTAAATGTTAAAAAAGTTCACCTCAGCCCTTAACTCGAACTTATGAAGTCAACTCGACTAGGTTAGCCCCCAGGTAAGTGGTGAGGTCACAACGGTCCCGTTTGAAAACCACTTGCCTCGAATAGCTTGACTATCTCCCTTTTTGGGACAAGGCTTTTCTTAGGCATCGAGCTTAACCAAAGAACGCAGCTTCAGGCCTTAGTTCCACTTTCCTTCCTTAAGGAGCTAACTAAAAATAAAAAATCCTAAAAAAAAAAAATTTTTAAAAAAAAATTGGAAATTTTGGTAACTTTTTGGAATTTTCTAAAAATCAATGATGTGAGTTGCTAACATTCCATGCACTTTCCTAATCCAAATTAGGGCAGTTTCAACATTCCATGCATGCACCCCCTATATCTAGCAAGATGCCAAAAGTAATGCACGATTTAAATAGAAAGTCAGAAAGTTACCTTTACTGGCGCTCCCCGGCAACGGCGCCAAAAACTTGATCGGACCCCAAGTATAGGGTGCAATTGTAGTAATAATCTGGTGAGACCAGGTCGATCCACAGGGAGCAATGCTTTTTAAGAAACTTTCCAAAAATAAAAACACTAATCTAAATAAGAAACCTAATCTAGATAATACTAAAACCTGCAAAAGAATACACAAATTAAACAACCAATTTAATATCAAATAAATCAAAACAAAACTTCCTAAATTAGATACTAATTACCAAAATCACTTTTTATGCAAATATGAATGATCTATAATGCCCTAAATGCTAACAATGCAATTCTATGCAAGTTTCTAAAAAACTCATGCATGCTGTAAAAATTCTAAGTATGAAAACTCTTGCACAAGCCCAATTTCTCTGGACTGTACGACTCGTCTAAGATGATATAAACCTAAATCTAATGGCTGGAATCAATACTCTGATGATGCATGAACACAACAAAAAAAGAAGAATGGAAAAAGGACTTAAAACGAAAAAGATATGATCTCCTAAAGATGCCTACTTGAACTGTTTTGCTGCTGAAATCTGAACGCAGGCTTACCAACTACCCCTGTTTGGGCCTCTGGTTGACACAGTTCCCGAGATTATTTTTGGCTGAAATTCTGGGGTTTTAAAGTCCAATTATCATACTTTAAATCTGCTATTTTTCGGACCAAAACATCAACGTCTAACTGGTTTTTAAATTGTGTACTTTTGCAACCCAGTTAAGCCAATTCTGCTGAAACTGTGCAGAATTTTTCACTATTCTTCTACCAAGTCCGAATTTAATCTTTCTAATCAGTTGATAATCTTGTGATTTCAGCAACAAAATTCTATTCTAATGCAATTTCTAAATATGATGTAAAAAGACACTTTCCAACCATAGATTATGCAATTAATAAAAATCGAAAGTTTCTACAAAACATAGAAAGATGCAAATTGGGGTTTTTAAATCTAGAATTTGCAAATAAAAAAATAATCAGAATATTAACTTTAAAATAAAACAAAAGGGATGGAAAAATAAAAAGCGGTAAAGTAGTACCAAAGATCTAGAAACTAGACAATCTTACAAATATTGACAATGCGAGGATGATGCAGTCCTCTCTTCTCAGAGTAGGAAAAATTTATGCAAGTGATTATTTGATGTCTCTCGACTTTTAATCTGTTTAATTTATTTTCAAATCCCTAGATCTAATCATGTGAAATATCGTCTCCAATCAAAACACATAAAAGAACTAGAAGAAAGAAAATTAAATCACTTACATAGAGAATACGCAGAATCAATGCAAATAATGTCTTTATTCCTTGATCTTTGAATACAAAAAATTAAGATTCTTCTCTCTTTTTCATTCTCTCAACATGATCTCTCAACCTATGTCTAAAGAATTAGAATGGAGAAGAAGAAGAAAGGGACTTAGAGAGAGAAAGGTGGATGGGAGTGGAATGGAGAGAGAAAGCCTCCAAGATGCTACACAAGAGTTATTGGACGTCCAAGCCTCTTGTTGGCTCTCTTTTTATAATCTTTCATATTCCTTGTTTGGTAAGACTCCTTTTCCATCTTGGCTTGAACTCTAAGCAACCATCCTATCTTGGCAACTTTTCTTGCTAATGATAAAGTCTTGTGGTCCCATTCTTTCCATCTTTGGACTCCTCAAAAGGTCTTTAAGATTGCACATGAGAAGGATTCCAAAAAAAATTCAGATTGTGTGCCTAAATTTGTGCTCCCATATGTGGGACATCCAAGACTTGTGGACTTCCAACACAACTTGGTTTCTCCTCTTTGGAAAGACTTTTAAATTTGAGAGATCTCCTTGCCTTAATAGATTTCTTGATGCACACACCTTCTTTGTACAATTCCAAGAATATATCTAAAATTTGCATGATGATGTACAAGGAAGAAACTTTCCAAATATTGAGATTTCTTGCAATTCCCGCCTAAAACTGTAGCAGACAACTTCCCGAGGTCGTATCTCCCTCAATATAGCTCTGATTCATGCAATCTTGGGCTCCACGGATATCTACTCGAAAAGAGCTTTCCAACGGTAGCTAGATTGTACCGATCCGACACTCGGTTTGAGAGTTATGACCGTTTTAAGTTGCTGCCCCTGAAAAATCCGAGAATAATTGTGCACAAGTGGAAACTTCTATGTTGGCATGCAATGGGGTGTGTGGGCCCATGTTGGACGTCCAAGGCATGCTTATTTGACTCTCCTTTGACCTCTCTTCTCAAATTTCATCAATTTGGTCCCATACTGATTTCTCCTACAAATTGAAAGAAATAAATTAATTACATGTAAGAAAATGAACATGAATCATGCATGGGACCCTACATTCCTAATGATGCACCAAGATGACAAACTATCCAAAAATAGCACATGGTGCCAAAAAATAGCAAGATATGCATTGATGAAACCAAAAACCTAATTTTTGGGGTGATAAATGTGATGAGAAAAACTTAATTTCACGAAAGTCATGCAATTCAATGAATTTTAACCTATTTTGACCATGTTTCCAAAAATACCCTCAAATGCATGAAATCATGAAATTGAGTGCAATATTTATGCAATTAAACCTAATTAAGTCCACAAATGCTAATGAAATGATGACCTAATGACCTAGTTTTGTGGACTTATCAATGACTAGAATGATGCAGAGCAATTATTTCCGAGCAAGATAGGTATACTGATTGTATGAGCCTGATTATGACAATTTTTGCTATGTTTTTGTATGGTGAGGGTAGGTATTTTCTCCATACCGATCCTAGTAACTATGGCTGTATCGCCCTATATACATCTCTGTGGGTCGATAGGGCCGATGCTGTCACCAGCGACAACTTTTTTCTATTCACTGTATCCATATACTTATTGTTTATGGGCCAATACGTAAGTATCTTTCCTTGTATTGTCCATGAACCATGTAAATCTTCATGTATTGTGTGATTTTGGGCGTTCTATCTTTTTTTTTTTTTATATCATTGTGTCTATATGGTTTCTTACATGGTATCAAAGCGGGTTACAATCCCGTTGTTCTTGTGTAGCCCATGTGACAGGCCCATCCATGAAATCCGTTGGGCCTGCACGTGAAGGGGAGTGTTGGTAAAGTAAAGCCCCACATCCCACATCGCGTAAGTAATGCCCTTGGCAATGCTTCATATATATACTTGTTTAGGCCTTCCATTTATAAGCTTAAGCTTATGGATTGGTATATGTTTTATTACTGTGCCGTAGTTGAATCAATTTGGAGTACTCTAGAGGCGGAACCGTTGAATCAATTTGGAGTACTCTAGGGGCGGAACCAAGATATAGGGATTGGGCCATTTTAAACCTTCACCAATCGTTTGGTACTTGTCTTCTTGCGTTCCAGCCCCTTAACTGGTGCACTAAAAAAAAAAAAAAAAAATCGGTGCTTGAAATATTTTATAAAACCCATATTGAGTGTTCTTTTTTTTTTTTGGTGGATGTCCCTTGAAGGTGACAGATGTTGATCAAATACGAAAACAATGAATATTCATAATTACAGCCTTCTAATAAGATGGCTACCAATAGCTATTGAAGCTGATTTATATCTCCCTCTCTTTTTACTTGTTTAAGCAAGTGTCTCCCCCTATCCTACGTCCTTGTATTCAGGTGGGACTCATCTAAACTCAACTGATTGATGGCCAAAATAGCCAAAAAAACTTCAAGTATTGGAAGTCCAACTATATTAAAGTCCAAAGGTTTTTTTTTCTTCAGTGTGGGATTACCTACATCTTGAGTGTACTACCAGTTTAATTGGGTTCTATCAAATGATGGGTAATGGTCAAATTAGTCTCAAATTCGAATGGATGGTCAAATTACCTTAAATCAGCTCTATTTGAAAGATCAGACTTTTCAAACAGTCCCATGTGATGGGATTATCCCCTTGTGGGTTGAAAGTGCATTTCACGTGAAATTCATTATATATTATCGCAATCATCAAACTCATTTCATTGACAAAGCGACAAAACGGCACCTTTTGAAATTTACAAAATTTACTCAATTGATAATCAGCCGCACTTCTCACCTTGCTATCCAGCGTAATCTTAGATATGACCCCTCCTCCTGTATGTGCGGGTTTTCTTTCCACATGTGTAGGCCTTTTTTCAGTGCGTGCAAACTACTTTACCATTTGAGTGGGCCGCCTTCCTGCATGTGGGGGCTCTATCTTGGGTCTAAGCCCCTTTGGTTGGAGTAAAAAGAACGTTGGAACGAGTTTTGACAGAGAACTATTAAAAAGGTGAGAGGTAAAAAATATATAATGTAATGAAATAGTTAGGTGCCTGTATTTTTTTTTTAGTATTAATTAATTTCTTCATCAAAAGAAAGATTATTTAATAATTATTTATATCTTGAACCTTAACCACTTTTAAATTTAAAGTTAAAACTGCTGGGACCTTTCACAGTCAGTGGGCATGGTTTTTTTCAAGGAAAAACCTCATGTGAGCACTGGTGAGCGTAGACACCTCATTTGGCACCCTATATAGAATCCAAATTTTCTACCACATATAGTAATCATTGGCCCCATTTTACCCAAATCAAGTATCTTTTGACATGATTTGAATCGATTTAAGGGATATTAATTGTCTAAGTATTTTGGGTAAAAGGATCCTAGATGTCCATGCATTAATATAGTTCGGCCAAAAATCACGCATATCATTCAAACGAGTAGAATAATAAAAATGCAAAAAATGAAGGAGATTCGCCAACATAAACACCCTCCGTATCCTAGAGGCAAATGTCTATTTGTCCCGGGTTATGTCCCGGGACTTGGACAAACAACACGCCCGCTGGGGGCGTTGTTTGTCCAAGTCCGGGGCCAAAACCCGGGACAAGTAGCATCCCTCATCCTAGAGATGTCCTAAGAAAGACGCCCATGCTCAATTTATCCAAAAGCATAAGTTCTAGAGTGAATAATGGTCGCATTCATTGATTCTAATTTTTCACATCCTTCCCAATGTTTGATCCTTTTTATCTCCAATCTGTCTAAAACTACACTTTGAGATCTTTTCAACGATGTATAAAACTCCAAGATCCGACGGATGGCCCGCTCCCCCGCCCAAGTTTCGACCCCAACCACACCCCCCCCCCCCCCACAACTCCAAGATCCGACGGATGCGCCCGCTCCCCCACCCCAAGTTTCGACCCCAACCACATCCCCCCCCCAGTAGTTTCGACCCAAACTTCAAGTTGGCAGAAATCCCACCCACTGGCAGAAATCCCCGCCCGCCCCACCCCACCCAAAAAAAAAAAAAAAAAAAAAACCAAATGTAAGGAGTTACCATAGTTAGTACTGATCATTTAATTAAGAAGAAAAATGTAAAGACACCATCTTATGAATTATTCATTAATTATTTTTTCTCATTCAACTGTCAACCCTGCGGTGGGACCAACTTCTATAGAGGTAAAATTTGGCTATGCCCATACAGGGGAAGAGCCTCGGAGGACGTGGACTCCTTTGTTTGAATGTCATTTCATAATTCAAAACAGCCAGTTGTTTATATAAAATCAACTTTAGGCGGGGGCCTATTTGGATAAATGAGGAGTGGAGTAAAGTGATGTAGATTTCACAATAAGAGTGAATTGGAGGAGAAGTGGCTTGAAGTTAAAGGCATAGTATTTCATTACACTCTATTTGGATACTTGGTGCGAAGTTAAGGGTTTTAGTAGAAATCCACCCTTATTGAAGGCAACAAGAGTATTTAGGGTTAAAGTGCAATGGATATACATGTGGCCAACGACAATACTTCATTTGTATGGCCAAACAAATCCAATCCAAACCGGGTAGGGTTGAAAATTTAAACCATCAGGGCCCATTTAACTTCACTTTACTCTATTTTTGTCGATCCAAACAAGGGCTATATTTATTTGCATTTGGGAAGGAATAGAATAGGAGTACGATGTCACATTAGGATAAAGTTAAAACGGAGTTAGTTGAAGTAAATTATTAGATAAAGTTAAAACGGAGTTAGTTGAAATAAATTATTAGATGAGTTATTTTTTATGCGTTTGGATGGTTGGAGGAAAAGTAAAGAGATTTAATTTTGCATTTGGTTGGATAAAGAGAATGGGGAACGAGTTACTCTACCCCACTTCATTATGGTATCTCCAAGTAATTGTGCGAGAGAAAAAGTAGAATTTGAGTAATTGTCAGCTAGGCAGAACTATTTACTTGTCTAGCTAATGCAAACAAACACCTCATGGTGTAAATAATCAAACCTTTAGTGTTTATTTCAACCCACCTTCACTTTACTCTTTTGCAATCAAATAGTTACCCAAGTGCTAAGGAGCAGCAGGCCCTGCCCTGCCCTGCCCTGCCCCCCACTAAATTGCAAAAAACCCCTTATTGTAAATTAAAAGTTTAAGACATTTTTAGCAATAGCCTCCTACGAGAGATTTTTTTTAACAATGGCCCAATCCCTATATCTTGGTTCCGCCCCTAGTGCGTAATTCCTAGAGTACTCCAAATTGATTCAACTAGGGCACAATGATATAAAAATAAATAGATAGAACACCACAATATCACACGATACATAAAGATTTTCATGGTTCATGGACAATACAAGGAATAGAAAAAAGTTCCGGTGCATGATATCTATAATCTTTGTGAATTATTTATGATTTGTACATTTATATCCATATGATAAATTGCTTATTTTGAATTTAGAAATACATAATAATGGTGGGATTTTGATGAAATATTTCATCATTAGCATTTTATTAGTTTCTAAGTTAAATAAATTAACCAACGTAGAATATATGAAGACAAGTAGATTGATGCCTATTATTTCATAATCATATATAGCGATAAAGGACCTATATGATAACGAGGGGTTTGATATGCCCATCATCTTAGTTTACTAATAAGAAGATAATTCTAATATTTTTCGATATTCTACAACTATAAAGAAATTCTCACCTTATTTTTTATTCAAGCCTATTACCGATATGTATCGCCCTATGTATATCATTTTTGGCTGTTGGCCGATACTCTAACCGCTACCTATATTTTAATCCTTGGGTCTATTGAATAAGCTATGGCTACATTTTCATCAATCAGAGACAACTAAACTCCACGATGATCAGACCTCCCTCTTGCTCGAAAATAATTGCTCTGCATCATTCTAGTCATCAAACACACTTTCTACTGCAAGATTTGGCATTAAAGGGCCTTGATCATCAATAAATTCATCTATCTTTTACTTATCTTTCTCCATGACAATCCACACTCTAGGCATTCCTTGACTACTATTATTAAAAAGACTGTCAATGATTAAGAAACTGTATATGGCAGTGACTACACTGAATTGATCTACCTAAAATCTGCATGAGTAAGCTCAGATTTTTGCTCACTTCTCCATCTGTCATCTGAATGTGGAGTGTATCTTTCAATGCAAAACAAGAGGGCTCCAAAGCTTGTTCTTGCTGTGCTAACAACAGTATGACAAAGGCACCATTATTGTTGCTTTGTGATTTGTGAATATGATAAAACTGAAGCATTTTCATTCTTTTTGTTTGCCAACAAGCAGGACCTCAAGGATGCTATGCCATGCCACAGACAGAGATCACAGTCGCTCTCTCCCTCTTACAGCATTTGGAACCATGATTGGCAACATCCAACCCTGCTGTGCACAGGAGAGCAGAAGAAGGCAATAGGTTAACAGATGTCGAAAAAATTGGCAATGACAAAAGTATCCAAGAAACTTTCCATGTAAACCATCCATGATCATTTTCCCTGAGCAAATTGATACAAATGACATTTCCATTTTGAAAATAATGGGAGCATTCTTCTACATTTGAATATAAATTATCAGCAAGTCTTCTGATATATCCTATTTTTTGTCGGAAAGGAAAGCTACGGGAATCAAATGCCAAAAAGTTAAATCCTGGAGCTGTATGAAAATCAGAGAATCCAGCATCTGCAACCGTGTGACTCTTGTGGGCTCTTTGAACTGTCAGATCTAGAGATGAGTTCGTTTGGTGGGCCATTTGTACTTCTGCCACAATGGGAAGAATGAAAGATCAAAGCTGAAAGAAAATCAGAGAACCCAGCATCTGCAACCTCGACGATTCTTGTGGCCCTTCGAACCATCGATCCCAAGATGGGTTTTGGCGGCCATTTGTTCTGTCATATTAAGTAAAATGAAAAGATTAGCCTGGTAACAAAGAGGCGAAAATAAAGTTTTTCCATAGATATATATCAAGAGGGTTTAATTAACACCAAGAATGGACAGATATTACACTGGGAGCAGTGGATCCGGTCTTGTTTCTATTTTAAGCAGCAATCTGGTCACACCAAATGAAATTCAGTTCCCTTAATGAATGATGATATGGATGCAATCAAACTCAAAGCCATGCAGAGATGGAAACATCAATATATCTCCACTTTTATACATACTCCTCACAAGCACCGAAACTGGATCCATTCTCTCAGCTCTTCCAGCTCTTCCTGCATAAGCAATATGTACATACTAATCAAGAGGCATAATTTTGAAGCACTATTACAGTTGCAGAATGACATCTTAAGCAACATTTTTATGAGGCAACCTATGTATGACAATTGAAAATCTTGGGTTTGCATATGGACTAGATTCAGTACTGCACTTGAAAAGCATCCAGAATATGGATATTGAGTGGGGGACCTCCAAACTATGCAGCCACAACTGCCCATATGCACCTATAATTCTTTAAGTTTCTTAGCCCAATTGATCTTTAACTCTAACAACATGAGTAAACTCCATGCCAGTCCTGGTGCAAGTTAGCAACAGGTGGTAGGTTTTTCAAAACAGAGATCAAACCTACATATGCACAACAAAATCTGTTCTTAGACTAACCGCTGAACCATACATTCCATCCTAAGGCTAGTAGTTGTTGTAGCTCCAACCTGTCCAATAAAACTCTTAAAACTTGTCAGCACCACAAATGCGCCAGTCATCCCCTGGCTATTGCTCAGCTGGTGCAGGGACAATGAGCGTGCGTGGGTGTGTGAGTTCGAGTCTCTTGTAAAAAGAAAA
>QPKB01000004.1:38623751-38769014 GCA_003546025.1 Camphora micrantha | reverse complement strand
GTGGGCATCGTCTTCATATCTCCCCAGGGCGATTTGATACCCCACACGTTCACAATAACAAAGCATTGTTCTAACAACATCGCGGAATATCAAGCCGTGATCATGGGGATGGAAATCGTGCTAACAATGGGGATCAAGCATCTAGAAATCTTTGGAGATTCCAAGCTAATAGTAAACCAGATCAATGGGGAATATAAGGCAAGAAAACCTGACGTAATGCCCAACCACCGACGAGCAAGAGCTTTAATGTCGCGATTTTCACATGAAACAATCACGCACGTAGCGTAGAGTTTAAACGTGAAGGCTGATTCCTTGGCCGGTATTGCAGCCGCCATGGCCATGCCAGAAGGCACTTGTTGTGAAATCCTCGTCAAAGAAAGGAGATTGATGCCAGACCTGGGAACCTGGGAGATAATTGCAGACTGTGTTGGCAATAGCCCCACGGTCGCCAGAGTCGGAATCCTCCCTGCAAAGGAAGATTGGAGGCAGCCATTCACAAGCTTCCTGAAAAATAGGATCCTCCCGAAAGACATGAAAGAAAATGTTAGCATCAAGAGAAGGGCCCCTCGGCTCTACTTCAATGAAGCATCAGAACTCCTGTACTACAGATCATATGACGGGGTATTGCTCATATGCCTTTCTAAGGAAGAAGGAAAAAAGATGCTGATCGAAATGCATATCGGCATATGCGGGGCCCATCAACCAAGGCCAAAGCTGTACGAAAGGGTGCGGCGACGAGAATATTACTAGCCAACTATGGTCCGGAATTCAATGGACCTCACCAAAAGATGCGAAGAATGCCAGAAGCACGCGAACTACATACACCACACACCAAAACCATTACATCCGACCATCCCCTCTCAGCCTTTTGACATGTGGGGTATCGATGTAATTGGACCTATCACCCCACCTTCTAGTTAGGGTCACAGGTTTATACTAGTCGCTACCGACTATTTCAGCAGATGGGCTGAGGCTGTCTCTCTCGATAAAGTGAAAGTAACGAGTCTTATGGATTTCGCAAAGAAAAACTTGGTATATAGTTTCGGCGTACCCAGAAGAATCATTCACGACAATGGTCCCCAGTTCCGAGACTATTGTTTCCAAAGGTTGGGTTGAGAACTCAGAATTGAAAGTCATCGCTCCTCCCCCTATAACCCAGCAGCAAATAGCCTAGCGGAGGCATTTAACAAGGCGATATGCAAAATCCTGAAAAGGGTGGTATCTAGGAATAGGAGGGAGCGGAGCAAGCAGCTACCAGAAGCACTATGGGCATATCACATGACCGTTAGGGGCCCAACAGGCTCTATCCCATTCTCTCTGGTGTATGGAGCAGAAGTAGTGCTCCCTGTCGAAATACAGCTACCAAGCCTACGTGTAGCCATAAGAGATCGCCTGACCGAGGAGACTAAAGACAATCTGAGGATGAGAGAACTCGAGTCTCTAGACGAAACACGATTGGAGGCCAAGCAAAACATCGAGTTGTATTAGGTGAGAATCTCTGCCTCCTTCAACAAGATGTCAGACACAGATACTTCAAAAAGGGCGATATTGTCCTCGCAGTCAGGAAACCTATGAAAACCACATTCAAATCAACCGGAAAGTTTAAAACTAAGTGGGAGGGACCCTACATGATAGACATCGTCTATATGAACGGTGCTTATCACCTAAGGGATTTAAACGGGACCAAGTAAGAACTACCAATCAACGACAAGTTCCTTAAGGAATTTTATCAATAAAAGAAAAGAACGGGCACTTTCAGAAGCCCCCTTTATCCATTAGAATGATGCTCCTATTCTTTTTTTTAATGTTTTTTTATATAGCTCCTTCTAATAGAGGACACGGGCTAATCAAACCCGATAACAGGCTTGAGAAAGGCACACGACAAATAGCCTAGAAAAGGGAAACTCATCTGAAAAAGGTGCCTCGTCCAATAAGGACAAAGCGGATTACGTAATACTACAAATGGAACACGTCCTGAAGCAGGGACAACTTGATAAAGCTGGAGTAGACAATACCCGATGCAAACAATTAGGGGCATCAAAAGAAACCCCGACCCAATCAGGGTAGCACTTCTAAAATAACTAAAAAGGCGGAAGCATAAAAACATGGCTCATTCAAAAGTAAATGGCCCTATGCCACGGGATTTCTAAAAATAAAAATAAAAAAAAATGAGGAGAGAATACTTCCTTCATTACAAAAAAAGAAACAAAAAAAAAAAAAAAGACGAGAGCATACTCCCTTCATTACAAAAAAAAGAGACAGAGAAAGAGCGACAAGCGCCTGTACAATGACAAAAAAGGGAAAAGAGAGAGAGAGAGTAACGACAGTAAGCACGAGAGGAACAACAGTAAGAAAATGACCGAAGCAGGCGGTGAAAGTCAAAGGATATGACTAGCCTGGTTAAGAAGAGCCCTCAGGCTCCTCTCGGCATTTTGCCGAAAACCCCGACCGAGGGAAGTGTCAACTCCAGATCCAACTAACGGTCCAAAAGGAACGCCCCGAGATGCGGAATGACGCATCCTGTCAGACAACCCTTCGGCTTCAAATCTCCAGGAAAGCCACCATCGGAAGACCTTAAGAGGGTTTCCGGATATAAGCGGGCAAAGTCCCTCGATAAGAAGAGGGCAGGTCATCCAGTGAGCAAAAGGAAAAAAGGAAACGCCTACGCGACAAATGGAGGAGGAAAAGGTTTGTTCACCCATTAAGCAAACTGTCGTTCAATTTGTGGCAGTTCCACCTAGTCAAAGAATTGATCCTCTCCGTATTGCGGGTCTTGCCCGGAATAAAAAAACGCGAGATGGATGACTTTCGGGTAAAGAATCATTGACCTCCCTGAGTATGAACTATGAGAAACAGACCCCATGACGAAGCGGATATCCGATGAACATTCCCAAAGATAAAATCAGAGGTAGGAAACTGAAACTGGATATCTCTGTCGTCATCGAGTATGGGTAGTAAGGATAGAGGTCTGCGCTCGAGGAGTCTGCCACCGAGGAGAAATGATTATTAATGGAATCTCCGAGATTTAGGCCAAGAGGTTGCTGAACTGCGGCCCAGGAAGATGAGGAGGCCTGCCCTGGAACAAAAAAAAAACAAGAAGACGTCATAAACCCAGAACGCCATGCACAAAACCCTCAAACCAGTCACAGATGCCTTCGTCCAAGATCGAAAACCTTCCTGACTGATTGAGGGGAGGTATAGTCACGGCCTCAAAGATCTCAGTCCTTGGGACCCTCAAATTTTTCTTGAGCATGAAAGTCCCACTCATGGCGTTGATTAAATAATGTCACATAAAAGAAATTAATAAAAGTCAGTTGCACACCTAAAAAACCATCCAGCAAACAATAACAGATCTCATTAATGTCTTATATCTAATCTAGGAATCCAAATGACTAACAAACTAAATACTTTTTCTCAAGTCACTACTAATAAAATAAAGTACGCTGCTCATGTCTCTGCCATGCCCTGTAAACATCTTAAGGTTCTCAGATTTCGGATCCAACCTCAACAATCTGAAACGAAAGAACAAAACAACCATAATGAGTTAAACTCCACAAGTAAACAGACTATGAAACCGTAGCAACGATTTTTCATTCAATTGACAGCAAATTTAATCTATGGGTCATTGATACGCAAATGTTCTAAAGCCCAAATGCCATAATCGAGGTAGTCAAAATAACAAGGTAGATTAGATGGAATGATATCAGATTAATAGAGCAAAATACCCTAAATTAAAACTAAGATAAGGCACCTCATCAACAAACTAAATTAACAAAGTATGCTTGCCAAAATTGACCAAAGCACAAAGGTACCCGCTAGGTACAACCATTTTATAATCACAATTAACTGGCACGAGGCTAGCATTACCAGTAACCAAACCAAATTCAAACAAAAGGGAGCTAGTTGCAGACTAGTAATTTTCGCACAAAGGGGTTCCTAGTTCCCCAATGTCATACCCAAAAGGGGCTAAAGTCCTCATGTGAGCGTCCCTACGGTGCGTTGCCCATACTTTAGAAGATGCCTTAGAGGTCAATGGTGTATATTTTCTAAAGTCCGATAACGTTTAGTTTTAATCTACTAATTAATTGAGGAAGGTTGGAAAAGCAAATCAAACCATATATGAATATACAAAGCTCAAAACTTAGGATGTAATTTTAGATAGCTCAAGGAACGTATTTCTCAATGATAGTTTATTTCACAAAGTTCTGATCTTAAGGGGAAAATATCAAATCCAACAAGTTTGATTATAGCTAAAATCCATTAATCGGGACTGAGTCAAAAAATTATTATTTTCTATCCAAATCAATAATAAACAAATATCCTGTAATTCTAAGATGCAAGGATCGGGCCCTCTCACCATGCATCCAAGCATAGATTACGATGGAAGCATAAAAAATCCTTAAATATATCATATTAGAGGCAAAGAATTGAAAACTCTAAGTACTAGGGAGACATAGTAAGGTTACTTGCCTTGATCAACAGTGGATGATGGATCTGACTAATTTGACCTGCCCTGGGCTAAGCTCCTTGATGCAGAGATGTGGGTCCCTATCAAGGATAGTTTTTGAGTGGTCAGCGAGTGCGTTGTGTAAGTGAGTTCAGACATGAGTACATAGATTGGACCAAACTGAGAGATGAATAGGCCTGGTTTAGGGTCACAATTCTAAGAAATGGATTTGACATAATTTTGGGTTGATTTGGTCTGAGCTGGATGTGGTTTAGGTCTGGATCCGCGTATGCACATGTGGGTAGTTTTGAGCTTAGTTTAAGGTGATATAAGTGGCAAGGTGGATTGGGAAGAAGGGTAATGGGCTGATTAGAGGAATATGGAGAAGATGAAGGTGTAGTGATGGCATCTACAAAGTGGGTACAACAAAGGGGATGAATGAAAACTCCATTTTGGTAGAACAAGTTGGAGGAAACGAGTAAGGAGGGGAATGGAGGTTGAAGGCATAGTGATCTAGAGACTGTGATGAAGATGGGTTGATCGTAGTGATTGTATGATGATGGAAAGATGGGTTGTTCGTCTTCAGATAGAATTTGCAGATTGTATGAAGAGAGGATAAAGTTGGAAGAAAAAGGCGATAGGTAGGGTAGATCGGGTTCCTCGCTTGCGAATTGATGCAGGTTTTGGTTGAAGAAGAAGACGAGGAAAATGAGTCTGCGTTCTGTGGTTGAATGGAGTCGGATCCGCTAGGTGATGAAGTGCAAGGTACGAGGTGGGTCATGATGCTTGATGTGGAAAGGAGGATGTGGCTTGCACATTAGCCATGAGAGGTGGCCTCACATAGATCGTCTTGAAGAATGAAGAAGGGAAATATGGAGGAAGATACTTAGTGGACCTAGTTTGGTGGAGGGTTTTAAGGAGAAGAAGGGATTGGGTTAATGACACGGATGGCAGGGAAGATGGAATGAGGGTGGTGGGTGCTGCAACAATGGGTTGCATGAAAGTGGGTTTGGATGGTCAGAAATAGTGATGATTTGTTAGGTTGCTGTTGCATAATGGAGATGATGTGTGGGATCAGTTGAGAGAAGAAACAGAGATCAGGCAGTGTGGGTCTTGTATGGCAGAGAGTGATGAGTTGTGAGGGGGGCTTTTTATAGCAGATTGAACACTACAACAAACTGCACTTTTCCCGACACTATTTACCAACGATGTGAAAATTTGCATCAGCAAAAGTCTTATTTCTAACGCATATTTGGATTGCGTCGGCAAAAGTCATAGAAATTGCTACTTTTACCGACGCAAGCAAGACCGCGTTAGCAAAAGCTGTGGTAACCATATTGGCACCAACAAAAAAATCCCCCCAAAAGAGAGGGAAAGTTTTGCCAACGCGTATTTTTCTAAAATCGACGCAATAATGCTTTGTATTGCCTAGTTGCGACGCACAGTGTGAAAAGCTAAATAAGATTCGCACCATTGCGACGTATGAGTTGCATCTATGACAAACTTACCTTTTCGACACTATTTTCCGACGCATTGAAAATTTGCATTAACAAAAGTCACAGAGAATTGCTACTACTTCACTGATGCAAGTAAGACCACGTGGCAAAGCTGTTGAAAACCTTTCCGCTATTTACCGACACAATGAAAATTGCGTTGGTTTTTATTTGCGCAAAAGCCGATGCACTTTAATTTGGCACTGCGTTGGCAAAAAGTCGCAGAGACATTGCTTACCTTTTCCGACACTAGAGTCCGACGCATTGGAAAATTTGTGAAAATAACAAATTATTTCACAGAGGGTTGCAAATTGCTACTACTTCATTTGGCTTTTTACCTTCTAGCTTTTAACATCAGCTAATATTTTTTAGGGTAAAAATCACTTTTAGCGGTGGGTAGAATATAGCCCCTGTTAGAAGTTATTAATAGCGGCGAACATTAGTGGCCCCGCTAAAAGTTAAAAATTATATATTTACAAAACCCTAAATTTATAAATTAATCTTTTGTTTCCCTCGTTTTTCCTCCCTATATACACTACAACAAATGAGATTTTTAGCGACGAAATTTTTTGCGACACAACCTAAAGCGTCACAAAAATAGATTTTTTGCAATGTAAAATTAGACCCGTCGCAACAAGTTAAGAATTGGTGACACAAGATCTCAAGCGTCGCAAATAAATACTTTCAGCAATGAATAAAGTGTGTTAAACAAATGCGTCAAAAAATCATTGGCGCAAAGCAATTCGAGCGCCCGCCAAATGGCGGTAGAATTGTTCGTGACGCTAAATACACATTAGCGACACAATCATACATCGCCAATAAGTTTCTCTATTCGCGATGCAATCCCCACGCCATAAATAGTTTTTAGTTGGGACGGTTACCTTATTATGTCGCAGAAAAGTTAAGTCTATTTGCAACAATTTCCCTTTTGCGTCGCACATAATATTTTATTGGCGACACTGATGCTTTGTGTCACAGATAATTATTATTAGCGACCTACATGATATGGCATCGTAAAAATTCTAAGCTAAAAAATTCACTATTTTTTCCCTCTGCCACTATTATGAAAAAAAACTATACATTTGTTTGGGACGCAATTTTGGCGACACAAATAATATTTAGTTGCGACGGTATACATGATGCGTCGCAGATAAGGTTTTTTGCACAACGTAAATTTAAATGTGTTGTAGAAATTCTTTTATTAGCGACATTGTTTTATGGCGTTACAAAAAATAATAATTTAAGTCTAATTTCCCAATCCCTTTTTATGCCCTTAGAAGTTCTTTTATTAGCGATGTTGTTTTATACAAAGAGTTCACCTTTGATGCCCTTATCCCCCTCTCGCTCTACTAGCCCTCTCTGGCTTTGGCGTAAAGGCCCTATACCACGCTCTCTCTCTCTCTCTCTCTCTCTCTCTCTCTCTCGTTCTCACATCTCCCTTAGGATCCCTCTCACTATCGCCCTCCACGTGAGCAATACCAGCTAGCCCTCCTCCTCCAACCGCTGCGCATGCCTCATGGAATATCACGCTTGTCGCCTCCCCGCGCAGAGTCTCCGCCGATCTCGCAGCCCATCATCCCTTTCATGCCGCCCTCTCCATCGTCGCCATCTCCTCGTGTGCAGAAGCTCGCCAGAGCCTCGGTAGAACCTATATGTGCTCCCCCTCTGACGCCGATCCTCTCCACCATCATTGACTACACTTTTGCCCTGAGGCGACGCTCATTCACGCCCAGACACGCCCCTTTCCCCTTCCAAGCCAAACCGCACCACTACCATCCACAGGTAAGGAACTGTCCCTTCTCTCCCTGTCATCTACACCAATGCCCACTGCCTCTGCTCCCTGAAACACCCAGTGCCTTGCACTGTTTCACAACACCTACACACAGGCACACCCTTCCCCTCCAGCTTCTTCCTTTTCCTTTTATTTCTTTTTCCTTTCCATCACCCTCTCTCTTTCGCCTTGTTGCATGAATTGGGACTTTTGCAAGTACGCGGTTCCAATTTCCCAATTTGCTATTTCTTCTCTCATTCTATTCTGAATTAGGTTTTCCATGTGTTTATGTGCGTTTGTGTTTTTTTTTTTTTTTTGGTGCCGGTGCAGGGGCAGGGTGTATTGTGGGGTGGGGGGGGGGGGGGGGGTTTAAAGGAGGCAATTCGTGATTTCTATGGTTTGAATTCTTTTGGGTTTTTCCAAACTTAAGAGCCTTTGGTTGTTCTAATCAATCTCTTGGAATTCTTTTGGTTTGAACTATTTTTACTGTGTATTGGGAATCTGGTTCTTCCAAGTTAGTTTTTTTTCTTTTGTATTTTTGGGCAGGTAATTTTAGGATTGCAATTATTGGATTTCTGCGTATTCTTCCACTTCATGTTGAATTGGGACTTTATGTTGTTAAAATGTGTGATCTTTTATGCTTTTCAAATTGAGATTGGTTTGATTTATCTTGCTTTGTTGGGATTTAGGCTTTTAGATGCCAGAAATTTGTTGTTTGCGATTGTTAGATTTCTTTATTTTCTTTCACTTCATGCCCTTCTCCATCATCGTGCACCACCACAACACCCCCCCCCCCCCCCCCCTGTTGACTTGTTGACTTGAAAGTAAACTGTTTTTTCTTTAGCTGTACATGGGAGGAATGAGGAATGATAAATTATCCTCATAAATGAAACAGTGTGAACAATGCACTGATTACTTTAAAAAGTGCATATTATTCTTTTTTACACACTTGCAGAGCCGTTGAGGAATGGTAAATTATCCTCATATATGAAACAATGTGAACAATGCACTGATTACTTTAAAAAGTATATATTATTCTTTTTACACACACTTGCAGAGCTGTTGTGGTATTCCATCAGCATGAGAAGTTTAAAGGCAAAATAACACATGCTCTTGACAGAGTTGAGGAAGTTTGACATAGAATGTTGAACCATCATAGGCCTTTTAGTGAAGGGAACATGAACTGGGTAGTGGCCATGCTACTAGGTGGCCTCTTTTTCATAGTCATGAACTTTGAATTTATTTCATGTGCCGGGTGAGCTTAAGGAGCAAATTTTGAACGGCGTGATTGTGAGTACTTTTGCATTTATATAATTTAAAGTTTAATATAAGCATTTCATTGTAATCATAACTCCTCATTCATAATCTTTGTAGAGCACCTACAGCATCAGGGAGATCTACAAAGCAAAAAACATGGATCAATCATTAACTCGCACGAATTTCTTCTTAGTCACTCAGAAAAGAAAGGACGGATCAGCATCGAACCCCCATGCGGTAAGAACCATTTTACTATAATTTGTTGCTAGGTTATTAATTTGAATTGATATACTTTTTAGAAGGAATAGTCCAATAATTGGTTGCTAGGTGAGAACCTTTTTATTTAATATTCGTGGTGTATGTGTGAAGTAAATTATTGAAGTGCTATGATTGAGTGATGAATGTTGTAGTTTGGAGGGGCACTAGTGGGGTGTTTGAAATGCTATGGTTGAATGGTGAATGACTTACGACAGAGTAGTGAATGACTTTGTAGTGTGTTGGGGCGTTGGGTTGTTTATATGAAGTTTTTTGTTATGTGCAGGTACTTTGCAGGTTATAGAAAAGTGTCCTGTCTGCATTTCTCTTTGCTGTTAGAGCCTTTTTGGTGTTGCTGGTCTATTCTTCATCAGGCTTTTTTCTGTGCTTCTAGGAGAAGTTCTCCTCCCTTTTTGTTTTGCCTGTAGCTGGTTTTTTCCAGTGCTTGTAGTTTTTTCTTCTCTTTGTTCTAGGGGCTTCTGCCCTTTTTCTCTCAATACAATCTTACCAATTAGCAAAAAATACCAATGACATCCAGATAGGACTAGTTCATGTGACTAAGAAATATCACAATCACCATCACCATCCGTTCAACATTATTGTCATATAGATATTGCAAGTTGATTATATAAAGTATTATGCTAATTTAATATTGTCTCATTATCCCAAGATCTTTTTTGGAGTGAATGATTTGCCTTGCAAGAATTTATTGCTACTTGTATTTTGACTGCGTTCTTTATTGGTTTTGCATATTGATTTTGGATTTTATAGTGCTGGCTGCGGGCTCTTAGGGATTATCTTTTTTATTTTGGTCACAAACATTTGTATATGTTAAAGATTTTTAGAAATTATCAAGTAGTAATATTTGTGTATTTTAGAGATTTGTGGGTTTATTTTGGTTTATGGATGTAGGATATTTGGTTGTGGATGTTATTTTTGATTTGTTAATAAATCTATTTTAAATTGGGTTGTGTATCAAGTTTGGTGGTTTGAATAGGTATTCATATTTTTATTTGTGGTATATAGGGATAAAGGAAAATTTAATTTTAAAAAAATAAACATAATTTTTCCTGACGCACCAGCGTGCATTGCCAAAAAAAAAAAAGTATTACAACATTTCCCGACGTGATTTGTGCGTCGGCAAAGGTGCATTTCTCAATGCTTTAGCCCAAAGATATAGCGCATTTCCAATGCATTGGTTGCGTTGGCAAAGGATTTCCAACGCATTGGTAGCTTCAGCTATTTCATGCATTCCCAACGCATTGGTAGCGTCGGCTATTTCATGCATTCCCAACACCTTGGTAGCGTCGGCTATTTCATGAATTCCCAACGCTTAATCATTGTTAGCCATTACCACAAATTCCCAACGCACTATAAGCATCGTCCATTACCAGGAATTTCCAATGGACTATAAGCGTTAGCCATTACTATGAATTCCCAATGCGTTGTCAGCGTCGGCCATTACTAGGAAATCCCAATGCATTACCAGCATCGGCGTTTATTTTGTTGATGCTGGTACTGCGTTGGCAAATATGGTTTTCGAATCAAGAAAGTTGGACTTTTTGCCCACGCACATCTCTTTGCCGACGTATTGACCGACGCTGTAGTGCGTTGGTAATTGAACAGGGATATGCTGACTCAGTTAAAATAGCATCGGTTATGGATTTGGCTACACATGGTTGCCGATGCACGGCCGACGTATTGAAATGCGTAGGGAAATCCTTTGCCAACACAGAACTTACCTTTCTAGACGCGATGTCTGTGTTGGCAAAACTATATTTTGTTGTAGTGAGAGAGAGTTCGAAAGTAAGATAGGATATGTATAAAATAAGAAGGCCTCTTTTATTATTGGCCAAAAAGGGTAAAAAGATAAGAGTTTGGGTTAAGTTCTCAAGAGGGAAAGGAGGTTTATCACATCCGAGGAATTCTTAGTTCAAAGAGGTGATTCCAATCCTATCTCAACCAATTAAAGAGTCCAATCTATCTTTTGAACAAATCCCTATAAAATTCAAACACCTCTTATCCTTAAATGGGTCCTACTAATAAAATTCTAATAAGAGATAATCAAAATAACTTTAAAGAAAAGGTGGGGTCCACACAAGATAGAATCTACAACGAATATTAATTTAAAATAAAATTAAGAAATTACGTCCTTACACAATATGTAGGCACAACGAAAGTGACGAGCCAAAATGTAATAGGTCACGGGCCCACAGTCGTGTAAGGGATTGTAAGGAGGGCTCGTCTTGGTAAAATCGGCTAAGGCAGGTTTGGAAACAATGACCCCCATCTATTAGCAAAAGTAAACGGGCAAACGAAAGGGGAGAATGAGGCGTCCCTCCACAGTTATATCACCAAGGCAGGGAAGGGACCTGACTCTAGGAGCCCCGCCTTCGTCCATGGACGGAGGCAGCGGAAAGAAAAGAGAAGGGACCCGCCCTTGGGAACCTTGCCTTCGTCCATAGAAGGAGGCAATGGAAAAGAAAAAAAAGGAGAGGCACGTGCAAAGGGCCTTATATAAGGAAGGGGTGCTGATCCCGAGAAGAGGGGAGGGACCAAAAAAGGAAATATCTCATCTAGAAAGGGAAAGAGCACCCTGAGAGGCCTTCTTCCCTTCTAAAAGAAACCATCTTTGTAATCTCTCTATAGACAGGAGTACTGGCAGTCTGAATACCGGACAGACCAGAAGCTTAGTGTAAGGCCCAGATCTCTAGTTGTTGAAATAGAATTGCCATACGCGTGCACTTTTCTTCTCTCACATTTACACTATACCTCCAGCACAGTATTCTTTTTATTTTCTTTTGTTTACAATGATATCATGATATCATAATGTAACATAGACAATTTGTGCATGGTGAACGATTGATAGTGATTAACAATGCAAGTTGTTGGAGATTTACTTCTCTCTGTCACAGGGTACTTCATGTTATGATGTTTTTTCTGTGTTATTTTAGAGTCTCATTTCATTTTGTAATTATTGTGCTTTTATCTACTAAAAGTCTCTCTTCATAATAAATAATAAAAATAATATTTTTTTTTATTTTTTAAAATTATAAAACGACTATCGAAGACTGTGGTTTTTTTTATTTTAGAGATTTTATTTTCTTTTAAATGTTATAAAAAATTGACTGTCTTGGAAAGTCGGTAATAACTGACTGCCCACATCCGTTGCTTTTTGAGAATTTTTTGACTGCTTCAAGCAGTTGTTTTTTTTAAAAAACGACTGCATAATTACTGACTGCTCATAGCAGTCTTTTTTTTTTTTTTTGAAAAATGACTGCCAATGGCAGTCGTTTACAGTGATTTTTGACGTAGCGCCATTTTTGCCTTAAAAGACACCCACAAAATTAGTGATGAAAGCAACATAGAGCATGGCCCTGCATATAACTAAGACGCTTCAATACTTCAACATAGTCTCCATACATAATTAATTTGTTTGTACAATCATCCATCCTCAAACACTTCAACAGACAAGCTAATCCAAAACACATAATGAATGCCACAAACAACATCACATAATAGATTTTTTGCAAATACAAATTATGTAAATTCGCCATTTTTTCCTTCTCTTTTTTTTTCTTTTCTTTAGTTGCTACATGCACCAGTCGATTCTACATTTCAATTTCTTTCTTCAAGTCTTCAATCAACTTTGCAAAATTCTGCAAATCTTTACTTACGTCACCTCTATCGCATGGCATTAATGCATTCGATTTAGAAACATCTTCTCTTGAAGCTCTATCTTTTTCATAGAAATGCGCCACAACCATTTCCATCCTACAATATATTTTTGAAAAAAAATTAGTTAAAATTATACTTGAGTCATTAATATATTTTCTTACTATAAAGACAAAAGAAATAGCACATTTATAGTCCATTTTGGGCACCCCCAAAATTTTCGATTTGAATTGGACGTTGTATGGTAGGTGAACAGTCTCATGTCGCCGTTCCCACACCGACACTTGAGAACTATTTCAGAACTTGAGGAAATTGACAAGGACATTCTGCCAAATTTGTTAAAAAAAAGAAAATCAAAATATAAAAACAAACACCATTGGGATGGAGTAAAAATAAAACAGACCCGCCTTGGGATAGAGAAGAACCAGACCAGGAGAGAGAGGGAGAGGAAGAGAGAGATCGATAGGCTTGTCTGGAGGTTCTTCTCGCTTTGGAGGAATGATTGTTCTTGAGGTTCTCGTCAAACTTCCTTTTTGAAACAAAAGTCTTTAGGGAAAATTTGAGCGGGATCTTCTTATTTTAAATCTGGGCTTAGTAATTGTGTCATCGCCATCCTCATCATATGACCTGCAAAAAAAATAATAATCAGAAAAAAAAGATTGTCTATGAACCAGAAAAATGCAAAGCTCTGTTTCTTTCTCTTAATCTATGAACCAGAAAAACAACAATCACATGAAAAAAAGCAGAAATCCAACTAAACCCTAGGATGGAGTAGAAACAAACAAGGAGAGAGGGGGGGGGGAGAGAGAGAGAGAGAGAGAGAGAGAGAGAGAGAGAGAAATCCAAAGCTTTGATTATTTATTTTAATCTATGAGCCAGAAAAACAACAAAAAAACATAAATCCAACCCAACCTGGGATGGTGTAGAAACTCGAGTGGAGAGAGAGGGGGAGAGGAGGACAGAGAGGGGGGAGAAAGAAATCCAAAAAGGAGAAAAGGACCTGGACGTGGCTTGCATGGGGACTTTTCGTGAAGAAGAAAGCAACGGTCTTCTCATTTTGGAAGCTTTTTGAAACAAAAATTTTGGGCAAGCTTGAAACAGAGTCTTTGGGTGGGCTTCTTAAAATATAAATTTTGGGCACTGGACCTTTTAGTACTGTCTACGTTAGTGTCCCTCACTAGATGGTGAGGGATGGATGCATAGGAATACTCCCCTATATTTATATATTGTGTTGGCTAACACCTTATATCACTTCTTTTACAATCAGCCATGGACGTGCCCAGTACTTCGCAAATTTGGCCTACAGAATGACACACTAGACGCATGCAGCTCGAGGTTGTGGAGGAGCCTGAGAAGCCTGAGGTTATGGAAGCAAGTCGAGGTCTTGGAGGAGACTGACCAACCTAAGGATGCAGAGGACACCGGAGTTGTCCTCGAGAATGCGGAGGACATTGAAGACATGACTGGACCATTTCTTGGAGGTCTAGTCATTTTTTATTTGCTACCAAGCTTCAGGATACACGTTGTTGCGGCCATTTGGCATGGACATGTATTCTTAATTGAGAGTAGTGATTTAATTATTATTTTTATATACCGATATATGTTCCTTTGCAATGCAGGAGCATATGCCATTAAAGTGCATTAATCATGGCAAAAAAAAAAAGAGGACGGCCAGGAAATATTGAAGGAGGACAAAACGCAGAATCTAGAGATTTGTTTGCCCGTTAGGGTGTCTCCACTTATTACAACATCCTATAGATTTATCAATAGGAACGTCGTTTCAACTTTTGTGGAAAGGTGGCAGCCTAAGACCAACACCTTTCACATGCCGTACAGTGAGATGTTAATCACCTTAGACGACGTCGGCACCATCCTCGGGATTCCAGTGACAGGTAAATTAGTATCAACTAATACTTTGTCAATTGAGAGGGTGGTGTCACTAGTGAGCTCTGCGTTGGGAGTATCACCTGAGGATGCACAAAATGAGTTGTTAGGTGCGCGGGGTAATTTGATGAGGTTGAAGTGGCTCGGGGACATACTCGGAGATGTATATGATGCAGACCTAGAGCCGCAAATTAGGAATGCGACGAGAGCATTATTTTTATACATATTGGGCTGCACACTCTTCACTGACAAGTCTAACACACAAGTCCTAGTAATCTATATGAGGTTTGTTGATGGACTTGGATGAGGTGCGTACATATGCCTGGGGTGTTGCTGCATTAGCATATTTGCATACATAGTTGAGACTTGCTATCCGGATTGGCGTCAAGTAGATATCTGAGTATTTGACCCTACTAGAGGCCTGGATATTAAGCATTTCGACCATTGTTACTCCCAATTGCCTATACACAAAATTCCAGCCTTGGGTGCATTGTTGGATTCCCCAGAGAAAGTCTAGAGATTACATGGATCTTTTATAGACACATCGAAAGGCACTTGACAGACTGAGAGGTCATGAGGTAATATGATAAACAATCTATTACTTGGGGGTCTTGTTAATAGCATTTTATTTAATTGATACGCCTATTCTCTTGTGTGTAGGTAGTGTGGGATTCTCATCGACAGCACAGGGGTGACCGTCCATTCCATGAGGTTGCTTATTATACTAGCTGTCTAAGATATACAAACATCATTGAGCCATACCATCCTGATAGGGTACTAAGGCAGTTCAATAGGTTACAAGTGATTCCTCCCTCACCACTTGCTCCGAAGAGCACCATGTGAGGTTCCATTGCAAACCATTATCGGTTGCGTATGAATACCTAAACCAAGTATGGGAGCAGTGGCACAGTCACGTATTGTCTCCTCTGGAGCGTGGTTTACCAGTGGCTCATCCATGGGATTGTGTACCCGAATACATGGATTGGTATGCATAAGTGTCTCACCTAACTGTCTAGAACCCAAATCATCGCTCCACATATGACCCATGAGTGTAAGACTGTCAAGGTAGCTCCACCATAAACCCTCAGTTGGTATGGTTAATAAGATCAATTATCTTATTCATGCTATATTTTGATCAAAATAATACTAATTAAACACTGATTTCTTTTTTTGGATTTTCCAATCGTAGCTTATCGCAAACATGCAAAGCATCATGCGACTGATCCTTCGGAGGGGACATGATATGAGCGTTCTAAACCCGAGTAACCTATACTTCGGTATTGAACAGGTGGACATATTGATGCATAGAGCTTCTCTAGATGATGTCCGGTAACCCATACACCGTACCTAGACGAGGACATATCCCCACAAGGCAGGAGGGAGACTGATGCTTTTTTTTTTTTTTTTTTTTTTGTGTAAAAGGGAATCATGATGTGTTGGTGTTTAACTTATGCAATGGACGATTTATTTTGAGTGGACAACATTGATGTAAAACTTGTTAACTTTTTTGTTCTATTGAATTCCATGTAGATGTGTTGGATGGATTCGTATTGATTGGATAACTATGTGTTAGATTTTGTTGAATTTGGCTAGATACATATGCATCACATGAATAATTTGAACCTGTCTGAGATCATGAAAAATGAGCGAGCAACTCCAAAAATAACTGAGAACGAACTACTCGGCCCTGAGTGGCCGAACAATTTGCGACGAACGCTCAAGAAAACCGCAAAGAATTTAGATTGCATCCTTTTGGCCCCCAAAAACGTCGTAAGCCATGATTTGCTTGTCCATAGCTCGGTAATATTCTAATTAAAATACAATAAAATATTATAAGCGGGACCAGGATCTTACAAGAATGACAAATGAGAACCTCTTGAAAGGTGAATGAATGAGGATGAAGATAGAGATAATGACATGAAGTGTGAGATATGAGTGAGGAGGGTGACAAATGACTGACAAGAAAAGTGGGATGAATGTTGAGTTGAATGTGAGACGAATGCTGAGAGAATAAGAGGGAATGGAGAAAGAAAATGAAAAGTAGGGAGGAAAAACGTTGAGGAAGAGGGACCAAATATTTTGTGGGTGGTGTACAGAGAAATTGGATGACCTCCTCAAAGTATTAGTGACTTCCAAATGGGTAAATTGGTCTAAAAAATATGGGAAATGGAAATAGTAAGTAGGGATGTGACTTTAGCAGCTCTCAAAAAGTTCACTGCCGTAGAAGTTGATGGCACAGTAGGATCTATTTGAAACATGCTCGAAAAATTTACCCTTTCAAATTTACAGCAATTCGTAAGACATTCTTTAAAAACCGCCAACAATTTTTAATCTTTTTAAAAAAATTCTCCTTTTTTAACCCAACACACTGACACTTCACTGACCGATACTCAATGGGTAGGCATCTGTCGTTTCCTTCGAAACAATACAACAAAGATCAAAACCCTATTGTGTTGGAGGGGTCTTGGTTAGTGTGTGGGTGAAAGTATTTACCGGAGAAGGGGAAAAAAACAACAACCCACTCCTGTTTTAAGGAAATTCGTGAATCTATAAGATGAGGTGCACTTATTTAATTTCGCTCAAAAGAAGACCACATCCTAAAAGGCATCCCATATTTTCTTTTGGAAGGATGTCCTGCTTCAATTCAAATGTTAGAATATCCACACAGACACTGAGGACAGAAATGAAACCATCTTAATACACTCGCCACACAAACTAGTCAATGATTTGTTTTTCTGTAATTTTATCATATTTATACATGTAAATTTACAAAAGAAACCTAAGTGGAGATGGATCACTACTGTCATCATCATCAAAGGTTTTAAAATCTAATGTATTATTGCATAAAGTTTCTTCAAGACTGTTTGTGTATTACATTATTACTTTCTTTTTATAAAAAAAAAAAAACTTTCCTTACTATATATAAAAAAAAGTGTACAAAAACTCGTGACACAATAGAAGGTGCTCACTACTGCAACCTAAGGTTATGTGTTTGAGTTATATTTTACCAATAAAAAAACTAAGTGACTTCCCAAGCTTACTCGCTAAGTGGTTTTATGTCCCAATTAAACATGCAGTGGAAATAACGCACTACCAATTCTATAGTAGAAAAACTATATATTTACTTTTTAGAGAAAACTTTATGTCACATTAGCCTGAGAATTGTATTTGCATCATTCATGAAATGTGCTATGTTTGCATGGAATACATAGAAATTGAATGTATCGGAATTCATTGTCAAATTATCTCCACCAAAGGATTATTAAAGAGGTTAGGAGTGAAGAATATGTAGTGATAGAGTTGGGATATTGGCTTTTCTAGGTTTTGAAGTACTTATGTGATGGTTGTATATTCATTTTCCATCTAACCTTGCTGAATATATATATTAAAGGGTAAGTTACTGGATGTTCATTTGTGTATGTTCGGCCTTGAATCTTCATTTCAACTACTTACAGAAATACACAGTCTTAGAATTAAAAAAAAAAATTTTAAATCCAAGCAAAGTCAAGTTCCCTTTATAGTTCCCTACCTTATATATTTTACCCCTCACCTATTGTCCTTCACACTTCACATCTTTAATAATCCTTTGATGTACTACGTGTTGTAAAATGGAAAGTATAAATGAGCTACATTTTTATATAAATACAAATATTTGACAATGGCTTTTGCATAAAATTAAATTCTTGAGAATTATAAGAAACGTATTTTTAAAACTGAATCGGAAACAAAGGTCAACTTAAAAAATAATAATAATAACTTATCAAATGCTTTCCTTTAATAAAACAGAAATTAAGAGAAGATTAAAACCGAATACCCACCCATCACCCTAATAAAATAAATATTAGGAAACTCATGTCTTGTCCGCATTATATACATGAAATTTCACCCATTTCATCAAATTCCTTCCATTGGAACCCTACTCCACGACCTAATTATAGTTTAAATGGATATATGATGATTCTGAAAATTTTCTATCAAGGGATAGGAGTTTGATAGAAGGTTCTGCCCTTTCAAGAAAAAATGTCTGTTTTATGGATATGCCTTAAAATGGCAAAGACCTTTTGCACCCTTGAGTTTCTTTTTTTGGGCTGCGCAGTCCATTTAAACAAACAAATACAGTAGAGACTAGACTCTAGAGTCCCCTCCCCAATAAACCCTTCCCAAGAGGGCCAGCTGCCCAAACCGAACCCTTTCCTCCAACAGAAAACTGGCTTCCCTTGTCTTCTTCACTCCTGATCCTTGAAGACACATGCGTCCCACTCGCTGAGTCCGAAACCGAAACCTGCCTTTCTCTCATCGCCATGGCCCTCCTTACGGCCTCGCGAAACTTGACGATCTTCTGAGCTTCCTCGGCGGATCTCCGGTTGGCCTTTTCTCGCGAGAGCAGCAGGGGCGCATCTTCCTCCTCAGCCTCGCCAAACTCGCATTTGTGTAGCCTCGTGTAGAAGTAGTTATTCATCGGGGGAGCGAGTTGGAGACTCGTCGTCTTTAATTTTTACTACTAACTGAGTACTGAATAATATTGTCAGTCTCGAGAGAGCATTTATAAGGATTAAGGAGGAGTAGTGTATGTCATTCTCACGCACGAGAATACCAACGATGGAAAAGACGAGCAATCGCCCTCACCGGCCTTTGAGGCCCATAGAATAAGATACAGAAAAATATTTTTGATTTGCCGTGATGGGAAAGGAGCTCGGGCTGGAACGATAGTGCCGTAGGTAGGGATGGGGATGACAAGGATAGGGTTTAGAAGGGATCCGCCCACACCCTCTCTTATTAGTGGCGGGTTTAGAAGGGATTCTGCCCCGACCCGCTCTTATTAGTGGCTTGGATGTTAGTGTGTGGGACCTATTCTGCCTCACCTTATTTATTGATTGATCGATATATTTATTTATTTGCTAGATGGGTGAGTGGTACATAACCTATGAGACTATGTAACTGCCCACGGTATCTCTTGTCCCTCGGTTTAGCTTATTTATGTCATCTATTACTAGCAAATCTTTTCAGACGATTTTACCAAAAAAAAGCTTTTCACACAAGGCTATAGTAGCACAGGTGGGATCAAAACCCATGCCATATTGAGTGTTTCTTTTCTTTTTCTTTCTTGGTATGTTAAAATGAAAAATCTATTCACAAACCTGACCTGACCCGGCCCATACCAACCTAGGGGCAGGTCTGGTGGCGGTACGGAGCAAATAAATTAAGTGTCATCTTAACATGATCAATTGGCTTTGTCTCAGGATCGTCATGACTTTATATCGTCTTTCCAAGTTGATTGCCTTGCTTATCCCAGCATCAATTTGAGGGGGAGTGTAGATATAAAGACCCATCAAGTTAGGCCCATAGAAAAAATATTCCACGTGTGGGATTTGGTCAAGAAATTGGGTATAGGCATTCTTCCTTTAGATAATTGTACATCTGTATTTTCTATATTTTTGCCTTTCAATCAATTGTAAATAGATTATAGTCTCCGCCTGTAATTAGGCAATAGTTCAATATTAATATACAATCGATCTACATTATGAGATACGATTGTGTGCGCGCGCGCTTTATAAGGGATTCCTACCAAATTGAAAGTGAGCCACTAGGTCCATCTCCTTCCCACATCTCCATTATTAGAGTCTAATTCCATGATTGCCTTCATTTCGATTTTCTAGGCTTTTATTGGCCATTTTGGGGCTTTGTCACGACCCGAGACCGAGATCAGAGTAATTAAGGCTTAACCCCTGGTCGCGAAGTCAATCATGTTTACTCCCGTAAACCCCGAATTAACCGAAGTTAATACGAAGTCCACAAGGGATCTATCATACATACTTGTCAAATGTACATTTTTGCGAAATATATATATACATTGACAATTTCATAACATATACAAGTACTTTACATTAACAATAAAGTTCAATATACACATTTCATTTATTATCAAGTCAACCACTGCATATTCAAATACAATGCATGTGACATCTATACACTATTCAAAATGAATATACAAAAGTGTTTATCGGAAATATTTCCAAGACGCTTCCAAAATATTCCAATTCAATTTCGCACTCCGGATCATGTCCATTCGATCAATCCTCCTAGAGGAATCGGACGGGCCTCCTCCGCTGGCGATACGGTCTCTGCATGATCGGCATGGACAACCGGGCATGTAATATCATCAGTAACACCGTGAACATGATGGTTCAACAATGCATATACAGTTCTATGATATCACATGTTATTTCTATCAATTCACTGATTCAACAGTTCTAGACAATTCAATTCTATATTAATATCTTGTACAATAAATACAGTATTAAAAATAACAATATTGGCAACTACAATAGTATTGGTTTCACTTCAATTCAGTTTCTTCCCAAAGGAAATTATTCACATTCATTCATTTCATTGATTCTCATTCAATTAATTAATCATGTTAAGCATTTATTAATGGCTTATCGGTGGGACCCATTAGTCCAATGTATGGCTTTTCATTTCAGTGACTTTTCAGTCTATGACCTTTCGGTCCATAACCTTTCGGTCCATTTATGGTGGGATCTGCCAGTGTCTGGATCAGAGATCACTAGTATCACCACAGAGCTTCGAAACGCCTTCAATTCCATCTACTGCAGTAGGATTGTTCATTAATTCATTGTTACCTTTCGTAACTGTATAGTGTTCAGTGTTACACTTAGCAATTGTTCATTTTTCAATGTCACATTTAGTGATTATTCATTAATTCAATGTGGCCCATTATCGAGCTTCAGAAACCACTATGTAGTGCCAAACGCATAATTCACACCCAATTAACCATTCTATTCAATCCTATTCCAATTCTAAAAATAATTATTTAAACCAAACAATTGAGTGAAATGTTCGTTATCAATGCATGTGTTACCATAGATGTCATTACTTTAATTAAATTGTGCATTCTAATAATCTTAGCTAACACTTATGAAGGTTTAGATATCATTAATACTAGCCTCAATAGTTAGGCTATTAATTTAAAAAGAACCAGAATTCAATCTACAATTTTCCTCAGTGGCGGTTACCTTGGCGGTCACCTGGCGGTTAACCGCATTCTGGAAGGCGGCTAGCCGAATTACATTCGGTCAGCTTTCCAGAACCCTGTAATTCCTGATACACTCACTTAGTTCGGTTACCTCGTCGGTTACCCCTCGGCTAACCGAATTCTCAAATTTGGCTAGCCGAAATCATTTCGGCTACCTACAGATAGCTTTCCAGAAGCTTGTCTTCTGTGGTGAATTTCTGACTCAATTTCAGTCAGCTCACGGTTACCTTTTGGCTAACCGAAATTCAGCGGTCAGCTCACGGTCAGCTTTCCAGAGACTAACTAGTTTATGGATTTCGGCGGTTAGCCTTGCAGCTAGCCGAACTACTCCAGAAATGAATTTCCAGAGCTTCAGAATTCTGAAGCAAAATCTGGAAATTGAGTCTCTTGAACTCAAAACACTTCAATAACATATAAAATAATAGAAGATGTATATACTTGCCTCTATTTGAAGATTAAGTGATGAAAACCCCTTGCCTAGCTTGGATTTGAGGTAGAAACTTCTCAACTTGAAGTCTTTTCTCCAAGAAAACCCAAGAAGAAGATAAAGAAGATGGAGAAGATGAACTTCTTCACTTGAATCACTCCAGAACTTCACTTGATGCTTGAATGAGAGCAAATGGAAGAAAGAAGAAGAAAATGGAAGGAGAAAAGGTGCCTAGGGTTTGGTTGTGTTGGGAATGAGATGAATGAACTCATTTAGCTTATATAAGCTCTCAAATTGCATTTAATTCCATTAATTCTTCTCAATTACAATTCGAGTCAAATGAAAGGTCATTTGATCCGTTTCTCGTCGAATGACTTCGAGTCTATTATGAAAGTTAACGTACTCGTCGAGATACACATGCTGATATTAAGAGTTTCCGTGTTCGATAAAATACGTGAAAATTCATATTTACGAAAAAGCCCTTAGTTTCCTTGTTTGAGTCTAAACTCCACTTAATTCATTCAATTTCTTTCATTACTAGTTCATTAAGCCTAAATCATTCATTTTAGGCTAATTCAATTCTATTTGGTCATAAACCATTATTATCTTAATTAAACATATTTAATTAGCTTAATTTTCAATCAATTAGAGTTAATTAGCCTAACATTTCCCTAAACTTTTAGAATCATTCGGTCCTCCGAATACAATACAAATCAATACAAGTCAATAAGTAATTCAAATAAAAATCACCTGAACGAATAACTAGGGATACTTATGAGCCACTTGCTCCTCAAGCTCCCATGTAGCTTCACTGGGTTCGTGATGATCCCATAGGACCTTGATCCATTTTGTCGTCCTTGTATATAGAACTGCCTCTTTTGTATCTCTAATCTGAATTGGCCTCTCAACGTATGTGGTGTTCGGTAACACTTAGATCTCTTCATGACGAATGATATGTGAAAGATCAGCCACATACTTTCGAAGCATTGAAATATGAAATACATTGTTAATACCAGAGAGTTCTGCTAGAAGGTCTAGGCGATAAGCCGCATTTCCAATTCGGCTCGCGATTTTGAAAAGTTCAATGAATCTCGGGGAAAGTTTTTCTTTCTGCCTGAATCGAATAGTGCCATTCATTGGAGAAGTCTTTAAAAAGACTATATCATTAATCACAAACTCTAGATCATGCCGACGATTGTCAGCATAGCTTTTCTGCCTTGATCTGGCAACTTTAAGCCTATCTTGTATTTTCTGATCCTTTTCTGTTGTTTCAGCAATAATCGTAGGACCGTAGAAACTTCGAATTCCAACTTCTTCCCAGCTACTGGAGTCCTACATCTTCGACCGTACAGTGCTTCAAATGGTGCCATTTTAATGCTGGAGTGATGGCTATTATTATACGCGAATTCGCACAACGCCAAATGGTCATCCCAATCACTCCCGAAATCAACAACACTGGCATGAAGCAAGTCTTCCAAAGTTTGCAAAGTCCGTTCCGATTGTCCGTCTGTCTGTGGATGATAAGCAGTACTAAACCGAAGTCTAGTACCCATGGAGTTTTGAAATGATTGCCCAAATAAGGACACAAATCGACTATCCCGATCGGAGACAATCGAGACCGGTGTTCCATGCAATCGAGTCACTTCCTTGACAAACAATCTGGACATATCACTGAATCCCATATCCTTTCTAAATGGAAGTGTGCGGACTTTGTAAGACGATCAACGATCACCCATACGGCATCGTGCTGCTTTTTCGTCTTCGGTAAATCAGATACAAAGTCCATTGTAATGTGTTCTCACTTCCATTTAGGAATATTCAGTGGATGAGGCAATCCAGGCGGTTTTCGGTGCTCAAATTTCACACGCTGGCAAGTTAAGCAGGAAGATACAAAACCTGCTATCTCCCTCTTCATATTATTCCACCAGAATCTGCCTTTGAGATTTCTATACATTTCTGTGCTTCCCGGATGTGTAGAATATCTGGTGTGATGAGCTTCGAACATCACTACCTACTTCAAATCTTCCTGTGCTGGTATACACAATCGGTCTCTAAAATAGAGAACTCCTTCTACCAACACAAAGTCTGGTCTATTTGCAATGTTATCCCTGATCTTCACCAATCCAGGATCTTCAAACTGTCTCTCAATTTCTTTGATAAGAAGTTGTTCGAATACAGACATTGCCACAATCATCTTTTGGTCGTCCATTATCTCAATGGACACGTCAAAATCCTTGAATTCATCAATCATGTTCCATCCATGTTCCAATGATGTCAAGTCAGTAGATTTTTGACTCAAAGCATCAGCTACGACATTACCTTTTCTAGGTACATATGTGAATGGAAAGTCGTAATCCTTGATCAGCTCTAACCAAAGGCGTTGCCTCAGATTAATATCCTTCTGAGTAAACAAATACTGAAGACTTCTATGATCGCAGTGGACTTCAAAAGTCTCTCTGTATAGATAGTGTCTCCATTGTTTCAATGCGAATACGATAGCCGCGAGCTATAAGTCATGAGCAGCATAGTTTTTCTCATGTTCTTTCAATTGACGTGAACCATAAGCAATCACCTTGCAGTTTTGCATCAATACACATCCCAATCCAATACCTGAGGCATCTGAGTAAATCTCAAATACTCCTCTTCCGTCAAGTAAAGTCAAGATTGGGGTTGAAATCAACTTTTGCTTCAAAGTTTGGAAACTAGACTCACAGGTATCATTCCATTGGAATGGAACGTTCTTCCGAGTCAGTTTCGTTAATGGCCATGCTATCTTCTAGAAGTCCTTGACGAATCTTCTGTAATAGCCTGCCAATCCTAAGAAACTCCGAACTTCTGGTACGTTCTTCGGATTCTGCCAATTGGAAACCACTTCGATCTTAGCTGGGTCAACGGCCAATCCATCTCTGGTAATGATATGACCCAAAAATGCAACCTGCTGCAACCAAAAGTCGCACTTCTCGAGTTTTGCATATAACCGATTCTCTCTCAGTATCTGTAAGGTTGTTCTCAAATCATGTGAATTCTCTATCTCTGACTTCGAATAGACTAGAATGTCATCAATGAAGATCACGACGAACTGGTTCAGATAGGAAGCAAACACCCTGTTCATTAAAGCCATAAATATTGCAGGTGCATTGGTTATACCAAAAGGCATCACTAAGAATTCATAGTGTCCATAACGAGTCCTGAATGCAGTCTTCTGTACATCTTGATCCTTAACTCGAATCTGATGATATTCAGATCGAAGATCAATTTTGAAAAAATACGCTGCACCTTGGAGTTGATCAAACAACTCATCGAACATAGGCAGTGGATACTTGTTCTTGATCGTCACTTGATTTATCTGCCTATGATCGATATACATTCGAAGGGTGCCATCCTTCTTCTTTATAAATAGTACAGGTGCTCCCCATGGTGAGACACTAGGTCTAATGAAACCCTTGTCAAGCAAATCCTATATTTGTATCTTCAATTCATATAACTCTGATGGTGCCATTCGATAAGGTGCCTTGGATATCGGTGCAGTCCCGGGCGCGAGTTCGATTGTAAAGTCCACTTCTCTAGCCGAAGGTAGACCTGACACTTCATCTGGAAACACGTCTGGAAATTCACAAACTACAGGAATATCCATGATTTAAAATCTCGGTCTCGGTCGCGGTATCGGCTGGGCTGAAAGACCGATATGATATCGGTTTCAGTCGCGGATATCGGTCCGTTGCGGTCGTCGCGGTGTGAATTTATTTTTTAATCCAAAAAAATTCGCAAAAATATCCAAAAAATCCAGAATATTATGCTGGAAAACAATATTTTTTTTTCCATTAGTAACAACAATAAATCAAAATCTCGGTCACCTTAAGTTATGAGTCATGTTTGTGTCATAGTTCGCTGTCTTCACCGGTATAAGTATTTCATATAATGCAGCCAGCCATTATTGATGCTCATAATCAATTTATTAGTGTAAAATATAAGAAAATAAATATAACATATCAATCATCATTTAATACTAACTCAATCATCAAATAAATTGTGAAATTCAAGACCATGAAGATGACATATTAAAATCAGAAACATGATAGTGAGATCGATAAATCATAAACCACTTGGGCATCAAAAGATTCATGGTTTACCTGAAATTAGAGGGGACTAGTACTCTAGTAGAGAGTAGAGACTAGAGAGAGATTGGTGAGTATGAGTGTATTATAGATTGATAGCCTAATTCCAAGTGGAGTGTTGCCCTGGCTCGATATCATCATCATCATCATTTCTTCGGTATTGGCTAAAAAGATATGCTCCATACTGTTGCGCAGCACTACCATACCCATAACCATATTCAGATTGTTCTTGATAAGATGATGAACTATCTTGATCCCCTGTAGATTGAGATTGCTGGTTGTATTCAAATGGCATGAAATAGTGATGAGGGGCATGAAAAGGTCGTTGGAAAACTAGTGGCACTAGCCTCCCTTGCTCAATTAACATATGTTCAATAGACATAAGCGGTGTTGGTGAAGGGGGTACCCAATTAGCTGGTCATATGAATAACCTCCATGTTGTCCATACATGGCACCTTGTTGGCCAACATAACCCCCATGCTCTCCATACATAGCACCTTGGCGAACATAACTCTCATGATGACCATGAGTAGCGACGCTACTACTACCCCCTGCCTCTTTCTGTCCAACATGTCTGACATAGCCATGGCGACGATGTAATTTGGTAGCATCAGGAAAATGTTCAACTGTCTCATAAGTGACAGGCTCATCATCTCTATAATATCCCTCATCCCCGGAGAATCAGGTGGAATTCCTGCTGATGATGAAGAAGTAGAAATACTTGACTCACTCTCCCCATCCACCTCCTTTCCCTTTGGCTCACTCGTATCAGGTGCGCGCCCCTGCTGCATTGTCAAGTTTATTTCTTTTATCCTTTCTGCGGCCCTCACTGGCTCAGGCCTATCCCTAGTCAATTCCTCCATCAACTCCTTAAACTCTGGGTCTTGATCTAACACCGGTTCTTCTTGTTCCTCCAGCCATTGACCTAACACAGTATCCTCTTCTGAAAAGATATAGTCCAAATTAATTGGATAGAAATAATCTCGATGATCCTCAAACTGTCTTCTCCTTCTATTTCTGCTCCGGAGTTTAAGGTTGTAGTGGATGTAGACCAATTTATTTAACTTCTGCATTGTCAATCTATTTCTTGGTCTGGTGTGGATAAATGAGAAGGTGCTCCAGTTTCTTTCACAATTGGAAGACGATGTTGTTTGACTAAGGACTTTAATAGCAATCGTCCTTAGTGCAGGAGCACTCTCTCCATAATTCAACCACCATTCAGCTGAAAAAAAATAAAAATGATATTAGAGTCAATAGAATAATAATAAGTCCTTGAATAATATAGAGATGACATTACAATCAATACCAGGATAGGTCTGTGTGATAGCTCTCCGCGCAGTCGCCGTTCCAAAGCTTCCAGCACGTACATTGTATATGTCAATCTGAAGACATTAGCGTAGAAAAATAAATTAGAGAAATTACAATATTATATACTTTTTTCCTTAGTTATCCTACCTGATTAGTAGCCCAAATTGCTTCATCTGTACTCTCTGCCAGTTTTTCAATTACATTTTTTAGTCCCAAACGGATTTCATTAGATACGTGTCCATCCGTAAATTGGGGATTAAAGAAGTATCTTGTAAAACCAATGAATTTTAGTCATTGATAAATTAATATAGTGAGGAGAGAATGGAGAGTTGAATACAACAATTCAAGTATTAAAGAAAATAACCTTCACTTATTGGCGATGTGTAAATCATGTTTCAATTGTCGTCCCCATCGATCGACGATGATCTTCCAAAACTTTTTGTAATATTTACAATCTGCTTGAATAGCTAACTTTGATCTCTCCATGGCCTCATGTAAGAAGCTCATTGTTGGCTTATCATCGCCATCAACTAATCGAAGAACCTTTATTAGGAGATCAAAAACATTCAAAACACCCTTCACATGAGGCCAAAACTTGTTGGACTCAATTATTTTACATACTTCAAGAGTAATGGGACTTGGCCTCTTTTCCCATTTTGAATTTATAAACTCATGTGATTTTATCAATCGGAGAAGTCCTTCTCGATCTATACTTGTAAACACTTTCGATAGCAATGAAGTGGGTGGCAAATCTAGTGATGCCAGGCCGTAGTAATTCATGGTTGTTTGTATACGTTTTCATCATGGAAATGAGTCTATCTGATTGACAAAAAAAATGGTGATCTTTTTAATCTTACCAATCACTTGCTACATGACTTTTCCTTTTGCAATATCTTCAAGCATTAAATCCAGGAAATGTGCTGCACATGGAGACCAGAAAATCCTTGGCCTTTGTTTCATAAGCATCATTCCTGCAGCCTTCATGTTTGCAGCATTGTCAGTAACAACCTGAACTACACAATCTGCCCCAACTTCTTCAATCACCTCATTCAATAACTTATTAATATATTTTGCATCTTGGATGTAATCAGTTGCATCAACTGATTTGATAAACATCGTGCCCATAGATGAGTAAACAAGAAAATTCAAAAGATGACGATGTGTGATGGTCGTCCACCCATCGCACATTACTATGCAACCTCTTTCCTTCCATGCCCATTTGAAAGTTTGCACCCAAGCCTGCAACTCATCATACTCTTTTTCAACACAGACATACCCAATCTCATAAGGGGTGGGTGCCTTTATACCTGGACCATGTTTTGCAGCTGCATCTAACATGGTGGTGAAATAAGGAGAAGATGCCTTGTTGGGAGGAATGCCTCCATCCAAAAAAAACTTATCAGTGCCTCTCACTCGATGTTCTCTTGCTTTACCAAACTTTCCCTTTAATGCTTTCATAATGCTGGGCTGCTTTGATGTTGGTTTTCTATAAGCAAATGGGTCAGTTGGCCCCACATGTTAAGGTGCATGTGTAGCAGGTCTTTCAATCTCCTCAATGTCTGGATCTTGACGGGGTTGTTTTTGACTAAATGCCTGACACAAACTCGCTCCCCCAGGTCCGGATGACCCACCACCATGCTCATATTGGCTACCTCTAGAGGCTGCTTCGTATTGCATTCTTCTCCTCTCAGCCTCCTCTTAAAGTGACCTCACACTTTCTCTCCTAGCCCTCCTCATTTCCGGGTCTTCATCGTCATCATCGAAGGAACCAAATACTTCTTCTCTACAAGCATCAAGTTCTTCTTCTTTGTTGTACAACTTTTTTTTTTTTTTTTTTGTGCAGATGCATTAAGGAGCTCCTTCATTTCAGCAGTCACATTCGGTGGCACTTTATGACATTTTATCACCTGTCCTGATACATGTGTCAAATGTTGTTTCAATTGAGTAATCCCGCCATTGAGCACTTTTCCACAATAATTACATTTTACTTTACTTTTGCTTCCAACTGCTTCACCGTGGCTCCATGCCGGATCTATGTCACGCACCATTTTGTTAACATAAAAGTATGTAGATCAATCATTTACACACCATATAATGATCATGAATCATTAAAAGAACATATTTATGATAAAATCCCCAAAAAATGATATATTATAATTCAAATATTAAAAAATTCAAAAATAAAATAATTAAAATAAAAATTTAAATCATGTTTATGACTATGAGTAGATGTAGATCTATCATCTACACACTATTAATAAGCCATTAATTCTTTGGTATCACAAATATGCTAACAAGTAACAACAATTATTTTTAGGAAAAAAAATTAATAAAATCATTTTCAAAATCCTAAATATATAGATCTAATATAAAAGTATGTAGATCATTCATTTACACACCATACAATGACCATGAATCATTACAAGAACATATTTATCATGAAATCCCAAAAAATGATGTATTATAATTCAAATATTAAAAAATCCGAAAATAAGAAAAAATGAAAAAAAAAGTTCAAAATCATGTGTATGAGTAGATCTTGCATGAAAGTATGTAGATCTAACTTCTAAATGAAGAAAACAACACAAGTGACAAACCCAAATGATTTATAATTTTATATGCTTCATCTAAAAAAAAAAAAAAACACATAATAAAATGCTTTAAGTTGATTTTCTCTTACCTTAGATAATATTTTCTTCAAAAATAGAAGTGGGATTTGAAAAATGCAAGGGGGATGTGTGATGGAGAGGGGCTGCAGCTATGGGTAGTAAGAAGATGAGAAGAGAGGAGAAGAAGATGAAGATGGGGGAAAAAGATGAAAAAGTAAGGGTTTTAAAGCATTTTCTCAAATCTCGGCCGATATTTTCAAAATATCAGCCGAGATATCGGCTCCATCAATATTATGTAAATCTCGGCCAATATCGGCCGAGATTTTGACGATATATACTGAGACCGATATCTCATTGAGATATCGGCTCGGTACCGGCCGATACCAGTTCATATCGGCCAATATGAACCGGTATTGGCCGATTTTTTAATCCATGAGAATATCTCATAATTCCCATTTAGGCTTCTTTTCTGAAACGAATGCAATGTAGCCTTCACAACTACTATGCATCATTCGTTCAGCCTTGAGTGCTGAAACAAACCTGGTGTCATATTTCTTTTGGACTCCTTCAAATAGTACACCGGCAATTGCTTCATCCACACTAAAGGTAATGACTTTGCGGAAACAGTCTAAACAAGCCCTATACTTCACAAGCCAATCCATGCCAAAGATCACATCGAAATCATTCATTGCTAGAACTACTAGATCAAGTGGCATTGACACTTCTCTAATTCTAACAGTACATTAAGGTATATACATTTCACATACTACTTTTCTCCCTAAAGGAGTAGAAATAGTAAAATCATAGGCTAATTGCATTATCCAGTTTTGCATATTACAAACAAATGCAGGTGCTACAAATGAATGTGTGGAACCGGGATCAAATAATGCAATAGCAGGTAGGTTATCTACAAGGATTGTACCTTTAACTACATTTGCTGCATTATCAGCTTATTCTCTATTGACGGCATAAGCCACCCCAGCCATCTGTGGCCTATTGGGCTGCTGCTGTTGTCTAGGCTGTCGTCTCTGCCATTGACGCTGCTGGCCTTGACGTTGAGGCTGTTGTTGCTGTTATCTAGGAGGAGCTGGCAAGGCTAATTGTTGTTGAGGAGCAGGACGTGCTGCTTGTCCTTGAGCAGGTCGCTGGTAAGAAGCTCTGTTATCTCTCTTAGCCCTTGGACATTGTGCCATCTTGTGTTCTAAAGAACCACAGATTAGGCAAGCTCTAGTAGTCCTCCAACATAACTCAGTCCTATGAGCTTTTCCACAAGTCTGGTTTGACCTCATTCCTATCAGTCCTATCATTTCTAGGAATGAATCTCTATTTCTGCCTCTTATTCTTGGATTGTCCTCCTTTCTTAAACCATGAATCACCATTTCTCTTGGTCTTCACAGCCTCTGCTTCATTTTCTCTCTGAACTTCCTCTATTGTATATGCCTTATCAACGGCAGCATCGAACGTTGTAGGCTTTTGTCTAGCCAATACGACCGTCTTATATTCTGGATTTAATCCAAGGAGGAACCTCTTCACTTTCTTAGCTTCAGTATCTACCAATTCGGTAGCATACTTAGACAGTTGTAAGAAGGTGTGAATATAAGCAGCCACGGTCAGTTGACCTTGTTTCAAGTTTAGAAACTCTGCTTCCTTCTGCTGCTGCACATGTTCTGGGACAAACTTTATCTGAAATTGTTTCTTGAAAGTCTCTCATATATCTGGTGTGGTCATTGTCTTGAACATGTCCTTGATACTCTTTCACCATTTTTTCGCTCCACCTCTAAACATAATAGAGGTAAGCAACACTCTTTGTTTGTGAGTGCAGACCACTGTATCAAACACATCTTCAATGTGTTCTAGCCATTCATCAGCCTGAATCACATCTTCATTTCCATAGAACTCGGTGGCTCCTATCTTACGAAATCGCTTATAAATAGCATAAGGATCATTATCCTTATGCTGTAACACCACTTGCGTCTCAACATGGTGTTGTTGTTGGACTGGCGGTATAGGTGGAGTCTGCAATTGAGCCTGTAACTGGCTCTAAACTTCTAATAAGGCAGCTATTTGGGTTTGCATACCCATTTGAGCTTCCTGACTCCTGGCTAGCTGGGCTTGCATGCCCATTGGTGCCTCATGGCTTCTAGCCATCTGTTCGTTACTTCTGGCTAATTGCTCCAGCATAGCAGTAAACCTAGCGTCAGCGTCAGATATTGGAGGGGAAGGTGTGACTTCCACAAAGTCATTATTCCCAGATCCTGATCCAGAAGCCATGCTGTAAACAATACGAAAGGTAAGATACATATCTTCACACTTCCATTATATTTATCACATATGGTGAAAGCAGTAAACACAAATCCAAGGTTGGATTTGCTCTAATCGTAACATTCCTCACTTCGTTCTTAGTTTTACTAAGTCTTTAATAATTTATGTATCCTAGCTTTTTAACTAGGCTCACGACCTGAGCCCGAGATCAGAGTAATTAAGGCCTAACCCCAAGTCGCGAAGTCAATCATACTTACTCCTGTAAACCCCGAATTAACCGAAGTTAATGCGAAGTCCACAAGGGATCTATCATACATACCTGTCAAATGTACATTTTTGCGGAATATATATACATTGACGATTTCAGAACATATACAAGAACTTTACATTAACAGTAAAGTTCAATATACACATTTCATTTCTTATCAAGTCAACCACTGCATATTCAAATACAATGCATGTGACATCTATACACTATTCAAAATGAATATACAAAAGTGTTTATCGGAAATATTTCCAAGACGCTTCCAAAATATTCCAATTCAATTTCTCACTCCGGATCATGTCCATTCGATCAATCCTCCTGGAGGAATCGGACGGGCCTCCTCCGCTGGCGATACAGTCTCTGCTTGACCGACATGGACAACCGGGCCTGTAATATCATCAGTAACACTGTGAACATGACGGTTCAACAATGCATACACAGTTCTGTGATATCACATGTTATTTCTATTAATTTACTGATTCAACAGTTCTAGATAATTCAATTCTATATCAATATCTTGTACAATAAATACAGTATTAACAATAACTATATTGGCAACTACAATAGTATTGGTTTCACTTCAATTCAGTTTCTTCCCAAAGGAAGTTATTCACATTCATTCATTTCATTGATTCTCATTCAATTAATTAATCATGTTAAGCATTTATTAATGGCTTATCAGTGGGACTCATTAGTCCAATGTATGGCTTTTCATTTCAAAGACTTTTCAGTCTATGACCTTTCAGTCCATAACCTTTCGGTCCATTTATGGTGGGATCTGCCAGTGTCTAGATCAGAGATCACTAATATCACCACAGAGCTTCAGAACGCCCCCAATTCCATCTACTGCAGTAGGATTGTTCATTAATTCATTGTTACCTTTTGTAACTGTATAGTGTTCAGTGTTACACTTAGCAATCGTTCATTTTTCAATGTCACATTTAGTGATTATTCATTAATTCAATGTGGCCCATTATCGAGCTTCAGAAACCACTATGTAGTTTCAAACGCATAATTCACACCCAATTAACCATTCTATTCAATCCTATTCCAATTCTAAAAGCAATTATCTAAACCAAACAATTGAGTGAAACGTTCGTTATCGATGCATGTGTTACCATAGATGACATTACTTTAATTAAATTGTGCATTCCGATAACCTTAGCTAACACTCATGAAAGTTTAGATATCATTAATACTAGCCTCAATAGTTAGGCTTTCAATTTAAAAAGAACCAGAATTCAATCTACAAATCCTCAGTGGTAGTTACCTTGGCGGTCACTTGGCGGTTAACCGCATTCTGGAAGGCGGCTAGCCGAATTACATTCGGTCAGCTTTCCAGAACTCTGTAATTCCTGATACACTCACTTAGTTCGGTTACCTCGTCGGTTACCCCTCGGCTAACCGAATTCTCAAATTCGGCTAGCCGAAATCATTTCGGCTACCTACGGTTAGCTTTCTAGAAGCTTGTCTTCTGAGGTGAATTTCTTACTCGATTTCAATCAGCTCACGGTTACCTTTCGGCTAACCGAAATTTCAATTTTGGCTAACCGATATTCAGTGGTTAGCTCACGGTCAGCTTTCCAAAGACTAACCATTTTATAAATTTCGGCGGTTAGCCTTGCGGTTAGCCGAACTACTCCAGAAACGAATTACCAAAGCTTCAAAATTCTATAGCAAAATCTGGAAATTGAGTCTCTTGAACTCAAAACACTTCAATAACACATTAAATCATAGAAGATGTATATACTTGCCTCTATTTGAAGATTGATTGATGAAAACCCCTTGTCTAGCTTGGATTTGTGGTGGGAACTTCTCGACTTGAAGTCTTTTCTCCAAGAAAACCCAAGAAGAAGATGAAGAAGATGGAGAAGATGAACTTCTTCACTTGAATCACTCTAGAACTTCACTTGATGCTTGAAGGAGAGAGAATGGAAGAAAGAAGAAAAAAATGGAAGGAAAAAAGGTGCCTAGGGTTTAGCTATGCTGGGAATGAGATGAATGAACTCATTTAGCTTATATAAGCTCCTAAATTGCATTTAATTCCATTAATTCTTCTAAATTACAATTCGAGTCAAATGAAATGTCATTTGATCCGTTTCTCGTCGAATGACTTCGAGTCTATTATGAAAGTTAACGTACTCGTCGAGATACACATGCTGATATCAAGAGTTTCCGTATTCGATAAAATACGTGAAAATTCGTATTTACGAAAATGCCCTTAGTTTCCTTGTTTGAGTCTAAACTCCACTTAATTCATTCAATCTCTTTCATTACTAGTTCATTAAGCCTAAATCATTCATTTTAGGCTAATTCAATTCTATTTGGTCATAAACCATTCTTAGCTTAATTAAACATATTTAATTAGCTTAATTAAACATATTTAATTAGCTTAATTTTCAATCAATTAGAGTTAATCTCAATTAACTCGGGACGGGACCTAATAGGCTTCCACTGTTTAGGAGTGATTTGGACCAACCTTTGAGTTTGGGTGGCACCTTTAGGAGCCTAAAAACACAACGCAAATGCTCAATTTAATTGGGATACATGTATGCTAGAAATTCTATATAAATTCGTGTTTTCCTTTACTTGTAACAAATGTTAGCTTATGTTTTAATGCTTTTGAGTTTGGGAATTTGGAATACAAGAGATCCTCAAAACTCTGCCAAAAGAACCCCAAAGAATGGGAAATAAAACTTGGGAAAAGGGGCTTTCGGGTTGCCATGTTGGGGAAAAATTTGACAGCAGGATCATGTCCGGCAAAACATAGAATCCCACGTCCGGCCAGTTGTTGTCCATGTCTGGGAAACCCTGTTTCGCCTATTTGGGCCTTTTTTCAAGGGTGTTTTGGACCATTAACCCATGCACATTTTTCAAGACTTTTAAGGGAATAAGTTAGGACCTTTTGGGCTTGGAATTGCCTATATAATGGACCAATTGGAAGGCTTTGACCATTGGTTCTTTGGACAAGAATCTTATACCTTAGGACATGGTTCATGACTGGACCTCAACCCTTCATGAAACATGAAATTGGACCTTCTAAATAGGAATGTTGACTGGGTTTGCATCTTGATAACTTGTCCAACAATGTGCACATGCATTTCTAAGTCTTGGGTATGTTAACTTAGGGTTGAATGCCAATTTCTCTTTCGAGCAACAAGTGAATTGTAATTAAGGCATTGAACTCTAGAAAATGCTTAGTGGGGAATGACAATGCGCGGAAATGGAATTAAGAACTAATAATGGCTTCTTGATCGGTAAATTGATAAAGGTCCATCATAACACCGATCTTGTGTTGATTCACATGTAAGGTGCATGTAAACCCCGTTATGAGTAACATGTGCTAAATTTGTGCATAGTTCGTACCCATATCAGACCCAAGACCTACCTGGCCCTAGTGTAGCTCATTTTGTTATACTTGAGTCTAGTCTTTCAGAGCGTGTGCACTTCGGTGTCATTACTACCTCTGGAATGACAAGATCATTGTGTGGACACGTACTTGGTGAGTCTAAACATGAATCCATATTTCCTGCTCAAATGTTATCCATTTGAACTTAGGACAAATGACCATGGTTTAAAATCGTGGTATCAGTTGCAGTATCGGCTGGGACAAAAACCGATATGATATCGGTATCGGTCGCGGTTATCAGTTCTTCGCGGTCGTCGCAGTGTGAGTTTTTTTTTAATCCAAAAAATTCACAAAAATATCCAAAAAAATCCAAAATATTAGAAAATGCTGTAAAATAATATTTTTTTCCATTAGTAACAACAATAAATCAAAATATCAGTCACCTTAAGTTATGAGTCCTATCTGTGTCGCAGTTCGCTGTCTTCTCCAGTATTGCATATAATGCAACTATTATTTTAGCTCATGGTCAATTTATTAGTGTCAAATATAGGAAAATAAAGATAACATAATAATTATCTATACACTATTAATAAGCTATTAGTATTTACTATTTAGTATCATAAATACTCCAACAACTTTTACTATTTAGTATCATAAATACTCCAACAACTTTTTTTTTTTAAGTGGATGATTTAAAAAAAAAAAAACCATTTTTCTACACCCAAAATCATGTTTATAAGTAGATCTAGCATGAAAGTGTCTAGATTTAAGTGAAGAACACAACACAAACCCAAAATGACATGCCAATGATCTTTTCATTCATTTCTATGCTTTATCTAAAAATAAAAAATAAAAAACACATAATAGTAAATATAAGGGAGTTAAGTTGATTTTCTCTTACTAAATAAAACGATTTCTTTAAGAAATAGTATTGGAATTTGGAAATATGTAAGAGAATGAGCTATAGAGACACGGTCGCTCTAAGGAGAAGAGGGGAGTGGAGAAGAAAATGGGAAAATAGGAAAAAAGTTATAAAAAATTAAGATTTTTGACCATTACTCCATATCGGCCGATATTTTGAAAATATCGGCCGAGATATTGGTAATATCGGCCGAGATATCGGTTAAACCGATATTTTGACCATATCGGCCGAGATTGGCCGATATTTTGGGGATATTTTGTCTGACTCGGTATCGCGGCAAAATATCGTCGTGGTATGGGCCGATACCGTTTCATATCGGCCGATATGAACTGGTATCGGCCGAAATTTTAAACCTTGCAAATGACCCTTTTATTTACTAAGTCAAGTCAGTCTTGTCCAGTATCGGTAAGTTTGACCTAGTACTATACTTGTTTATCCTCATATGTTCGTTTTACTTCGTTTACCAGTTTCTTGGAATGTCAAGTACAACTTGATCTATTTGTATAAGTATCCAACTAGCCCAATAACCTGTGCTCGGCACAGTATCTCCCTGCACTTTGCAAAATAAATAATCACATATTAAAAAAAATCACCTCTTTTCATAGGACAATTTAAATAAAATAGAAATAGAGAAATCGAACCAAAAATGGTATAGTTACGTTGGAACAATTAAAACATGAGTGGTTTGATGAAAAAATAAGTAGATAGTTGAATGAGTAATTACGTAATCATTAGTCAAAATTATAATCGTCGGTCAAAATTAAATTCAAAACCTCCTAACTTTATATATTATCATGGTTTAGTACCCTATTCTACCGTACCTTGGTCTTTTTTTTTGAGATAGCCAGCTATGAACCCCGTTGGACCTTTGCATTATATTTGCTTAGTATTATATGTATACCATGGATCGTGCCAATAGCCCTTCCACAGCTATGTTGTAGAGTTACTGTGCAACTGGAATTTTGCTCTGCCCTCCACAAGTACGTTGTAGCGCTGCCGTGTGACAGGGTTTTGCCAACTTGACAATGGATCTCGGTTCGTCCGTGGGATTCATTACCCATCACGTGACTCCGTTTGACCATGGGGTTGGGTTGCATAACTTGCATTGCATTTCACTGCATCATACATGTAAAATATGTATATATTTATGACCTTTCGCTAGAATCATCTGATGTCAGCCGTTATTATTGTGGTTCCACAAGTATTTTTATTCTGTCACCACTTGCATTATTTTTACTTTTATTGCCTTATTTTTACTCTTATTGTTCTGCACGATCATGTCTTTCGATTCAGTATTATGCAACATAATATGCCATTTATTCTGAGTATTTGCGTTCCTACCCATTTACTATACTTTGGTGCCATAGATAACGATTCCCTTGCCTTGGCCCCGGAGAAGGATGAAAAAAACGAAGGATGTGGAGCCGTAGTATGTGAGACACGTATGTGCAAAGGATGTCTTGTAGACATGGTGTTGGCGATAGAGCCGTTCTCATATTTTGGATTATTTATAATTTATATTATCCTTTGTTGGCCTTTTTCATTTGGGGAAATGTAATTAACTTATTTTGTATGTTATTAACTTTAATATTGGGAATGAAATACCTGTATGCTTGTCAAGATCTATTTATCGCTTGATTATGTGCATACTAGTATGATGATGTACTACATAATATTATACGGAGATTATGGCATTTGTGATGCAACACGGAATTCGATGATTTTCGAATTTCGGGTTGCACCGCAATACAAGCTTCCGCTGATTATTCAATAATCGTATGGGAATTTTCATATTCTCATACGCATAAATCCTAGGGTGAAAATAATGTCATAGTAAACCCCAGTTGACGCCCTAAATTTGGTCATGCGATTTAGGGTTATTACAATTTCTTACCATACTCGTATGCTTTGTCAGTTAGTTTATAACTGACTGAATACATGTATCTGATCCCAATACACGAGCATTTTTACAGATGTCAAGGTAAACCATGAGCATGTTGACAAGGATAAAGTAAACTACAAACACGTAGTGGAAGAGGAACTGCAGGAGGAAGATATAGGGGAAGAAGAGTGGAACTATGCAAATCTCCTTTGAGAATTATTTAGTCTTTTAAAAAGATAGACTTTGATATTCCAGCTATTTCAATTTAAAGTTTATGGTGATGTAATAAGGATTTTATTATTTGATTTATGTCAATTAGTTTTGAGATGTAATGTAAAGATCCATTGCAGGCATCTGCTAGTCAGGTCCCTTTAGGCCTGTATAGGACACACAATCCCCAAATAACGGGCTGCAGGCCCCATGGGCTCGACCCACCTATACCTGGCCCAAAGCAGTTAAGACAAGCCCCAAAAAGGTTGCGCCAGACTTGGCAACCAAATCCCAGCAAATTGCTGGTCCCACAGGGATCATAAATGGGCCCCACAATGCCATTTTTGCAGGACATCCGAAACTCCATGTATTCAAGGGTATTCAAGGCTATTCCAAGTTTCCTATTCACTTAGGGCCTGTTTGGATAATTGAGGAATAGAGTGAAGTGGAGTAAATTTCATATGAAAAGTGAAGTGGGGTGAAGTGGGTTGAAGTTTATTAAATTAACTTCACTTCACTCTGGTTGGTTGCTTTGTGTAAAGTGAAATCTAAAATTACCTATGAGTAAAGTGAAAATGGGAAGACATAGAATAACAAGCTCTCTTTTATTCTTTCTCTGAACACTTCATGGGATCGCTTCAACAAGTCCCATATAAAATTAATATTCATGGACAACATTTGACCCAAGCAAGTAATAAAAAGGCTAGAAAAAATTAGAGAGAGATCCTTCAATGACCTTTTATGAGAGATCATCAAGCAACAATAATTAATAATATCACCTAAAATATCAAAATAACCTGTATTCAACTGTTGCAAAGTCGCTTCATAATTTATGAGGATATTTTGATCTACCATGTCATGTAATTCTATGCAAAACCATCAACATACCCTCACCCTCAACACTAGTCAAAGTAGTAAAAAAAAATAATTTAAGTTCAGTAACAAAAAAAAAGAAGAAGCAATACTATCCTCCTAAAACCAACCAAGGATAGCATCTAGAGTCTTGTTTGCCACCTTGGTCATATACATCAAAAAAGTTGAGTCCCATAGCAGAAGCCACTTGGGCTTTCCACTTCAACATTGTCCTTCCTCGGTCTATCAGATGGTTAACCAAGCATCTCAGCACCAAGCATTGTAAAGCCTTGTTCACTGAAAATCACTATAAATTTATATACAAGTGTAAATGCAGCCCACACCTTTTCATAAACTAATAAATAATACTTTGCACTGTTGGCAAGCATAATACAACAAAAACTCCTTTTTCCCACAGAGAAACGAGAAAAGCCAAGCCTTGAATACATCTATCTATACTCTGTTTGCTTACATCACCTCTCCAAGGAATGGCATTAGAAATTGATACCTTTCACATGCATTTCAGCATTCTAGTCCATCATACAGTTAATTTGGAATTAGTAGGTAACTAAAGGGGTTATCCTATAAAGGGATTTACAAAATTCAGTGTAGAAATGACCATCTGATATAAAGAAAGGAATTGAAATCTGGATAACAAAACCCAAAATATAGTCCCTTCCCACCACTGTCTATCAAGTATCCTAATAACAAACCAATATACCAGCACAAAATTTAAAACATAAAATCAACCCAATCTCATGATATAAATGTGTTGTTAAATAAATCCTATCTAAGGAAAGGATGCAGCATGAATTCTATGCAAGCGTCTTAGTATCCATTCCTTCTTATCTCCATGCGACAAGAAGACTGCAGCCATCTCCTTTCTCAATGTTAGCCACTCATGTGTAACATCTATGTCATCTCGAGTAAGACCCTCTATCTTCATCAGTTCTCTGTAAACTTCATCACCTATTCGCTTATGTGGCTCCGAGTTCTTAATGCTATCAGCAAGATTGTCTAATGCATGTTGCACCAAAGTCGCGGATTCTTTCATCCCCATTACAAGTACTTCTATATCTCTTGCCCTCTTTCGTACTTCCTTCTTCTTCAATGAAGATTCCTCACTTGTTCCCCCACCTTTAGAATCACATTCTAAATCATCTACGCGAATTGGGACATCATCAGAATTACTAAAATTACTTGACTCCTGCATCAAGTCAACAGACGGTGCACTAGTTGAAGACCGAGCAAACTGTCCTGTTGCCATATCATTGCCACATACCAATCCCATCTTTTCATAGTTAATACTCTTAGTCTTCAATGGTCTTGCTACTGGATGTCCCTACACCATAACAAAAACTCTCCATTATATTATAAAATCACAAACAACGAAAAAAGTATATAAAAAATTAGCATTAAACATTATAATACCTCCAACCAAGTGTTCCACAATGCCTCGTCTGCAACAACTCGTTTGCTCACTGGATCATATCCAAAACCAGATGCATTCATCATCTCCTTCATCGCATAATATAGCTGTTTCAAGTGTTTGTATCTATTCTTAACACTGGATGATGTCATGACATATGTGCCATTACTGCTTTCAGTCATGGCTGATGCAACAACAGTATAGGCCTCTTCTTTAAAGCCTCGATCCCCCTTCTTGCCCATCTCAATTTGTTCTTGTAATAATGTGAGCATCTCATCATCCATAACAGCATTGAAGACATTATTCTTTTTTGTTGACATAGCTACATGGAACAAATAAATCAAACACACGACACATAATATCCAAAGTGAAAATTGTCAAATACATGATACTTAAAATATGACAATAGTATTCAATTAATATCCTTTACAAATAGAGAAAGCTAGATACAACATTCAATCAACATGGCCCATATGTAGAACTTGTTATTCTACTAATTGCGATGAGTGTTACGAGGATATTCGTTCCAAAGTTTTTCCTTCAAGTTCTCTCTAAATCGACTCCATTCGTCTTTCTCTCTCTGTGAGAATCTACACATTTGCGATGTTCCCGCCTCATCGGTTGAAGCAAGTGCACTATTGAGATCATTTTCCTCATTCGAATTTACATCATCAAGGTGATCTTCCAGGAGCTCTTCATCGAAAGTATGCACACCATTCATTCTGATGAAGTTGTGAAGCACGCAACACGCTATTACAATGTCGACTTGTACATGAATATCATATGGAGGTGCTGTCTTCAAAATTCCAAACCTATTTTTCAAGATTCCGAAAGCCCTCTCAATAGCATTTCGTGCTTGTGAATGCATTTTGTTGAAGACCTCCCTTGAATTGACAGGATTCCTCTTTCTAAAATCAGCAAGATGATATCTAGCCATTCGATACGGAGCTAGAAATCCATGTTGGTTTGCATACCCTCCATCGACTAGATAGTATCTACCTACTCCCCATGGTTTTAAAGCATTAAGAGTTAGTTAAAGATCAACCATTTACAAATAAAAAAATAAGCGAAAAAAATCAAATTAGTAGACTTCATTACCTCGAGGAACAACAAGTGGATCGGGCCGGGCCAGTGCATTTTGTAGTACACGGGCATCGGTTGCTGACCCCTCCCACCCAGGAAGTACATATTGAAAGTTTAAATCGAAACCACATGCAACCATTACGGTTTGTGACAATGTGCCCTTTCTATTTCGAAATGTGCTTTGCAATTGAGAAGGCACAAAGGCAGGAATGTGGGTCCCGTCAATAGCTCCAACGGCACCCTATTAGAATACAACAAGAAAAAATGACAATAATTCTTTATTTTTGTTGATTTATAAAAATGACTAGTGTGATATAATATGTACTTCAAAACCAACTGGCCCTCTAGGTGCATCATTCCCCACTTGTCTTATAATATCAGGAGCTAAGGCATTAATCGCTCTTAGTACTCGATGGAATTGACGACTTATTGTTTCTCCACTTCTAAAAAACCGCACTGCATTTGTTCTATTCCTAACATTGTGTGCAACAGTGTGCAAGAACAAAACAACTTGCTCCTCCACTTTCACTCCACGAGTGTCTTGCAAAAGCCCTCTATTTCTCAAATTACTGCATAGTAGATCAAAACAATCCTTGTTCATTCTCAACTGGCTTATACAGTGGGCTTCCTAGCCTCTCGTCAAGGTGGATATATAAAGTTCTCGTTCTCTTTTTCTATCTTCTCTTTCTAATGGGTTTCGAAGCATTGCATAGTATGCAACTGCTGTTGTCATCTGGTTCCGCCATATTTCCACAGCAACAGTTGCTACCCCCAGGATGGCAACATTTCTATGGCTAAGTTCTTCTTCCTCTTCTTCATCCTCTTCGCGATTCGAAGTTGACCCATCCATCTAATATTAAAAGGCAAAGTATATAATTATATATACAACCATCTTCATAAATTATATAATTCGAAGTTGGCCATTGGGTTGGCTTGCCATTGCGCCGCTGGCGTCGCCCAAAGGCCAACAGCACTGCAGCTGCTGGCCCACCTAGCACCATGTGTTCCAACTACACATCCCATTTTGAGCCCACTTAGCAGAATGCAAGCATATCATAGTATCTTATAACATGTTACTATAGCTGAAACATTTTATTATTTAATGACAGTGTAGTTACACGTACTCATCCACTAGTAGAAATGAGAACTTGGAGAAGATGGACTAGTCTCAGATTGGAAGCAGAACACAAGCACATAAAAAAAAAAAAAAAAAACATAAAACATGTGAGGAACTGTATACTATCGTTGCTACCTACAGAACACAAAACACATTTAAAAAAAAAATCCAAACAAGGCATGTTTGTGTAGCGTTAGTAGAAAACTATTTTTGTCTGAACTTTGGATATGTATTGCATCTTAAAAACATAGCATAGCAGAAAAAAAAAGACCTACCTTTATTGTCTTTTGCTAAACTTTTCAAGGTCTTCCTTAATTCAAGTCTGCAATATAGATTGAAAAAAATAACAATTAGAAGGAAAATAGGAGAAAGAGATCTCAAAAGGGCAAACCCTATTCCGAAAAAGAAACTGATCATTTACGTCTATTGCTGCTACCAAATCCTCAACAGCATCTGCCCTTTTTGTGGAGCTGCATAAAAGGATAACTATGAATAGAAAATTTAGCCATGGAAAAGGGATGGGAAAAAAAAGTATATTGTACACCAATGACTTCCTAATAGACAGCAGCAAAAGAATATTTCCAAAATCAAATCAGCCTACAATCTGTAGCACCGGTGAATATGACAATAAAGAGATGCTTCTTTTCTCTTACTTGTCATGATTGTGGATAAATAGATAAATTTGACTATTAGCCTTTGCTTCGGCTGCCAAATGATGGGACCATATGGATTGTAATATATGTGATAATGGCCTATGTCACTTTGGAGTCTATTGAGTGGTGATAACCATCTGGGTCTTCACAATTATTTGCAAAAACCTTCTAGGAAGAAAGTAAGTTGAACACTTGAGATCTATTTGCTTTCAGATTTTAGTTAACATTTTTCACTATTCTCAGCACCTTTGGTTAATTGGTTGCTTTCTTAACTGCTTTACTTTCTATTTTCTTAAATAAAAACCCACTAGGAGGGGCCAACTTGTGATGCTAGTGGGGATTCAAACTTGTCCACTCTCACACATAACCAATGTCCTAAACCAGCTGAGTCTCAAAAATTGAGTGCTTTTGAGATTTATAAAAAGGGGCCCTGCCCATGATGGATTTATGAGAAAATTAGATTTCAGAGGAAGGCCCTATGATGGATTTATAGGACTGGCCTGTGAGAATTCTATAGTTGCAGAGAATCTGGAACTTGAGTGCCAATGACTACCAAATCTGGAACTTGAGTTGAGCTGAAGAAATCTAGTTTGTTCAATTTGTGTGAGTATATGGCTGGGGAAGGGTCTGTGTTTGTTTTATTTTAGCTGTATAGATGTACATTTGAATTCTGTATATAATTCTTTTCGAGTACACCACCTCACATGAATTTTTGTAACCACACCCATGAAAATGCAAAGAGTAATCAAATTACCGTGTGCTAAACCAGCATTTCTGCCAGAATGTAGTGAATTCTCTTGATGGTCTTGGTTTCTGGTGTTTTCAACTTCTATTGATTTTCTTGTTTGTTACGCAATACCTACAAATCTGGTACCGGTAATTGTTAAGGCAAAAAAACATAAAAATGTAACTTGAATGTCACTCGGGTTATATAAACGGATGAATCCTGAGTTATGTATAAACTAGGTTGACAAACCATGTGATAATCTTGTCACTGTCAGGAGGATGTGATTAAATGAAGGTGGAATTTTGTCTACTGTCAATCCCAGGCAAGCACGCTAAACTTCTGCAACTTGTAAAATTCACTGGTACGCAAGTTTTTCAGTGGTGGTCTTTCCCTTCTAGTGAAATGGTTATATGCATAACCAAACAAGGATTAATAATGGGATTCTGAGAATGCACTGGTTATCAGTTTTGTGGGCACTTGAAGAAAACAATACGCGAAATCTTTGTGTACTGCTAACATAACTTCTTTTATGCTGGGTTTGGCTCCCTTCCAATATTGGGATTGGATAGAATTACCTTGAATTTAGGTATCACACTAGAGACAACACATTACCTATATTTTCTGCTCCCAGAGGCTCTATTTGGAAACTTAAAAATAAGTTACCCAACACTCAAGTTTACATCTAAACCTGATCACCAAATACTAAATAAAAGTGTAACTTCTCTCCCTCATTTCCTTTTCCCTCATTCCCATTCAACTCAAACTACTTTCTTTCATTGTCTTTCTTTCCGATTCGATTCGATTCGAAGGTAAAAAGAAAATAATAACTTTAGATGGTAGTCACCATCCAAAACCAATGCAAAAATATGTGCCACTTCTCTTAGCCTTGAGAACATACCCACCAAAGAATCTTAACCATTAATCAGATCTCGATAAAATGTATAAAAAAGATTTAAATAAAAAACATATGCAATCACAAGTCCAAACAGAGAATGGTTTTGTGAACGTGCAGAGAGATTCCAAATCGAATAATTACCACACAATTCCAAGCTTGCAACAGCCCATGTGGATTGTAGAATCCTATACATAAAACTATAATCAGATCTAATTTTACCAAAAGCTATTATAATGAGATCTATTTTTCCCCCTCACTGCCACATTAGAACCATTTATAAACCAAGTCATCCATGCAAGACCCACTGGATACACATCATCCAACAAGTCCCAAAAAGCGTGCCCGTTAATAATTCATTGGCAATCCATATATACATATATATCAACAAGCATCATCAAAAAAGATAAAAGAATTCCATATACTAGCTAGGCAAAAACAGGTGAGTTGGAACATCATTCCAGAACGACCAGATATCCAGAGTTAAAATTGCACTGCAAAGTTTAAGAAGGTTCAATCAATCAGAGATGATTCATCGAGCGCATCTGCATGTTATGTCATTAAACAGTAACCTTGGAGACGGTTGCATGTTCAAGCTATGGTTGGTACAAAAAGTTAAAAGACATTTGCACTCCAAAAGATAATGGCAGTTTAGTTAGTACACTCACTTATCCTCTCCAAAACCTTAGACCCAACCAAATCAGCCCTAAACCAAGTCCCATTCACCAAAACTGCAGAAACCCAAACCCCCCAAACGATTGCACTCGTCCCAAATTGTCCCAATCCCAGTCACCCACCCCATCTCCAAACCCTACAACCTCACCAGTCCTTCAATCCCATCTATACCAAAACCCCAAAATCATTCCAAAACCAATATTCCAAAATTCCAAACCGTCTCATCAAATTACAACCCAACCCCAACACCCCTTTTCCCTTACCAAACCAGACCCAAACCTTAAACCCAGCCAACATCCACCACAATTCAATCCAACCCCAAATCGAACCTAATCCACCAGAACCTTGCAACAAAATCGTAAGCCCTAATCCAATCCTTAAAACCATGTCTAGAAACCAGAAATCATAACCCATTATCAAGGGAGAGAGAAAGGGAGACTACCTGAGATGTGGAAAGGCAAAACACTTCATCCATCCAAGTTGCAGAGTAGAAATGACTTTCAATGAGACGAGAGGAGAGGAGAGGAGTAGAATCGATTTTACCCAGGAAAACCGAAGTGGTTTGCGTTGAAGTGAAATGGGATCCACGTGGGCCGACCAAACTACTTCATCTGTCGGGCCAGCCCGATCCAAACAACGTTGAGTTGAAATTTTAAACCGTTGGGCCTCATTTAACTTAACTTCATTCCATTACTTCCCTATCCAAACAGGCCCTTAGGGATGAAACATGACTCTTTGGTTAAGAAGTTGCTACGGAGAAGGTGCGATTAGAGATTAGCATCAATTAGTTAACATGTGGAGCCCATTAATGCAAAAATAGCAAGACACCCACAACAAGCAAGGGGGTAGTTGCAATCATGGTTCAAAATCGCTATATCGGTAGGGATAAAAAATAATATTATATCGGTATCAGTCGCAATTATTAGTCCGTCGTGATGTGAAAAAAAAATTTATCCAAAAAGATTCGCAATTATCGATCTGTAATGATACTGTTTCCGGTATCGCACCAAAATATCGGACCGGTCAGGACCGATACTGGTTCATATCGGACGATATAAACCGATGTTGGCCGATATTTTATACCATCAGGTATGAACCTATGTCAGCCGATATTTTATACCATGGTTCCAATCCTCTTTGAGTAGATTTCTTTCTTGTTTTGAGTTTACTTTTATAATTCCAGCAGGTTTCAGGTCATTAGATAGGTCATAACCTGATCTAGACTCAACCTGGCCCAATTTAGAAATTTAACAACAAACTGTCACATTATCGGGCCACTAAAAATGGGACATTACTGAGCCTAAACCCAATAAGTAATAAGACTATATGGATCGCCCAGACCAGTCATTTCCCTGATGGGGCATGTAGATGAGCTTGTGGGCATGTGGGCCCCACTGCAGGTTTTGGATACAACAGTTTTGGACACCAGCCACCACAGTTTTTTATTTTGACTTTTGAATTATATCTTCTAAATATGGTGAGGATAGATAAGGGTGGGTCCCTAATGCTTCCCTAGGTATCAGGTGTCCAGGTTGTGGGGTGTCATTTCGTGAAATTATCAGCAAGGGTGTTGGGTATGTGCTGGGGTGTAACATTCGGTTTTGGTTTGATGTATTGGTAGGGAAGGGTTCTTTATGTGTTCTTTATTCTAGAGTGTTTAGGGTGGCATCTAACAAAGAGTGTTCGGTTAAAGATTGTTTATGTCGTTGAGGGGAGTGTGTCTTGGGAGGTTGGGTTTAGAAGAGTATTGCATCCCTTGCAGTCAAGGGAGTATGAGTCCATGTTGAGTCTTTTCTCAAACATATCCATTTGCAACAATGAGGCAGATATTCGCAGTTGGAAGTTGTGTTCCTCCGAAAATTCCTCCTTTGAGTCCTTTCATAAGGCATTGGAGGCTTCTTAGGTTGAAAGCCCACACGTTCTTGGGCCTGATATGGTATGGCTCGTCCTAAAGTAGAGCTCTTTTGCTGGTTGGCGGTGGCCAACAAAGTTTCCACAGTTGATAACCTCACAAGGTGAGAGAGATAGTCTTGGAGTGTATTTTTTAAACTTGCTGCTTTTGCAGGTGGGGAAGGGACCTTAAATTCATATACAAATCTGGCATTAGGGCTCATATGTTTGCATAACTTGAGTTACATTTATGTGACAATTTTCTTCTTTGCCATGAGTCCATGACCAACTATAAGGAATTATTTTTACAGCTAAGGTAAGTGAAGGCAACCAAATTCCTTAGATCTAAATAAAACTCCTTTGGAAATCCAAATTGGGTAAATGAGTGCTCAACCAAATCATCGTTGCAGGGCATCCAAACACTTAGGATTAAAGAGAATATTATCTTAAGTTGTTTTGATGATGATGAATTGATGATCACTGAATTTGGGAGATGTAGTGGGAAGACACTTCGATTGGGTAGGAGATCTAAGCATGGGAAAAAAAGTTTTGTCTCTATTTAAATGCAATACATTTTTCGTATTGTTAATATGAAAAAAAGTTAGCAAGTCGTGCAAAAGTTTAGTCCCACCCAAGCAAAAACCCTGGGCCCGCCACTCGGAAGGGAGACAGTTAATCACCTGTTTCTCCATTGTTTTCTTATATATGGGGCCGTCTTCCTAACGGTGTGGTCTGTTGTGGTGCTTGCCATATTCATTAGGGGAGTTGATTGAGGCTTTGAGACCAGCTCCTTTTAGGTTTGTGGCTTACTTCTATAAAGAGCCGCACCTTTTGGCAATTCTTTGGTCCATTTGGAAAGAGAGGAATGGAAAGAAAAGGTTAGAGGAGCTTAAAGGTCCATGGAAGAGAATTTTCAAGTGATGCTTTTAAGGTTATCCAACTCGGTCATTTACAAAAAGGCGAGTTTGTAGATCTTAAGGTTAACAATATTCTTCATAATTGGGATGCATGTATGAGATTAGGGCCGTCCAAGGTGAAGAGATAAGTTTCTTGGTCTCCTCCACATGATCCTTAAAGCTTAATGTGGACAAAACAGCTAAAGAGAAGCCAAGACCAGCCAAGACCAACAGATATTGGTGGTGTTCTTCACAATGAGAAAGGTGGGGTGTTATTTATATGTTTTTCAAAAATGTGGGTGTTGTAGAATCCAATGAGGCAGAGGTGCTTACAATCTTAGAAGCAACATGTATATTTTCTTTCTAGTTTCCAAGGTATGATTATTGTTGACATTGATTCTTCAAATGCTATTACTTGGCTGAAGTCTGTAGATAGTTGACCTGGGAAGCTCCTCTATTATTTTCTAGAGACTGAAGTTCTTAATTTCTTCGTCTTTAAAAGTGTTCTTCCATCATTGTGCATGGGAAGGTCAACTAATGGATCTGCAGATGTTTCGGTTAAGCAAGGGGTGAAGAGGATTATTCCTTCGAGTATTGGAAATAATTTGAATTGTTTCTAGGAATTTTAGAGCATTTTATAATTAGAAGAAATTCTAAAGAATTTGAGGATTGTAGAATTTTGAATGAAAGTTTATTTCATTTTTTTCTTTTTTTCTTGGATTGATTGACTCTTCATTGGTTTGAAGCTTTCAGTAGAATATTCACCATTTGGGGTATTTGTATAAGTAAAATTTTCAATTAAGGATTTAGGGTAATCCTTAGTCCTTACATTGAACATACGTAATCCTACTCCAACATTGAGATGTAGTTACTTCATTAATTGACAGAAAGGATAATCTCAAAACATTTGTTAAAGAAAAAATGACAGCCCTCCACTTGTAGTAGTAAGTTGTATTTTATCACCTATATTTCAAAACATTGGCACGTGATACAAGGCATTCCTTTTGCCTAGAGTGTGGGTTGTAAAGTGTAAACCTTAAAATGTTGTATATAAGCTTGCATTTTCAATAAATAAAAAATACATTAAATATATAATAAAAAATAATAGTTTCGCTAAAAGCCTTTTAATAGGTAACTGGGGTCAAATTAAGTTTACTAATTAAGAGAGAGAAGATTTTTTGTTTCTAAAACTACAAATTGACCCTCTTTAAATAAATAAATAAAAAGAGTTGCTAGTGCCACATGCCAAGCTTCTTCTTCCATATCCCTTCTCTTTCCAAAACTTCTCTCGACACACCCCATGTCCCCAAAATACCATTCTCTCTCCCTCTCAAGCTTCTCTTTCCACATCCCTTCTCTCTCCCTCTCCCTCTCCATGCCGCCGTCCGCCGCCCTCTCCCTCTCACTGCCACCGCCCTCTCCCCCTCTCCCTCTCCTTCTCCCTCTTTCTTTTTCCCTCTCCCTACCGCCGCCCTCTACCCTCCACCTTGATCACCGCCCTCTCTCCCTCTCCTTGTCCCTCTCCCCCTCTGGCGGTGCTATCGAAGGAGACGATGGTGACTGGGCTAGGGGGTTGAGTGAGGGTGGGTGAGTGTAGAAAAGAAGTTGGGGAGGGAGACTTTTGATAGATGTCCTTTTATGTAATTTTATATAGGTATATATTGGTCATGCAAAAAATGAATGTGGAAGGAGAAGCTTAGTATGTGACATTAGTAGCTCTCTAAATAAATAAAAAGGAAAAAAAAATTGTTAATGGAGCATCACTGAAGTGCACATTTCATTTAAGGTGTATGCCTCAAATCTGCCCCATAGAGTGAGAAGTGCACCCTAAATCCAAGCCACAACTTAGAATTGAGGGGAAGGGCATAAGCCCCAAAATGCTTCAAGAAAACGCTGTTTTTTCTTAAAAGCCTCACCACATGATGAACCTTGAGGCATAAGCCCCAAAACGCTTTAAGAAACATTATTTATCACAAATGCCACTAATACCAATGAAATGTGGAAAAAGAAAAACCATGCAGCAAAAATTGTATACATACTTATGGCCACCTTTATCTCTTTAGGGCATGTTTAGTAAATAGAGAAGAATCCTCTTTTTAAAGGATTCCCTCCATCTACTAGAATCAAGACATCTTCAAAGAAGACTTTTGTGGAAAGTTCCAGGTTTAGTAAAAAAAGAGGATCCCTACCATCCATAAGATATGTGACCTAATGGTTGTAAGATTTTTGTAAATTTCTAAAAATCCATGAAAGAAAAATCTAGACTTAGATCTCATCTCTTAGTCATTGTTGTCCATCTAGATAATTTGAACGGTTTTGATCATTCAAAGGGGGCCCACTGGAATAACAAATTAATATTTTATAATTTAGACTTTTTTAAAAATATCTCAAGACTTAGGAAGGATCAACAGTTGAAAATTGAGGTCGTAGTGGTGTTTGGCCTTCTGTAAATGGTTCATGGTTTGGATCATAATTTTGGAGAACACATGAACAGAAAAAAAAAATTAGAAAAACCGTTCTGCCCAAAAATCTTGTTTTAACACTGTGGAAAATCAACCATTATCTCATGATCCCAGATGAATTACACATCCAATTTTGGGCCCATAGTTGTTTTTTATTTTCTAAGTGTAATGAACGGTTCAGATTTTGCAAAATGGGCCCACAAAACTTCAAATTTTGTGATCCAACGGTTTGGACATTTTTGCAAATATCTTAAAGTCTAGAAGGAATCAACAACTGATATTTGGACTCTCGGCCGTTTTGGGGATTTTTAAGATGATGAATGGTCTGGATCTTGATTGTGGGACCTAGGAAGACCAAAAAATTATAAAAATCGGTGACCTAATGTCACCCACTCAAAACACTATACAGCACTGTAGCAGCGTCTTTCTGTGGTTCTGTACACTTCAAGAATCTTTTTTTTTTTTTTTTTTTTTGGGGGGGGGAGGTGGGTGGGTGGGTATGATGCATGAAATAATCGCTTTGGAGGAACGTGGAAAGCCTTTCTTTGGTTTTCTGCAGTACACCAAACGTGGGCTTTCCACACAATGGAGGAAAATGGGGCAGGAATCCACGGCGCTGACGGTCCCCAAACGTGGCCTAAGTCTTTCTTTATACAATCCAGCAGAATGGTCCCTTCTATCATTTAGAAGGGAGACATTATCTAGGTCATTCTTGGGCACTGTAATAGCACCTGAACTAGCAAGTTAAGAACTTCAATCCCACTCGCTAATGCCGACACTTCCATTGGACGATCCTGATCTGCAAGTCAAATATCAAGTCAAGAAAAAAATTATTTAGGGCCAGAAAGAAGGATGTATTTTAATAAATAGATCCAGTCAGATACTAAATGGAAATAGATTAAGATATCAGTTGGACACAACAGTGAAAAAAAATTCTGAAGAACAGTTCAATGAATAGCTAGGAAACCTAGGATCCTCTTATGTGATGAACGTGAGTAGACAAACGCACAAATTAATAGATATGGAGGGATGCCATTTAAAAATGTTGAGAAGGACTCAATTGTTTTTATTCTATTCTCATGTTAATAATGTGTACCTCTTTTCCTCTTGTAAATAAATTTGTCTACCCACCTAGGTATGCTATAGTTCAAATTACAAAATCCATTCATCACCAGTTCACAATAAACAGGTAAAGACATTTTTTGTTGTAGTGATTTTATGTCATGACCCCGGACCGGGTCCACACTAACCAAGGCCTTAATCTAGGACCGCAGCGCGACAAGTCAGAAAATTTTGTCCACACAAGTTGTTTCCCACAGTTTCTGCTGTGAGGATTCCATAAACACAACACCTCAAGAGTTGACCCGAATAATAATTTGTGGAAGCATATGTAGCAAACACACATCTAACTGAAATAAATAAATAAAATCGGAAGACTCATGTCAGAGTGAGAAACATATCATGGTCTACCCCACATATTAGTTTAATATTTACACACAAAAGAAGGTGAGTTTAATTTTTACAGCCCCAAAAGTAAAGCCAATAAAGGGTGAAATAACAAAACCCCAAAATGAAGAGGACTCTCCCCAAAAAGTGATGCATAACTCATGGTCCAACCCGATGTCTAGATGACATCGTCGGGCTACCACTCTCTAGCAAACGGCAACTCGCCCACCACCTCCTCCTGCTCCGCCTCAAAGTTAGCTGAATCTGCAAGTGGGCGTTAAACAAATTAAAGAAGTATTAGACACGACGGTTTGGCACGATAGATATGTACAAAATCACATATAAATAGGAAAAGACATTTCGAATTGAAATAGGAGTAATAATGAAATAGCAAGAGTTAAATACTGAGATCTATTGTACAAAATAGAAAACATGCTGAATCAAACAGATAAAACCGATAAAGAAAGATGAACAAATGGCAACCACACCGAGCTATATTCTCCTGTACCAAGGTGACGAAAGCAAACAGACAGATAATCATCGCCATATGAGATGACCGAAACCGACATATATATACATATAGTAACCGACATATATATAGATATAGTAACCTAGTATAGCTGGGCATCGAACAGAATTCTCCATGGAACGGATGGCATACAAGCAGAATTTCAAGTTGTTGTTGGTAGAATTATTTAAGGATCTTAGGCCAGATGATCAAACCGACTAAGCGACCCAAGCTTAGTGGTGCCGACCAAAACTATGAGCAAACTTAAACAAATCCAAAGAACATATTTCAAATCGATAAGGAACTACTCCGAACAAAAAACATATACAGCCATACTAAATCATAATAAATGAGTGGCCCTATCAAGATTTTCCCAATGTAACGAACCACCCAAAATTTTCCTCAAAACATTTCATGAGAAAACATGAAAGTTTTCAAATTTGGAATGGCATAATGACTTGTGGCTAAGTGGTTTATCCTTGGTTCGTCTCAGTGAGCACTTCGTCTTCAAATGTTGGTATGTACTAGGAATTTGGTGTTGGGGAATTTTCAGAAACAATGGAAATAATTTTGGATTTAGTTTAGGATTTTCAAAACCTTCCTTTTATTCTTTGGGAAGCTAGAAATTGGTGGGAGATCGTACCCGATCGTGATCAGGCATGTCCAGTCATGGTGACTCTTTGATGTGGAGCAGATCTATGCCATAGATCGACGATACAATAGTCAGACTTAATTGGATGCGACCAAGGGTCAAGACCCTTCAAATCAAGTACATCCAGGCCTATATAATCCAAAGCAGGTTTCTGTTTTCTTGTCCCAGTTAATCATTTTCTGCATATTTGATTAACATTTATCTTGGTTCACTTGATGATGTCAAGGGTATTTTGATATGCAGTCGTTTGTGCAGCGCCGGTAGAGTGATCATTAGATCAGGCTTCATTGTATAGTGGAGGAAAATTTGTTGTTAACCCGGAGCACACCATCTGGTGGGAGCAAATATTGTCTTTAGGAAAGCGACGCTGTAACACGACTTGAAGCAATATTTTTATACAGTTATTTTTTAAGATCGTCAAATCCAAAGACCACCGTTTCTCCAAAAATTTGAAGACAATATTTCATAATGGCGATGTCTATTAAGAAAATGACTTAAGATTTTATGAAGCTAGACCGATTTGATGGAGGAAATTTCAGATGCTGGCAGAAAAAGATGCATTTCCTGCTCACCACTCTCAAAGTGGTCTATGTGTTTACTACCCCATATCCGGAGGAACAAGAAGATGAGACGGTGGAGCAGGTTCGTGTTAGGGATTTTGTATATTGCAATTTATTGGATGCATTATCATTTTGATCATCATTTGAATTTTCACACATGCATTGATTTAGAAATTGTTGAAATCTTGATTTATACATGCATTGTTTTTTAGACTTGTAGAATTATTGATTTATGCATGTTTTGTTTTTAATCTTGGATGCATTTAATTTGAAAAATAAGTTTTATGAATCAAGCTAGCCTGTTTTAAATCTTTCAAATCATTTTAGGCTCTTTATGTTTCATGTTTTTAATCATCTTAGAATGATTTAAAATCATGATTCCAAGCTTGATTTAATGGCCCAAAAGTCCCCACAAGAAATCTCTTTAAATATACAATTTTTTGGAGAAAATGGTCCAAGGACCCGGTCGACCCACAGTGTGGTCGGTCGACCGAGCCCATGGACCCAGTCGACCGCGCACACTGCGGGTCGACCGGGAAAAGAGCCGTTGGGCCTCTTGTTCAAACGGTTAGATTTTTTATCATTAAGACCAGGTCGACCGGGGTACAGTGTAGGTCGACCGAGGACATGCCAGAACTCATTTTTTGAGTATAAAATGAGGTTCATTCCCTTGAAAAAGTTGTTGATCAAAGAAGATAAAAGAGCCTTCCTTGAGGTGTTTAGAGGCAAGAAAAAGGGGAATGAATTAAGAGAGACCAAGGGGTCATTAGTAAAGCTAAAGCTTGGATTAATGAAGTTAAATCTCTAAGTAAGCTTTACTTTTTGTTAATCATATGTTTCATGCCTTGTTTAAATTATTGGTAAATGATTTTTAGCATGATAACTATGATGTGTTGAAATTCATTCCTCATTTAATCTTTGATCTAAGTCGGATTGGATTCTTCACCTTGATTTCAAACCAAGTTTGTTTTAAAAACTTTATAAAACATGTTTTGTCAAATCCTTTGATTTCATTTATAACATGTTTCATTTACTTGGTTAAATCATACTGTTGTTTTCATTCATTTGAACCTTAGTTAATCTTTTGTTTTTGAAAACAACATTGCACATGCATCACATGTTTAGACATAATTAATTTCATACAACTTGTGAGCTTTTGATTTTCATATCATCAACAAGTTAATATTTTGTACATGTGATTTGCATTTCACTTCAATCAAATCTTTGTGTGCTTTAAACTTTAAAATGCATTAAGCATACATTAATTGAGCCTTCATTTTAAACTTGATTGAAGTTTTCACACACACACTTCATGAGCATTCATCTTAGAATTTCATAGAGTGTTGTGTGAGCTGAATTAAACTTTCTTATCCGCCTATTTTGGAGGCAATTAAATTGAGCTTTAATTGTAATCTCTTAAAGTGTTTGTGTAGACACTTATTTGAGAAATCATCTCTTGTAAAGGTTATTGCTTAGCCTAGAAAAGCACATTGATAGGTTGTTGTTTAGCCTAGAAAAACAACATTGTTAGGTTATTGCTTAGCCTTAGAAAGCATATTGTAAAGGTTATTGCTTAGCCTTTTGAAAAACATAAATAGTGGAAATCCGGTGGGGTGTTGGATCACAACCTGGTAGTGGATGTAGGCATTGAGGCCGAACCATTATAAATTCTTGTGTAGTGGTGTTTGCTTTGTGGTGATTGTTTTGTTTAAACTTCTGCATATTGTTTGTTAATCATCACATGTGACTAGTTAATTGTTAAGAAACTAAAATTTGGCATAATTGGTCACTAATTAGAAGCTCACCCTATTCATCCCCCCTCTAGGGTTAGGATCCCGAACTTTCAGTTAGTACTAGAACCAAGTGGGAAAATGACGACTACATCTGTAGGGGGCACATTCTAAATGCACTGTCAGACTCATTGTTCAATGTCTGCCAGAACATGGAAACAGTGAAGCAACTTTGGAACATACTACAGACTAAGTATTTTACTGAAGATGCTACAAGTAAGAAATTTCTTGTCAATAATTTCATGCGTTTTAATATGGTAGATAATAAACCCATCATGGAACAATTGCATGAGATACAACATATCATCAGTCAGTTTCAACAGAAGGATATGAATATGGATGAATCTATTGTACTTTCATATATAATAGAAAAATTGTCACCTACTTGGAAGGATTTTAAGAAGAGCCTGAAACACAAAAAGGAGGATCTTACTTTAGAGGAATTGGCTCGACATCTCCAAGTGGAGGAAGAGTCAAGGCTTCTTGAGAGTAATGATCACCAAGTGGCTGAAGCTTCCAAGGTCCACATGGTGGAGGATGGCAAGAAGTCCAACAAATGGAAGCATAAGTGCAGCCCCCAACCTGACAAAGACTCTAAGAAGCCAAAAGGCTCTTGCTGGCATTGTAGTAAGCCTTGGCATTTCAAGAATGAATGCCGCTCATACAAGAAGAAGCCAGAAGCATCAAATTCCAAGAACAAGTTTGTGGCTGTTGTATCTAAGGTGAATATGCTCGAAGATGCTGGTGACTGGTGGATTGACACAAGAGCAACAAGACATGTCTGCAACGACAAGAACATTTTCACCACTTATGAACAAGTGAGTGATGGAACAGTTCTCTACATGGGAAACTCTTCAACTGCTGCTATCATGGGTAAAGGAGCTGTGGCTTTGAAGTTTACTTCTGGAAAAGTCTTAACTCTTAGTGATGTGTATCATGTTCTTGATGTCAAGAAAAATCTTGTATCTAGAAGCCTGCTTAATAAGCATGGTTTCAAGTTAGTCTTTGAGTCGGACAAGTTTGTACTGTCTAAAGGTAGGATTTTTGTTGGGAAGGGCTATTTTTATCAGGGCATGTTCAAATTCAATATAAATAATAATACAATCTGTTTCTGCTTATATTGTTGATTCTCTTTCTTTATTACATGCACGTTTAGAACATGTTAATACTAGGAAAATGAATGATATGGTTAATTTAGATTTAATTCCTAAGTATGACATTAACATGATTGAAAAATGTAAAATTCGTATGCAAACAAAAATAATTCGTGTGTCATTTCCTAAAGTAAATAGATCTACTTCTTTGCTTGAACTTGTGGATAGTGATGTATGTGATTTGCTTAATAACCCCACAAGAGGAGGCAAGAAATATTTTGTAACATTCATTGATGATTTTTCTAAGTTTTGTCATATTTATCTTTTGCATTCTAAAGATGAGGTTCTTGATAAATTTAAAGTTTTTAGATCAGAAGTAGAAAATCAATGTAATGTTAAAATAAAGAGACTCGGATCTAATAGAGGCGGTAAATACCATTTTCCATAATATTGTGAAAATGTTGGAATTATTCATGAAAAGTATGCACCCTATATACCACAACAAAATGGAGTTGCTGAAAGAAAGAATTTGACATTAACAGAAATGATTAATGCTATCCTTTCTTATGCAAATTTGAGTTATGGTTATTGGGGTGAAGCCTTGCTTACCGCCTGTCACATCCTTAATAGAATCCCTCTAAAAGGAAAGAAAATTACTCATTATGAACTCTGGAAGAATAAGAAACCTAACTTGAGTTACATAAAAACTCAAGGCTGTAGAGCAATTGTCAGATTGCCTGAACCTAAAAGGAAGAAATTAGGTGAAAGAGGAATTGAATGCATATTCCTTGGCTATGCTATGCATAGTAAGGCCTACAGGTTTCTGGGAATAGAGCCTAATGGTTCAGTAAATGTAAATACTATCATTGAATCTCGTGATGCAGTATTTTACGAAAATCAGTTCACGACCATTCCAAGGTCAGACTCTAATCCAGAAACTGAGTCAATTCCTTTGGTGTCTAAGGAGGAAAGTGAACCAGATGAACCTAATAGGCCTATTGAACCAAGGAGGAGTAAGATGGCCAGGACTGAAAAGTCTTTTGGCTAGACTTCATTGTTTATCTTGTAAAAGGAACAAGGGATGCTTACCTCAAGCAAACAATGATTTCTTTAAATGTATAATCATATCCACTGACCCTTGAGGAGACTATGAAGTCACAGGACGTTGCTTTCTAGAAAGAAGTAATTAGTGACAAGAGGATTCTATAATGGGAAACAACACCTGGATACTTGTCGATTTGCCACCTGAATCCAAACCAATTGGTTGTAAGTGGATTTTCAAAAGGAAAATGAAAGCTAATGGTGCAATTGACAAATTCAAAGCAAGGTTGGTTGCTAAGGGCTTTAATCAACAGGAGGGTATCGATTATTTCGATACATATGCTCCTGTCGTAAGAATTGCCACTATTAGCGTGCTAATTGCCTTGGCTTCAATTTATAAGCTTGAGATCCATTAAATGGATGTTAAGACTGCTTTCCTAAATGGAGAGTTAGATGAAGAGATCTACATGCATCAACCGGAAGGGTTTGTTATGAAGGGTCAAGAACACAAGGTGTGTAAACTTATCAAGTCGCTTTATGGACTGAAACAAGCTCCAAAACAGTGGCATGAAAAGTTTGACAAGGTAATAGTGTCAAATGGTTTTAGGATACATAAATTAGACAAGTGTGTGTATAGTAAGTCTACTAGCAATAGTGGTGTAATTATATGTCTCTATGTAGATGACATACTTATTTTTGGAACTGACAATGAAGTCATTGATAGTACCAAAACTTTCTTGTCATCTAGTTTTAGCATGATAGACATGGGCATAGCTAATGTTATTTTGAGTATTAGAATTAATAGAGAAAATAACAAATTGGTTCTTACCCAGTCGCACTATATTGAGAAAATTCTTAAGAAATTTCATCAATTTAATAGTGCACCCATGTGTACACCTTTTTATTCAAATTTGAAGTTGTATCCTAATACTTGAAGAGCTATTGATCAGTTGGAATACTTGAGAGTGATTGGTAGCTTAATGTATGTCATGACATGTACTAGACCAGATATTGCATTTGCAGTCGAGATACTTAGTAGGTATACTAGTAGTCCCAATAGTGTGCATTGGCATGCTATCGATCGGGTATTGAGATACTTAAGGAAAACTATGGTCTATGGAATAGTCTATGGTGGCTATCCAACGGTGTTGGAAGGATTCACGGATGCCAGTTGGATTACTGACCGTGAGGATCACTCGTCTACGAGTGGTTGGATTTTTACACTTGGAGGAGGAGCTATCTCCTAGGGATCTAAGAAACAGACGTGCATGACAAACTCAACTATGGCAACTGAGTTTGTAGCATTGGCTTCTTGTAGCAAAGAGGCAGAGTGGTTCAGAAATCTATTGTTGGAGATTAGGCTTTGGCCAAAGCCTATGTCACTTATATCTTTGCATTGTGATAGTGAGGCAACTCTATCAAGGGCCTATAGTCAAGTGTATGATGGGAAGTCCAGGCATATAGGACTGAGACATAGTTGTGTCAGACAGCTAATCACGGATAGTGTGATTACTATTGATTATGTAAAGTCAAGTGAAAACTTGGCTGACCCTTTAACAAAGGGACTTGCAAGGGATTTGGTGTGGAAAACATCAAGGGGGATGGGTCTTAAGCCCACTTAGCATAATCACTCATGGTGGAAACTCGACTCAACGCTTGAAACATCAAGACCTTGTGTTCAATGAGTCCAAGTACACCATATGTCGTGATTGCTAGCACTTAAATTGTTATTCATTTTTCATCCTGAGGTTAAAGTGCTTGGTACCTGTAATGTGAAAAGAAGAGGCTGAGTTACTTAACTCTCAATAGGCTTACAACGGTGGTTGTTAGGGTACTGTAGTTACAGGAGTACTCTCAGTAAGCTTACCTATATGAGTGTAGGAAGTGGTGCCGCTTTCTATGAGTCCAAGGGCTTGGCGATAGAGGGTTCATGAAACAGGATATAGACACAAGGCCAATCCACGTGTTGGCTTATTTGAATACTTGAGATAACCTGTACTGTGTGTGAGACATATCCGGTTAGTCGCATAAGATCGCTAATTCAAAGACATGTCTACTATGCAATCTTCACTAACTTTGATGTGTCTTCACTAAGTGATTGATTCAAATTGAAAGATACCTTCACCTATGCATAAGGCAACCAAGTGAACCAAGAATCGTCATCCTGTATTTTGAAAATGGTGAGGGATTGTTAGAGAATTTTCAAAAACAATGGAAATAATTTTGGGTTTAGTTTTAGGATTTTCAAAACCTTCCTTGTTTTCTTTGGGAAGCTAGAAATTGATAGGAGATCGTACTTGATTGTGATCAAGTGTGTCCAGTCATGGTGACTCTTCGGTGTGGAGTAGATCTGTGCCATATATCGACGATCCAACGGTCAGACTTAATCGGATGCGACCAAGGGTCATGACCCTTCAAATCAAGTACATCCAGGCCTACTTAATCCAAACCAATATTAATCATTTCCTGTAGATTTGATTAACAATTATATTGGTTCTCTTGATGATATCAAGGGTATTTTGATCTATAATCGTTTGTGCAGACACCAGTAGAGTGATCTTTAGATCAGCTTCATTGTATCCCAGAGGCAAATTTGTTGTTAATCTAGAGCACATCATCTGGTGGGGGCAAATATTGTCTTTAGGAAAGCGACGCTATAAAGCAACTTGAAACAATATTTCTGTACAGTTATTTTTTAAGATCGTCAAATCTGAAGACCACCATTTCTCCAACATTTGGTGCCTTCGAAGTTGACCGACATTTGAGACCTCTGAGTGCACAACAAGACTAGGTGAGGTACTAGAGTGTCTATGAGTAAGATCCCTACTACTCCCAATAATCCTCATCAATATAGGGACCTCGGTTAACTGTCAATTAGTTGTTGATACTAATGTTGACTACGCGGTTAACCGCTAGCTGACCGTGAGTTAGACTGACACAATTTGGAACTCTAGTTAATTCTGACCACCAACAAGAAGTGACCTATCGGTCAGGTAGCAGTTAAACTACCCCCCCCCCCCCCCCAAGGTCGATTAACAGCCACCCGTCTTCCTGATTTTTCCCGCATACTATTATTTTGACCGAACTCCTCTTGGTTAACCACTAGGTGACCGAGCTTCCTACGAAAATTGGGTTTTAATTTTCACAACAACTGATCTTCTCCCCAATTAAAGTCCCCTCTTTCTCAACCTCAATAACCCATCTTCATACAACTGATCCGGGCTCTCCTTAGCCCCTAACTACAACTCCAAACATCCACAAACACTGCAAAACCATTCCATATACAAATTGAATGCAAAAAGCACAATATACCCAACAAAATTGCAGATTTCTAAAACCATTCATAAAACAAAACATGGAAAACTAGAACAAATGCAGGAACTATTCACACTGTTTAAGAATCAATACTATTGTCAATTGTCACTTGTGAACATTCAGAATTTCACATTTGAGTTTGAAAAGGAAATAGAGTTCCAATACACATGCTAATTTACCAAACCATTCATTTGCAAGAAACCCACTTACTGTTATAGTTGAATTTCTGCAGAACTTGAGCATAGTAGGAGTTCTAAATGCATTTTTAACACCAATTAACCATTAACAAACTAAAAGAGCAGCCATTTCTCATAAAATAACTTAGAACTTTTTAACCTAAAATAGAATTCAACCATGCATGCATATAATTATCAATTAGTCCCAAAATCACTCTAATAACTCCTCTCTACAACTAGAAGCTCCAATCTACAAATGCCCCATGAAAATATCTCAAGATCCCCAAACTTTTTGAAAGAAAAAGGATTTCTCCAAGAAACACCTTGCATGCAAGATAATAAAAAATTCCTAAGGGTCATGATGTGAAAATGCTTTACATATGTAAACGAATCACATGCGAGTCATTTACATATGCAAATGAGTCACATGTGAAACATAGTCCATTGTTTGTGATTTTCACACCTCTTCAAATGTGAATTTGATTGCATCTAACGGTTCATATTCTTTCATGATTTTTTCACAAATTTTGAAATATCCATGATGAATCAAGTCATGAGATTTAACCCATGAAGCATCGTTGGCCTTCTAAAGAGGATTAACAATTTGGATTGGGAAAAAGAGGGCCACAAAATTCAAAATTGAATATCAAATAGACTAGGCTTTTTTAGCAAATATCTCACAATCCATGAAGGATCCACAGTTGGAACTTGAGCAGCTAGCCGTTTATGGCCTTATGAAGAGTTTCTACCGTTCTGATCTTGCATTAGAGGCCTAGATAACCAAAGAATTTGGAAAAAAAAAAAAAAACGGACTGCCTTTTCAACTAGTGGTAAGTACTGTGGCAATAGTGAATGTATCTAACAGATGGTGTCTTTCTAAAAAATATTACAATATCCAAATTGAATCAACTCATGAGATCTGCCTTCCTGGCTGAAAACATCCTTTTAAATAGGACTAACGGTTCTGACTGTACAAATGGGCTGCACAAAAACCCATAAATACACATCTAACGGTCTGCACTTTATTGTAAATTTCTCACAAATTGTGATGATCCAACAGTTGCAGTTTGTTACTATAGCCGTTGTTTATCTCCGTAACAATATGAACGGTTCAAATCATGATGTAGTGGCCAATTGTAATAAAAAAAATGAAAAAGGCATCCTTGGGCGTTTTGGTACTGTAGCAGGGTGGAAGCAAGCATGGTGTGATTCCGTTTCAGACCTTTCCTCATGGTAAAAGTTTCAGGCACTTTTTCCCACAAAAATCACACCAAATGCACATGTCATTTACACATAAGATGTGTAAATTTCCAAAACAAACATAAATGGTGTGTAATGGTTGCATATGGGTTCATTTGCATATGTAAATGCACTGAAATAAACGACCCCTAAGGGTCTAAGAGACCCATATCTAATAGGAGAATGCAAGATCTTACCTGGAAATGCACTAACCAAGAAGAAAGGCTTGGAGAACTAAGAGATCCTAGCAGGATTTCTTTCATATTTGTACTAATGGAAAGCTAAGAAGATGTAGAAGATGAAGGTGAAATCAAATTTTCAATTTGAGCTCAATAGGTGGGACATGCAAGAGAAAGCTAATGGTTGGGAAGGAGGAAGAAGAGGAATGATGGACCCGATTCTTCCCTCTCTCCCGCTGCCTCCGTCCCGGGTCTTTCGGGGTACGGCGGAGGGGAGGAGAAAAAAGTAAAGGGTATCAACATCTTTCTTTCTTTTTGTACGGGTATGCCAATTTCACTTTTCTACTTGGAATTTAGAAATGGTGATCCGAAGATCCACCTTCACAAGTAGAAAGGGGAAATGAAACTTTTTCTAGTTTCCCATTGCACACATATTTAAAGAAAAGAGACAAAAGGGTTTTTTTTATATGCCGTGAAAGGCGATTTCATTTGTTGCCGTGAAAGGCGATTTACAAGTCTTATCCATTATAAAAGACAAGAGTTGTGATTTTTGTCTCTAAAAGAAAAATAAAGTACAATAGAAATCAAGAAAAGGAATCTGACTTCTCATTCGATTGTAGGGACACGTTCAAATCGACGGTCGCGAGTCATGTATGGGCTCCTCCGTCGTCCATGCAGATGAGAACATGATTCTTGGATTCTTGGCTTGGCTTTTTAACCTCAGATTTTTAAAGGGCAAAGACCAAGAGAAGGTCTTATATCCGATAAAAAGCTAAGTAAACGGGCTGAAAAGCCACGTTTTAGCTATGTTGGTAGAAGAAGGGAGGTCCTTGGGGGGGTGGCCCCCCAAGGGTGCTTCAATCACCTTTTGGTGGTCTTGTAGTAGAGTTGCAGGAGTTCTGGATTTTCCAGGCAATTCTCTGGACTTCGAGTGAATTTCTCTAGCGATTTCTCTGGATTTTTTCCCCGTTCTTCGTCTGGGTTTTTCCCTTTGGAATGCCCTCCTATTTATAGGCCTTTGGTAGCCATTTAGGAGGGTTTATGAGCATTGAATGCATTAATGCTCATAATGGGAGGAGTTACAAGTTTTAAATTATTTGTTTTGTAACTCCTTTTTCCTTGAATCTGACTGGTCGATGGAGAATAATGAGCTTTTAATTGTCTTTAATCCCCATCATGGGAGGAGTTTCATGGCTTTAATGCCATAAATCCTTTGACTTGTAACTCTCATTTGCTTGCTTTTGATTGGGCCGTCCAAAATAATGAGTTAATGACCGCATTAACTTGTCATAAAATGGGTCATTTAACCTCATTAATTGGTCGCCAAGTCACCTGAAGAGTTGTGGGCCGCGCCGCGTCTTTTGGAATTCTTCTTGCGATGATCGCCGGTGGATCCACATGTTGTTTGATGTCGGATGGCGATGCAATTTCAGACATTGATTAATGTCAACGTGCCGGCAACATCTGTCCTGTCGATTTCACGATCGGGCGAGCAGAAAGTGTAATTTCTTTGTCGGCCGGTTGGCGATTTCGAGGCATCTAATGATCATCCAATGATTTTGGCGGCGAATCCGTGATGTTGATGAAGATCGACGGATTTCATGCACGAAAAATCAGATTTTGGGAAAATCACAGGGGCCAATCAACTCGAAACGCGAAAAGGACCCGAAAAAGGGGTCTTCCGGCGACTTTTGGGTCGCCGGAACTCCATGGTCGCCGGCGACCATGCACCCATGGTCGCCGGCGACCATGGGGCTGGCGACCTTGGGCCATGGTCGCCGGCGACCATGGGCCAAGGTCGCCAGCAACCATGGGCCTTGGGCCCATTTTTCGGCCGCCGTTCGGTCGCCTTTTCTTCGTCGTTTTTTTATCTTTTTTCATTCTTTTTTCTTCTGTATTTTTCCTGACATTTCCCCTCATTTATTGGCCTGATTCTCTTGAAGAAAACCCGACGAGAAGCCACGTAAATCGGAGCACAAAGTTTCCTATTTTTCTGGAAAGCCGAAGACTTTGTTGTGCGGTATTGCCGATTTTTTGTCAAGCATTGAAACTAGGCCAAACGATGTCGGAATGACTTGAAATTTGACGTGGAGCTTCTTGAACAGTAGATAGGACTAACCATAGGCTTTGGTTTGATTTTTGAAGCCGTTCGGGATCCCGCAAATGCCTGCCTTAATTTCGCCATGAGAGAAATGCCGAGCTTTGACGTGTGGTCAACTGATGTCCGATTTATCTGAAACTTGACAGGGAGCCTCCTGAGTAGTAAGTAAGACCAACTATGGGCTTTGGTTTGAGTTTTGAAGTCTTTTGGGGTCCCGCAAATGCTCGCCTTGATTTCACCTCGAGGAAAATGCCGAGCTTTGAAACTAGGCCAAACGATGTCCGTTTGACCTAAAACTTGACTGGGGACCTATTGGAGTCATTTTGAGATGATCCATTAGCTCCAATTTGGATGCCATGATTCCGGGGTGCTCCGCCGCCGGTAGGCCTGTTTTTGCTTCCCGAGAGTTAATGAAGGGTCAAACGTTGTCCGTTTGACTTGAAATTTGGCATGGGGCCTTTTGGAGGTATTCTGAGACCATCCATAGGCTCTGATCGAAGTTTTGAAGTCTTCAACACTGTCGCTGCCGGGAGCTCCTGTCTGGCTATCGGAGGAGCGAAGTTAGGCCAAATGACGTCGAAATGGCCCGAAACTTCATGTGTACCCCTCTTTTGGCTGCTTTAAATGATCTTGCAGTTTTTGTTTGATTCTGACAAGATCCGGTGCTTGAAGTGGCACCTTCCTATTTATGGCAGGATGTGGCTCCATGTAGCTTTTGGTGTTGAAGGGACATAGTGACATTTTTGGTGTCAACAAATGCCCCCTCGAGGTACAGCGACGAGGTGCTCAACTCTAGCAGTCGGTGTGCATCGAAGAGAATTTGAAGGAGATCTTCTTGCTTGACCAAGAGTCTTGACCGATTTTCTTTTGATGGAGTTGCTTTTTTGAGCTTCCAAGGGATTTCGCGGTAATGAGAGGGGTCATGTACCGTCTCAAGGCAAGGATTTTGAAATGACATTTGGATATGGGTTTTTGGTTTTGGGTTTTTCCTTTTAACCTTGTGAACCTAAAGGCTTTATGTGGCACATTAGGCGATTAAGAAGGTTTTTTGGTTTTTGACCTTGTGACCTAACAGGCTGTATGTGGCGAGTTAGGGGGTCGGGATTTTGGTTTTTGGTTTCGGCCTTGTGACCTAACAAGCTGTATGTGGCAAGTTAGGGGACCATGGTTTGGTTTTTGGTCACTCTTTGGGACAATTTTGGGTCCATTGGAGTGGTTTGGTTTTTTGTGGAATGTCAATTTCAAGATTGTGGTTTGATTTGGTGCATCGGGTTGGATGGTTTGGGTTTCTTTTGGAAGCCTATGAAGCTTGGAATTTTTTGTATGGTCCAATCAACTCAAGAGAGGCATGGAACCATTTTTGTATGCTCTTGGTAAGAGAAATTTTGACTAAAAGCCACTTTTAGTGCCTAGGTGGTCAAACCTGGCTCATATGGGCTAACCCATGGGACCTTAAACTTTTTAAAAATGGCTTAGATCTCATGTGGTGTCATTTTGTAAGGAATATCTAAAAATATCCCTTTTGTGTAGAGAATATCTAAAAATATCCTTACTTGGAGAGAATCTCTCAAGTTTCCTTGATTTTGGGAGAGATTTTCTCAAAGTTTCTCAAATCCCCTTTCTTTTTGGAGAGAATTTCTCAAGACTCTCCTCTTTAGGAGAGAATATCTCAGATCCCCCTTTCTTTTAGGAAGTTTGCTAATTTTTAGCACTTACCTCCTTGCTTTTCTCCTCCTTTCCTCTTTTGTTTTGCTTTTTCTATAAAAGCAATGGAGATGGGTTTTCTTTCTCTTGTTGCTTTCTTTTTGCAAAAAACCTCAAGAGTGCTCCAAGATAAAGAATTTCCTGAGGATCTTCAAGTTTCTTCTTCTTCTTCTCCATGGCTTCAAGTAGGTCTTCTTTTCCAAGAAAAACCCCATGTAGATGTAGGAAAGTTCATTTTCTTCTTTTTTTTTTTCTTCTTTTCTTTTCTTTTTTTTTTTTTTTTTTACACGTTCTCCTTTTTTTCTTTTTTTATTTCTTCCCTCAGGTTTTACAGCACGTTGGCCTGTTCGCCCTTTCTTTTTTTTTTTTTGAAGAGGTTTTTTTTTTTTTCTTTTTTTTTTTGCCTCACCTTGATATGAGGTTTATGTAATTCAAGATGATCATGCATTCTTTTCTTGTTTTTTTTTTTAATGCATCAAGATAAAAGGCTAGAATTTCTAGGTCAAGTCAACATGGATTTTGACTTAGACAAAGTTTGATTGGTTTTGACCAAATTGGGTTGGAATTGGTCAAACTTTTGTTAAAGTTTTCCTAGCATCTAATGCATGATGGTTTTATGCATGATTTTTGGTAAATGGAATTGGGAGCATGATGATGCATACCTCGAATTTTCTTGCAAGTCTTGGGATTTTTGGAGCTTGCAGCAATGTTGAGCCTACTTCTCCAGTCTCGCAGAATTTTGAGGAGCTTTGCAAGTTTTGGAATTTTGAGCTCGCAGCAATGTTGAGCTCTTTTCTGATCTTGCGAAGATTTGAGAAGAAAGGCTTGATCTCACAGCAATGTTTGAATTCAAGTCTTCTTCGAGAATCCTTCATTGATTATGAGCTCGCAGCAATGTTGAGCTCATCTTCAAGCTTCCTTTCTTTTTCGGGGTGCCTCCATGTATAAATATTTTGGCACTCTATTTTTTGTATCCCCTTGTTCTACTTAAATTCTTTTTGTTGAAAATAAGCAAAAGTTGAATGGGAATGTTTGTTTGAAAATCTTGATCAAGAGTTTATTATTTTGTGAAAATCTTTTGTCAAAAGTGTTGTTTTGGCATGAAAGCCAGATTTTGTGGCACAAAGCCTGGTTTTTGATGGCTTGAAAGCCGAAAATTTTGAGGTGACATGAAAGCCGATTTTGGTGGCGTGAAAGCCAAATTTTGGTGGTGTGAAAGCCGATGTGGCATGGAAGCCGACTTTTGGCATGAGAGCCGATTTTTTGTTTTTGGCGTAAAAGTCGGATTTTGGCTTGAGAGCCGATTTTTTGTTTTTGGCGTAAAAGCCGGATTTTTTGAAAACCAAGTTTTGTTTTGTTGGCATGAGAGCCAGATTTTGTTTTGATTTTTGGCGTGAAAGCCGATTTTTGGCGTGGAAGCCGAGTTTTTTGGCGTAAAAGCCGGGTTTTTGGCGTAAAAGCCAGGTTTTTGGTTTTCAAAAATGCAAGTATCGACTAAGAGTCGCCTCCCTGCTGAATGGTATTGCAAGTATCGATGGAATGTCGCCTCCTTGCTCATTCGGTTGCGAGTATCGATGGAATGTCGCTTCCTCGCGAAGTTGGGTGCAAGTATCGACTAAGCGTCGCTTCCCTGCTTTTTTCTTCAAAAATTTCGTTTTGCGGGTATCGATGGAATGTCGCCTCCCCACGATTTTTGAAATTTGAGGTTTTTTCGAACCTTTGTTTTTCTTTTGACATTTGGGTTGTGGATATCAACTGGAATGTTGCGTCTCCACGATTTTTGAAATTTTGCAAGTATCAACGAGGTGTTGCTTCCTTGCGATTTTGAGGTTTTGGAAGTATCGAATGGGGTTCACATCCTTCCAATGGGTTTTTACGAGTATCGACTTAACATCGCTTTCCTGATTTTTGTTTTTTAGACACGAGGGTCGTAAATTTTGACCTAAAACCATTTTTGGCGGTAAAAGGTAAGGCGGACTAGGGTGGAAATTCCTAAGTCCTGATTTTTGTTTCAAACCAAGAATTTTGGGTTCAAGGATCGAAAATTTTGGTTAAGTTTGGGAAGAGGCTCCTAAACTTAGATTTTCAGATTTTGATTTTCTTTTGAACAATGAAACGATGAAAGTAAGCATTGTTTTGAAAGTTCAACATAAAGGTGAAAATTCCAAAAGGAGTGGGTTTGACGAGCAAGTACCTAGAAATAGGCTTTGGCCTTGCAGGCGTCGCTTTGACCCAGTGGAAGAAGTCTTCAAGGGTAGTACCGCTTCAAGAACTTGCCGTTAATGGGCAGCATACATCTATCACCTTCCATGTTTAGAAGTGCGTATGCGCCATTGGAGAAGACTTTGTCGATGACGAAGGGTCCCTCCCATTTTGGTTCAAATTTGCCTTTGGATTTGTGAGCGAAAACCATCAGCCTTTTTACCGCAAGAACCAAGTCACCCTTTTTGTGGATGCGTTGCCTAACCTTTTTGTCGAAAGATCCAGCCATGCATGCTTGGTAGAGCTCAATGCTTTGGAGTGCCTCGAGCCGTCTCTCATCGAGATTGTCCAGCTCTTGGAGTCTTAATTTGACATTGCTTTCTTGCGTCATGTCATTTTGTAGAGATACCCTTAAGGAAGGAATTTGTACCTCTAAAGGGACAACAGCTTCGCATCCATAGACCAAGGAGAATGGCGTGCTATGGGTCGGTCCTCGAACGGTGGTTCGGTAGGCCCACAAAGCTTCGGATAGTTTGTCGCCCCAGTCCCTTTTGTGGCTAGAGACCATTTTCTTGAGAATTTTGCAGAGTGTCTTGTTAAAGGCCTCTGCCAGTCCATTCGCCGCCGGATTGTACGGAGTTGAAGGACAACTTTGGATTTTGTATTTGTCGCAGAACCTGTAGAATCTGTGATCACGGAATTGTGGTCCATTATCATGGATGAATCTTTTAGGTATGCCGAAGCGACAAATGATGTTGGTGCGCAAGAACTGAAGGACTGATGAGGTCTTTATTTCATTGAGCGCAAAAGCTTCTGACCACTTGGAGAAATAATCCGTAGCGGCGAAGATGAAGCGATGACCTTTGCTTGACGGAGGGGAGACAAGACCTACGATGTCCATGAAAGTCCGGGGATCCGAACCCTAGAGGGGGGGTGAATAGGGTGAGCTTCATTTATGACCAATTTTAACCAATTTTAACTTCTTTAAAACAAACTAGTCACAAGTGGTGATTACAAATAAAATGCGGAAGTTTAATAAAAACAATCACCACAAAGCAAGCACCATCACACAAGGATTTATAGTGGTTCGGCCTCAATGCCTACATCCACTACAGGCTTGTGATCCAACACCCCACCGGATTTCCACTATTTATGCTTTTCAATAGGCTAAGCAATAACCTTTACAATATGCTTTTCAAGGCTAAGCAATAACCTCTTACACTATGCTTTTCTTAGGCTAAGCAATAACCTCTACAACCATAAGGTTGGTTATCTCTCTAAGTAGTGTCTAAATACACTTGATGGAGATTACAATTAAAGCTCAATACAATGCCTCTTAATTAGGCGGATATAAAAGTGAAAAACTAATTCACACACACACTATGAATGCAAAGATGAATGCACAATATATGTGTATGTGTGATGTCCTCAATCATTTTGAAAATGAAAGCTCATAAATGTATGCCAAATGCTTTTAAAAGTTTTAGCTCATAAAAACATTTATGATTGAGGAAAGAATGCAAGTCACATGTTAAAAGTAACAACTTGTTAATGATATCAAAGATTCATAAGTTGTATGAAATTAATTAGCTCTAAACATGTGATGCACAAGGATTTCAATCAATTTAACAATGTAGCTTAATATATGTATGCTTTAAAGCATTTGAAAGTGTAAAGCACAAAAATAGATTTGATTGAAATCAATGGACAAATTACATGTACTTAAAATACAACTTGAAAATGATATACCTATCAAACCTAATCAAGTTGTGAAACTTTAAAACAAAAGTACATGTGAAGTTGTTGAATCCAAAACATAAGATATATTTGAAAGTGATTTTCTTATGATGAAAAACAACAACCAAAGATTCAACCAAGTATATGAATCATGTTACATATAATTTCAAAGATTCTTTCATTAACATGATCTACTTAGATTTACCAAATAAAGTACTACTTGGATTGAATCAAATGGTGATGCATCCAAAACAATAAATCAATTCAAAACATAAAACATGTTAAGGATACAACTAATCATAGTTTATCATGTTAGACAAGATTTACCAATAAATAAAACAAAGCATGAAAACATATGATTAGGAAAAGTAAAGCTTACTTAATGATTTAACTCCATGAAACCAAGCTTTAGCTTTCCAAATGTCCCTTAGCCTTCCTTAGCTCATTCCCCTTTGTTTGGCCTCAAAACATCTCAAGGAGGGCCTCTTTGTTCCTCAAAATTTCTATGGGAATGAGCTTCTATTTATATCAAAAATTGCCCAACGGCTAGTCCCCGGTCGACCGCGTACACTGCCCGGTCGACCTGGTGAACAACGGTCAAAAAAGTGACCGTTTGAAAAGAGCTCAACGGCTCTTTGCCCGGTCGACCGCACAGTGTGGCCGGTCGACCGGGTCCATGGGCCGGTCGACCGGCCACACTGCGCAGTTGACCCGGGCCTGGGACCATTTTTCCCACAAATGCATATTTTGAGGTATTTTCTTGTGGGAAGTTTTAGGCCAATAAACCAAGCTTGGAATCATGATTTTAATTCAATCTAAGTTCTTTTAAAATCATGAAACATACAAAGCCAAAAAGATTTGAAACTTCTTAAAACCATTGGCTAGCTTGATTTATAAAACTTCTTTTCCAAAATAAAATGCTTCCAATGAAAACATGCATGAAACAAATGATTTACAAGATTTAAAACAATGCATGAGTAAATCAAGATTTCAAGTTTTTCTAAATCAATGCAAGTGTGAAACATCAAATGATGCATCCATCAAATGATGCAAGTTTCTGTCTTTTCAGGAACTTCTTGTTTTGGTTGAGCTTTCTCCTGCTGTTTAAGCTTGCGGAGTTGTCTCCTGGCTTGCCTTCGCTGTCGAGCGGTTGGTTTTGTTTTGACGATCTTCCAGTTTTCATCTTCCAGGAGACCGGGATGTACCCATATGGGCTGTCCATCTGGTGTTGGGCACGGGACTAGCTCTTGGGATGTCTGAGCCATTTTTATCACCTTGAAGGAAGTAGTGACCTTCTTCTTTGGTGACTTTTGTGTTTGTCCATACGACACCATGTTGACGGAGGCAGACCCATAGTTTTTGTCAAAGGTGATGACTTCGTTTTTCCACATCTCGTTGATCTTTTCTCTCACAACAAAGCATTGGTTGAGAGGATGCGAGATCATCTGGTGGTATGGACAGTACCGGGGATCGTTGGTTTTGTCAACATCTCCTGGTCTTTTGGGTTCAGGCAGGGTGAGCTTCCCGTTTGCCAAGAGAGCCTCGAAGATTTCTTCGACATCTTCATCGAACGGGTAGTTCTTTTCTACTCGTTCTTTGAAGGCATCAGAGAGTTCAAGTCTCTTACCTGCACCTTTGTTTTCAGCTTTCTTTGGTGGCTGCGGAGCTGACTTGGTTTGCACATTGAGAACCTCCTTTTTCTTTTGCTTCGAGGTTGCAATGGCGGTCGGCTCCTTCTTTGATGATTTCTGACTGCTGAGGTCTTTGATCACCGTCTCAGCCTCCATAGATGCTTCTAGGAGTTCTCCCAGATTTTTTGATTTGTTGCCGATAATCATGGAGCGTATCTTTGCTCTCATGTTGTTACGGCAGATGTCGACCAGCGACGCTTGTGGCAGTACGTCTGAATATTTGTACGCCATTGCCTTCCACTTGTAAATGTAGTCGTATGTCGACTCATTCTCTCCCTGTTTTAGGCTGCAGAGTTGAGCCATAGTCACGGGATGATCCTCACCTTTGAAGTGAGTTAGGAAGCGTGTCTCCATCATGACCCAGTTTTGGATAGAGTCCTCCTGAAGAGTGGAGTACCAATCAAAGGCCGTACCTTTTAGGGTACTTGCGAAGAGACGGATCTTGAGGGCGTCTTGATCCGCGATGGCTCCCGTCAGGATCTTGAAATGGATGACATGTTGTCTGGCCGAGCCCTTCCCCGTATATGTTTGGAGAGTGGGCTGTTTGAATTTGGTAGGAAACGGTACCGAGTCCATCCATAAGGGATATGGTGGCTTGATTCCGTGTTCCTTTAGTGAATCCTCTTCCTTTGCTTTGGCGAGGATATCGTCAATGTCCTTCTTGGTAAGGGCGCGTGACTCATTTACCTCCTCTTCGTGGTGACTTGGAGGAGCTTCATTATTCAGTGGACGTTGGAGGGTAAGAAGTAAGTTCTCCATGAGAGCTTCTATCCTCTGCTGTCCCTGCTCCAGTTGCTGGATGCGTGCGGCTAAATAATCTTGCGGCGGAGGCTGCTCAGCATTTGTGACTAAGACGTTTATCCTTCGAGAGTCGAATGAGGATACCATCTTGGTGATTGAGTTGGAGCTCATTCTTTTGGATGAAGAGCTCGAAGAGTGATTGCTCCAGTGTCCTTGACTTGAAGGAGTGGGAGAATTTTCTCTATGTCTTCGCGCCCGGAAGTCGCTGCGAGTCACCGGTCGCTTGACATGGATTTTTGTTGCTGACTTCTGCCGCTTTCTGGTTTTGCCAACCATATGGACAGTAGCAACTTGGTTGGGTGCTTCTTTTTCGACCCATTTTTTAGAGACCTAGAGCGTGGAGTGCTGGGCTCTTTGCTTCTCTAGTCTCTTTTGCCGATACGCCGCGCGGCGACGCATACGACTAGCGATTTAAGCTTCAGTTAGCTCGGGCTGTGCTCTAGCCACGAAGGAGGTGGTCCCTCGCGCGCAGCAGCCGAGCTTGTCTTCTTTGTAATTTGGCAAGGACAGGATCTGGATGCGGTCCTTAGCCTGTCACAGCAAAGCTTTAAATTTGGCGAGCTCGGCCCCTGTTGAGATGAAGGGCCGAGTTGCGGGAATACAGGCCTTGACAGATTCTTGCTGAGGCCTGATGATGCACGAATTGATCCTGGGCTTATAGGAATAAGCCGGCTCGTGCTGGGTGGATTTTGTTTGGTGGAGGGCTGGTTTCTTCTCTTAAGTATACGAGAGAGGGTAGAACCGGTTCTCCTTGAGCGGGGCTAGGTATGCTGGCCTTGCAGATCTTTGGGACCTTCTTTGTTTTGGAGATGGTCTTGGAGACCAAGTCTTGAGGTAGACCTGGTTTCTTGCAGGCTGAGGTTTCGCGGGGTTGTCGCGGGCTTCAGTCTTCTTGGCGGTTGCCCTTGGTGTCACGGTAGTGACGCGCCCAGGGGCGGTTCTCTGCTTCTTGGCAGGAGTTGTTTCTTTTGCGGGAAGTGGGAAAGGTCCCAGCGACCCAAAGACGATGGACCGGGGAGAGGAGGTCGACCCGGTGTCTTGTGCGTTACCAAAGGAAGTGACACTTCGGCCGCTGGCGAGGCGCTTAGGAGCACGTTCGTTTTGCTTCTCTTGAAGCATTAGCTGGTACTTGTTCTCGTCGAGGGTAATTGTCAACGAAGCTGTCTTGTTAGTTTTTGAAAAACCTTTCTGAAACAAGACCGGATCCATTAGTAATCACAAGAATGTGGTGATCATAAATGGAAATAAACTATGGTTTTTTCTTTTCAATTTGCTCGAGGGGACAAGGCCCGGCCCAAGCAAGAGAAGAAGGCAAAAAGTCATAGAGTATAAAATCATTCTAAACGCAAGTATGAAAGGCTCAGAGTGAGCGTTCCAGTGACTGCTAGAAGCAATTGTGAACCTTAATTCAAATTACCGAGGAGCGAGGCTCACTCGAGGTAAAATGATATAAGGTTGGGAGTACAAATGTGTCGGTCGCTAATACAGTAGACCCAAGAGGGCGTACTAGCACCGCTAGGCACAGATGTTGTAAATCGCATCCTTGAAATGGACACGAGATGGGATTTTTTGAAAGGTCAAGGTTGGGTTCATAAAGGAGAGCAAATGGCACTCCGATCCGAACACGTGCTCAAACATTTCTGCGAGCACAGAGTCCGAAAAGGAAATAACCAGAATTTCTCGAATCTGGACCCAACAATGACGGAAGTTTTTTTTTTTTTTTTTTTTTTTAGAAAAGTCAGGATCAGATTCATCAAAGAGAGTAAATGACGTTCCAACCCAAACACGTGCTCAACATTTCTGCGAGCACAGTAATCCGAGGAGGAAGAGGTCAAGATTTCTCGACTTTGAACCCAGACGTGACAAAAGTTTTTTTTTTTTTTTTTTTTGAAGATTTTTTTTTGAAAGTCAGTATCGGATTCATCAAAGAGAGCAAATGATGTTCCAGTTCAAACACGTGCTCAACATTTCTGCAAGCACAGAGTCTGAAAAGGAAGAGATCAAGATTTCTTAAATTTGAACAAAAAATTGACGAAAAATTTTTTTTTAGGGTTTGAGAATACATCAAGTTCTCACGATTCGTTCTTATGAAACCAATGTTGATAGACCAGCCCCCAGGTAAGGGTAGGATTACTTAATGAACCCGTTTGGAGGACCCTTACCTAGAACAGCCTAACTGTCTCCAAACTCTGGACAAGGCTTTTCTTATATCAACCTCGATTAAAGAACGCAATCGGTAAAACTTTCGTGTTCTCAAATGCTCCCCCCTTTTTTTTTATGAACTCATCAGAGACAGAGAATGGTCCGTTCCCAATCTGAACAGGGGCTCAAATAATTTCTGCGAGCCCTAAGTCAGAAAGGAAAAGAAAACCAAAATTTCTAAAATTTGGATCCAAAAGAAAGAAGATTTTTTTTTGAAAATCTGATAAGTTTGAAATCAGATTTTTTTTTTTTTTGAACTCGTTAAAGAGAGCAAACGGTCCCTTTCCCAATCTGAAAACGTGCTCAAACATTTCTGCGGGCACTGAGTCCAAAAGGGAGGAGATCGAGACTTCTCAGATCTGAATTCAAAGAACAAGAGAAGATTTTTTTTTCGAGAAGGAGAAAGATTGGAAATAGACTTAAAGAAAGAAATTTCCAAAAACAAAAAACCCCATCCCATGTTTTTTTCTTTTTTATGCAAGATTCAACATTGGCCACCAACTAGAAAGGTGCCAAAGAATCTAAGTTCATGTTCTCAAATGAACGTGTCCCACCGGGTGTGCCAGCTTGAAGGAACCGATTCTTCCCTCTCTCCCGCTGCGTCCGTCCCGGGTCTTTCGGGGTACGGCGGAGGGGAGGAGAAAAAAGTAAAAGGTATCAACATCTTTCTTTCTTTTTGTACGGGTATGCCAATTTCACTTTTCTACTTGGAATTTAAAAACGGTGATCCGAAGATCCACCTTCACAAGGAGAAAGGGGAAATGAAACTTTTTCTAGTTTCCCATTGCACACATATTTTAAGTAAAGAGACAAAAGGGTTTTTTTCTATGCCGTGAAAGGCGATTTCATTTGTTGCCGTGAAAGGCGATTTACAAGTCTTATCCATTATGAAAGACAAGAGTTGTGATTTTTGTCTCTAAAAGAAAAATAAAGTACAATAGAAATCAAGAAAAGGAATCTGACTTCTCATCGATTGTGGGAACACGTTCAGATCGACGGTCGCGAGTCATATATGGGCTCCTCCGTCGTCCATGCAGATGAGAACATGATTCTTGGATTCTTGGCTTGGCTTTTTAACCTCAGATTTTTAAAGGGCAAAGACCAAGAGAAGGTCTTATATCCGATAAAAAGCTAAGTAAACGGGCTGAAAAGCCACGTTTTAGCCATGTTGGTAGAAGAAGGGAGGTCCTTGGGGGGGTGGCCCCCCAAGGGTGCTTCAATCACCTTTTGGTGGTCTTGCAGTAGAGTTGCAGGAGTTCTGGATTTTCCAGGCAATTCTCTGGACTTCGAGTGAATTTCTCTAGCGATTTCTCTGGATTTTTTCCCCGTTCTTCGTCTGGGTTTTTCCCTTTGGAATGCCCTCCTATTTATAGGCCTTTGGTAGCCATTTAGGAGGGTTTATGAGCATTGAATGCATAAATGCTCATAATGGGAGGAGTTACAAGTTTTAAATTATTTGTTTTGTAACTCCTTTTTCCTTGAATCTGATTGGTCGATGGAGAATAATGAGCTTTTAATTGTCTTTAATCCCCATCATGGGAGGAGTTTCATGGCTTTAATGTCATAAATCCTTTGACTTGTAACTCCCATTTGCTTGCTTTTGATTGGGCCGTCCAAAATAATGAGTTAATGACCGCATTAACTTGTCATAAAATGGGTCATTTAACCTCATTAATTGGTCGCCAAGTCGCCTGAAGAGTTGTGGGCCGCGCCGCGTCTTTTGGAATTCTTCTTGCGATGATCGCCGGTGGATCCACATGTTGTTTGATGTCGGATGGCGCTGCAATTTTAGACATTGATTAATGTCAACGTGCCGGCAACATCTGTCCTGTCGATTTCACGATCGGGCGGGCAGAAAGTGTAATTTCTTTGTCGGTCGGTTGGCGATTTCGAGGCATCTAATGATCATCCAATGATTTTGGTGGCGAATCCGTGATGTTGACGAAGATCGACGGATTTCATGCACGAAAAATCAGATTTTGGGAAAATCACAGGGGCCAATCAACTCGAAACGCGAAAAGGACCCGAAAAAGGGGTCTTCCAGCGACTTTTGGGTCGCCGGAACTCCATGGTCGCCGGCGACCATGCACCCATGGTCGCCGGCGACCATGGGGCTGGCGACCTTGGGCCATGGTCACAGGCGACCATGGGCCAAGGTTGCCGGCGACCGTGGCCCAAGGTCGCCGGCAACCATGGGCCTTGGGCCCATTTCTCGGCCGTCGTTCGGTCGCCTTTTCTTCGCCGTTTTTCGATCTTTTTTCATTCTTTTTTCTTCTGTATTTTTCCTGACATTTCCCCTCATTTATTGGCCTGATCCTCTTGAAGAAAACCCGACGAGAAGCCACGTAAATCGGAGCACAAAGTTTCATATTTTTCTGGAAAGCCGAAGACTTTGTTGTGCGGTATTGCCGATTTTTTGTCAAGCATTGAAACTAGGCCAAACGATGTCGGAATGACCTGAAATTTGACATGGAGCTTCTTGAACAGTAGATAGGACCAACCATAGGCTTTGGTTTGAGTTTTGAAGCCGTTCGGGGTCCCGCAAATGCTTGCCTTAATTTCGCCATGAGAGAAATGCCGAGCTTTGACCTGTGGTCAACCGATGTCCGATTGATCTGAAATTTGACAGGGAGCCTCCTGAGTAGTAAGTAAGACCAACCATGGGCTTTGGTTTGAGTTTTGAAGCCTTTTGGGGTCCCGCAAATGCTCGCCTTGATTTCACCTCGAGGAAAATGCCGAGCTTTGAAACTAGGCCAAACGATGTCCGTTTTGACCTAAAACTTGACAGGGGACCTATTGGAGTCATTTTGAGATGATCCATTAGCTCCAATTTGGATGCCATGATTCCGGGGTGCTCCGCCGCCGGTAGGCCTACTTTTGCTTCCCGAGAGTTGATGAAGGGTCAAACGTTGTCCGTTTGACTTGAAATTTGGCATGGGGCCTTTTGGAGGTATTCTGAGACCATTCGTAGGCTCTGATCGAAGTTTTGAAGTCTTCAACACTGTCGCTGCCGGGAGCTCCTGTCTGGCTGTCGGAGGAGCGAAGTTAGGCCAAATGACGTCGAAATGGCTCGAAACTTCATGTGTACCCCTCTTTTGGCTGCTTTGAAGGATCTTGCAGTTTTTTGTTTGATTCTGACAAGATCTGGTGCTTGAAGTGGCGCCTTCCTATTTATGGCAGGATGTGGCTCCATGTAGCTTTTGGTGTTGAAGGGACATAGTGACATTTTTGGTGTCAATAAGGAAGTTCCCTAGGTTGAGTTGAAATAGAACTGAGGAAGAAGAAATATATGTGGGCTGGTTTAAGTATGAGTGAGGTTGTGGGCCCCACAAAACTAAAACTTCAAGGGCTTGGAAGCCCAATTTGTGGGCCCCGGATGCGATCGACAAAGAAGGGAAAATCAATTACTGAAAAATCTAATTCTTGAAAAGTACATATTCTTCTTAATTAAAAAAAAGATGAAAATTGTGCACAGATTTTGATGTGAAAAGTCCGTTTTGCCCTTTTTGGCTAAAAAAATGGGTTTTTAGGCTTCAAACATGGATGGAATGAACATGAGTGTTCTTAGGGCTAATGTGACCTATCAAAAGAAGTTAAAATTGAAAATTTTTGAAATTGAGAATAATTCCCTCCATAGAATTGGTTAATTTCAAAATGAAAGTACTTTAATTTGTTTAAAGTCAATTGAGTATTTCTGTTTCAAATACTTTTTTGAAATCAAAAGAATAAACCTATGATAAAAAGATAAAATTGATAAAAACACTTCAAAAATATCATATGAAAACAAAAGCCCATATACAATCCAATAATACAAATAACTTAGGAGAAACAAGTAGACACAGAACCCCAATGCCTAAAAACAAAAAGTTGAAACAAAAAAATTAACAAAAAAAAAAAAAACATAAATCCATAAAGACCTATGACCACAAAAACTAAAAGAACACATCAAAAGCGGAAAAAATAATAAAACAAAACTATGATAAAAAAATAAAAAAATATTAAGACACAGGAAAACATATAAAAAGGAAAAAACTAAGAAGGGGACAGTTACGACACGATCGTGTTAAAAGAATCAATGAAAACGTAATCATGAGAATCTTTGTATTTCACTCACTCTCATAAATTTGAATTACATAACTGAAGGGAGATTAAAGAGATTAGATCCAATTAAACCCCATTTGAAGTCAAAAACCATGATAACATTGTACGAGATAAGGGATGGAAGGTTCACATGATAGACTCTTTAATATGACGTCTAATGAGGTTTATTTAGCTATGACATTAGATAAGAAAAGTTTGGATTGGTTGATTAGAGACCATGGGAGATTAGACTCTTTAAAAGGAGACTCTTTTTTAATTTACATCTCTATTTTGATGACCTAAAATCTCTCCATCACCCTTAAATCGGGTTAAAATTGGAATTGGCATTGAGCTCCAATTCTTAATCAATTGCAAAATTGGAGCTCAATTAATTATAAAATTGAATCCTATCCATTTCATATATAACAACTAGCAAAATGCCCTCGTGCTTAGCACGGGTGATAGAAGCCATATAAAATACCATTTAATTTTATGATATAAATAAGATTTTTTCTTTTGATAAGTCTAAAATAGAAGTATTTCTATTAAACAAAAAATTTATAGGTTTTTTATCACAAAATTGAAAGTTTACAGAAATAATAAATTTTAAAAATAAAATTTTAGTAGAAACATGAAATATCATATTTACACTCACCAACTGATGGAGGTAATGCATAAGGTAATACATCTTTGCGCTCTAGTCATTCTCCTTTGCATCACCTTAAAAGTCCAAGATCCGAACCCTTGTGTGTGTGTGGGTGTGGGGGGGGGGGGGGGGAATAAATTTTAATTTTCTAATGTCAATTATGCTTTGGAAATTAATTAACTTGACTACAAGTGAAGTTTCTAAGTCATACATAAACAAGTAAAGAAACTATATAATCACTCAACATTAGCATTAACAAAGAAACATTAAGCATATGAGTATCATCCACACATTAAAAAATCAACCATCATAACAACTAAATATATAGCTGTTCGGCCAATCATGCCTACATCCACTCCTGATTTTCGTACCAAATTTTCCACTATTTCAACTTAAGGTTTAGGCTCACCCCTAACCTTACAAACACATGTTTTTCAAATGCTTAGTATTAACCTTTACAACCACTTATACTTTTCTAAGGCTTAGCAATAACTTTTACAACAAAATATTTTTATCTCAAGAAGAGATAAAATTTTATATATAAGGATGCACAAGAAGAGATGCAATTAAGTACATATTGATGCCTCTTAACATGGGCTAATATAAAAGTGAAAACTCAATTTAAGACTTATGCATAAAGAATGCAAAGATTCATTAATGATGCATATGCTTAGAAGGCTCTATCTCTTTTTGAAATTAAATGCTCATAAATGATGCAAAGGTGAAAACCATAAATGAGAGATAGAGTGATTTAAATGATGTACACATATTTTGGAATGATGAACAAACTAATTTTAGAAAACTAAATCTAACTCTAGCATGTTTGTTCAAAACATAAATTTGATAACATGTGTAAATCTATTCAAATGTTAAAGTCAAATCACTAACCATGTTTAAAAATAAAGCATATTACACAAATAGCATTTGAACATTGTTGACACCAAAAATGTCACTATGTCCCTTCAACACCAAAAGCTACATGGAGCCACATCCTGCCATAAATAGGAAGGCGCCACTTCAAGCACCAGATCTTGTCAGAATCAAACAAAAACTGCAAGATCTTTCAAAGCAGCCAAAAGAGGGGTACACATGAAGTTTTGGGCCGTTTTAACATCATTTGGCCTAACTTCGCTCCTCCGACAGCCAGACAGGAGCTCCCGGCAGCGACAGTGTCGAAGACTTTAAAACTTCGATCAGAGCCTACAGATGGTCTCAGAATACCTCCAAAAGGCCCCATGCCAAATTTCAAGTCAAACGGACAACGTTTGACCCTTCATCAACTCTCGGGAAGCAAAATCAGGCCTGCCGGCGGTGGAGCACCCCGGAATCATGGCATCCAAATTGGAGCTAATGGATCATCTCAAAATGACTCCAATAGGTCCCCTGTCAAGTTTTAGGTCAAAACGGACATCGTTTGGCCTAGTTTCAAAGCTCGGCATTTTCCTCGAGGTGAAATCAAGGCGAGCATTTGCGGGACCCCAAAAGGCTTCAAAACTCAAACCAAAGCCCATGGTTGGTCTTACTTACTACTCAGGAGGCTCCCTGTCAAATTTCAGATCAATCGGACATCGGTTGACCACAGGTCAAAGCTCGGCATTTCTCTCATGGCGAAATTAAGGCAAGCATTTGCGGTACCACGAATGGCTTCAAAACTCAAACCAAAGCCTATGGTTGGTCCTATCTACTGTTCAAGAAGCTCCATGTCAAATTTCAGGTCATTCCGACAACGTTTGGCCTAGTTTCAATGCTTGACAAAAAATCGGCAATACCGCACAACAAAGTCTTCGGCTTTCCAGAAAAATATGAAACTTTGTGCTCCGATTTACGAGGCTTCTCGTCGGGTTTTCTTCAAGAGGATCAGGCCAATAAATGAGGGGAAATGTCAGGAAAAATACAGAAGAAAAAAGAATGAAAAAAGATCGAAAAACGGCGAAGAAAAGGCGACCGAACGGCGGCCGAGAAATGGGCCCAAAACCCATGGTCGCTGGCGACCTTGGCCCATGGTCGCCGGCGACCATGGAATTCCGGCGACCCAAAAGTCGCCGGAAGCTCATTTTTTCGGGTCCTTTTCGCGTTTCGAGTTGATTGGCCCCTGTGATTTTTCCAAAATCTGATTTTTCGTGCATGAAATCTGTCGATCTTCGTCAACATCACGAATTCGCCGCCGAAATCATTGGATGATCATTAGATGCCTCGAAATCGCCAACCGGCCGACAAAGAAAGCACACTTTCTGCCCGCCCGATCGTGAAATCGACAGGACAGATGTTGCCGGCATGTTGACATTAATCAATGTCTGAAATTGCATCGCCATCCGACATCAAACAACATGTGGATCCACCGGCGGTCATCGCAAGAAGAATTCCAAAAGACGCGGCGCGGCCCGCGACTCTTTAGGCGACTTGGCGACCAATTAATGAGGTTAAATGACCCATTTTATGACAAATTAATGCGGTCATTAACTCATTATTTTGGACGGCCCAATCAAAAGCAAGCAAATGGGAGTTACAAGTCAAATGATTTATGGCATTAAAGCCATGAAACTCCTCCCATGATTGGGGTTAAAGGCAATTAAAAGCTCATTTCTCCATCGGCCAATCAGATTCAAGGAAAAAGGAGTTACAAAACAAATAATTTAAAACTTGTAACTCCTCCCATTATGAGCATTAATGCATTCAATGCTCATAAACCCTCCTAAATGGCTACCAAAGGCCTATAAATAGGAGGGCATTCCAAAGGAAAAAGAGCCAGAAAATTGCCAAGAAAAATTGCCCAAACGAAGAACGGAAAAAAGAATCCAGAGAATTGCCCGGAAAATCCAGAGGCCCTGCAACTCTGCTGCAAAGACCACCAAAAGGTGATTGAAGCACCCTTGGGGGGCCACCCCCCCAAGGACCTCCCTTCTTCTACCAACATGGCTAAAACGTGGCTTTTCAGCCCGTTTACTTAGCTTTTTATCGGATATAAGACCTTCTCTTGGTCTTTGTCCTTTAAAAATCTGAGGTTTAAAAAGCCAAGTCAAGAATCCAAGAATCATGTTCTCATCCGCATGGACGACGGAGGAGCCCATACATGACTTGCGACCGTCGATCTAAACGTGTCCCCACAATCGAATGAGAAGTCAGATTCCTTTTCTTGATTTCTATTGTACTTTATTTTTCTTTTAGAGACAAAAATCACAGCTCTTGCTTTCATAATGGATAAGACTTGTAAATCGCCTTTCACGGCAACAAATGAAATCGCCTTTCACGGCATATAAAAAAAAACCCTTTTGTCTCTTTTCTTAAAATATGTGTGCAATGGGAAACTAGAAAAAGTTTCATTTCCCCTTTCTACTTGTGAAGGTGGATCTTCGGATCACCGTTTCTAAATTCCAAGTAGAAAAGTGAAATTGGCATACCCGTACAAAAAGAAAGAAAGATGTTGATACCCTTTACTTTTTTCTCCTCCCCTCCGCCGTACCCCGAAAGACCCGGGACGGAGGCAGCGGGAGAGAGCTGAAGAATCGGGTCCATCAAACATGTTAAGTGAACATTAAATCATGTCATAAATGAAAACAAAGTTTCAAAGACTAGCATGAATTAATTTTGAAACAAAGGGAGCAAACCCCATTTGAAGAATCAAATGTTGAAATTCATAGATTTTGCCCTCTTAGCCTTTCCTCTGGCCTAGCTCTCTCATCTTCCTTGGCCCTCAAAAAACTCAAAATGTTTGGTTCAAATCCCAAGGAATGATATTTTTATATAGAAAAATCAGTTCTAACAGCTAGCTATACCTCTAACGATCAGACTACGGCCAGTTTAAAACGGTCATATTTTGCTCTACGGCTAGATTACGGCTCTACTGCACAGTTAGCTGTGAGGTAACCGTAAAACTGCCATTTTCTAGTGTGTTTTTTTTTTTTTTTTGTTTGATAAAATGATTTTCTAAGTGGGAATTTTGGCTATGGAAAACTTGACTTGAATATAGATTAACATGTTTAAAATGGAGTTGCAAAATGTGATACAAAACATGTTTATGCATGAATTTCAAAAATGTTTTTTATAAAACTTTTAAAACTAAATTTAAAATATTAAATCATGTATAAAGACCAAGTCTTAACTTATATGATGCCAAACACGAAAACTTAAATAAAGATGCATGAAGATTCCAAGATTAAAAAGTATGATTGCATGAGAGTTCAAGCTATGATTAAAATGAATGCATCCAATCAAATTGCAAGAAATAAAAACCCTAACAACCTTCACACTCGAATCATTTAAAACTTGTAGCATGACAACGAACAACGCAAAAAAAAATGAAAATAAAAGTGATGAGGGAAACCAAGCTTGGATGGGAACCGAGACAGAGAGATAGAAAGGTCTTCCTAGGAGAGAGAGAGAGAGAGAGAGAGAGAGAGAGTGTTATAAAAAATGGGAAGGAGTCATCTAATTAAAGGGAAAATTTGTTTGGGAAGGGGGAGAGATGGGGAGTGAATAATAAATTACATTTTATTGAATTGAATTAGAGTAAATAAGATTAAAGAGTAGTGGGTATTGGAATTGAATTAAATTAAATAAGATTAAAGAGAATTAGGGTATTGGAATTGATGAGAAGGTCAAAATTGTAGGGTATTGTCAAAATATATTAGAGTTGATATTAATTTGAATCAGTCTCTTTCATATATAATAATTAGGACTACATCTTCAACGGCTAAAGATCTTCAATGGAATCAAGACGAATTAGCCGCCCAATTTAACAAGTGAATAGGTTTTTATGCCCACAAGCATATGGCAGGCAAAGTGGAGACAAGTTAATGAAGCATTATGTTACTATCAAATACCAATTTTATTAAAGATAGACTTTTATATATAAGATGATAATTAGACCTGTTTTGGTGTATAAAGTCGAATGTGAGTTGAAGGAAATATGAGAGAATACAGTATAGTGAGATTCTCGTAGTAAGATGGATGCATGAAATTAAAAGAAATGAAGAAATTCGGGATGACGAAAGAATAGAGAATTCACAGATAGATACAAGTGAAAACAAAACAATGAATGGCATTTTGGATGACTAGTGAAGGAGGCTTGCTAAGCTCAGGCCTTTATAAAAAAAACACAAAGAATATAATACTAATATTATTATGATATATAAAATGACTATTTCATATATTTCTTAATTCATATATCAATATATATTATGAATGTGTAAATTACATTATGATATATATACACATACATTAATATTGATGTATTATTAATATTAATCTATACACAATTAAAAAGCCTGCAAAAGAATATGAATGGTATGATAATATTAATGTAATATAAATATATTGTTAATTTTAATTGTATGCTTATTACTAGTATTTCATCAATAGTACATTACGACAATATTACATATCACAAAATTAAAGTTTAATACTATGCACAATTAGAGTTTACTAAGTACTTTAATATTTATGTAACTATAATACATTACAAATGTGTTAACATTGATGTAATAATAATATTCGTATTGTGATATATAGCATTATATTTTCATAAACATTAATGTACATATTAACATAATATGATAATATATTACACATATATTTATCCTCAATATCTTCTTCTTCATAGTTTTGTTGACCTTCAAGTTTTGATATTCTCATTATCCTTAAGAAGTAGCAAAAACTCATCTTCAATCTGTACAAGTCCCCATTCCATATAGATTTCATGAATTTGGAAGAGAGCTTTGATTTGCTACATAGTAACTTGAGAGGCCACATGTGTAAGAAATTTCATAATATATATATGTGATCTTCTTGTACCTCACTGAAAGGTACGTCCATGCGCCCACTGTCATTGGGTGTAGCATTCACTATTTAATGGCGCGTGACATGGGTCAAGTCCAAGGAAGACTTGAACTTGTCTTTGACCTAGTTTTTCATGAATGCACCAAATCGCTTGTACCATTGTCTAGAAGCTTGCTTTGACACGCACAATGATTTCTTCGAACTGCATGCATGATCAAGAACTTGGAACTTCACTCCACCTGTGCTAGAAGTTCCTTCATTTTCTTGTAGACCCACTTGCATCCGATACCCTGAATTCCCTCATCAAGAGACTCCGTCTCTTCATTCATAAATATTGCATGTTGAGTACGTTCTTGCCCTTCCATTAACTCCAGAGACGGGGGATGGCTCAATCGCCAATGGGTATGCAACTATATCATCATGACCATTATATGATGTTGACGCATACGTCATCATATCCTTGAAACTGTATCTAACTTGTAGTTTATTTTCTCTTTGCGGTTTACTTATCTACGGCATCTGCTGCTCTATCTACTATACAATTTTACTATCCCCTGTATCCCGAGAGGAACCGAATGTATGCTCCTTCCTTACTTGGACGTTTGACTTCACCTGAATGGTGTCACTGCTACTATGTGCCTTTCGTATTCTTCAACTGTTTTCTCGCATTGAGTAAAGCATCCTCATGAAATATAACATCTTAGCTAATGACAAACTTGGGTGCATCCTGATCAGTACACCATAACCAGTATAATTTCACCCCCATAAGCGTAATCCACAAAGATGCACTTCACAATCTTTGGTTTCAACTTATCAGTTTTCACATGAAAATAAGTTGGACAACAGAACATCCCCAAATTAGAATAATCAGCTGGATTACCTAACCACATTTCTTTCGGTCTTTTTGCAACCAATCCTTGAGTAGCCTACCGCGTGTACTGCATCAGCCCAAAAGTCCTTTGACAATCCTGCAGCAAACGACATACGATGAGTTCTTTCCAAGATCCTTTTATTCATCCTCTTTGCAACTCCATTATGTTGTGGAGTTCTTGTAGAGGTGTAATGTCGAACTATGCTATGATCCTTGCAATAGTTCTCGAACTCTGTCGATTTATACTCATTGCCATTATTTGTCATCAACTTCTTCACCTTTTTGGCAGTCTGTTTCTCAACCATTGCCTTCTATTGCTTGAATTTAACAAAGGTCCGATATTTTGTCATCAGTGAATAAATCCAAACTTTCCTTAAATAATCATCAATAAAAGTCAACATATACTGGGACCCACCCTTAGAATAAACCTTAGATGGCCCCCACACATCTGAATGAATATAATCAATGATAACTTTCATGCGATGAATACCCTGTCTTGAAATTGACTCTGTGATTTTTTTCTGAATATGCATTTCTCACAAGAATCCAACTTGTCTGTCTTTATGCCACATGACATATTCTGATTGCTCAATATTGTCAATCCCTTTTCACTCATGTGACCCATTCACAAGTGTCACAAACGCATTGAGACAGATTCATGGTCATTCGAGGAAGACGTTGCAGCTTTACCTAAAACTTTATTTTCAGACAAAATATACTAGTTTCCAACTCTATCACCTCTCATAAGAACCAGATCAACCTTCATAACTCCACCTTCAGTTGAAAATTTACAACCGTCGGAGTCCATGGCACCCAAAGAAATAAGATTTATTTTTAGATCAGGAACATGTCGAATCTCTACAATGTTCTGACAATTCCATTATACATCTTGATTTTGATTATTGCAGTCTCAACCGTCTTACACGCAACATCGTTACCCATCAAGTACTACCACCGTTGATTTTTCAATAAGTGGCTAACCAGTCCCTATTGAGACACATATGGTAAGAGCAACCTAAATATCCATTCATCCTGACGATGAATACTGTTTTAACCACAGACAATGCATTGTCAGGATCATAATCTGGTTTTCCCTCTCTACAATACTAATTGAATCATCAAAGGAAGAATCTTATATTTATTTCCCTTTCTTCTACCTTCCAGGAAAATTCTTTCTGATGTGCCATTTCTAATGGCAGTAATAACATTTAATGTTTTTTCTATGGTGTGAGTTTGTCAAATGCTCGACAAGTTGGATCTAGACTTAGATCTATCTTTGCCCTCACTCCTAAAGTCTCTTGTTCTTCCTCGTACTACCAAACCTTCAGCTTAACTGTCATTATTATTTTCAGTCATAACTTTTTTCTTCTACTCTTTATAGTTTAAGGATGCCTTTTACATCTTCTACTCCTTAGAGTTTCTCTACCATACATCATGGTATCAACAAAATGCTCATATGAGGGTGGTAACGAACACAACAACGTAATGGCTCGGTCCTTATCATCAATTTTGATGTTGATATTTTTCAAATCCATGATAGCTTTATTAAATGAATCAGGGTGGTTTGTAGTAGACGTACATTCCTTCATTTGTAAGGTGAACAATTGCTTCTTCAAGTACAAGTGGTATGTGAGAGACTTTTTAATGTACATGTTCTCAAACTTCTGCCATAACCCAATAGTGGTTTTCTTTGAACAATCTTTCGCAATACTCCGTCACCCAAATATAGGACAATTGCACTATACACCTTTTCCAACAACTCATTCTTGTCTCCATCTGACATTGTCGGAGGTAGAGTAATCTGCCCCTTCAGAGCTTTTTGTAACCCATTCTGAACCAACAAAACATCCGGAGGTAGAGTAATCTGCCCTTTTAGAGCTTTTTGTAACCCATTCTGAACCAACAAAACATCCATCTTCATATCCACAGATTGAAATCGTTTTTTCTGTTGAATTTCTCAGTTTCAAATTTTTGTAGCTATTGCGAAATTCAAGATTTTGTGATTCACAACGGGCTTCTCTAGATGACTTTCTGAGAAAATCTTTTACCGCACATGCATACCTCTTATAACCACGAGCACATTGGAAGAAACGGATTTGAAAGAAAAATGCTACTTGTCCTGACTTTTGGGACCGATCCGTGGACCGGTCCCAAAGTCAGGACACAAATATCAGATATTTGTGTCCTGACTTTGGGACCGGTCCACGGATCGGTCCCAAAGTCAGGACAAGTAGCAGAGCTCGATTTGAAATCCGACTTCGGATAGTTCTAATATCACAAAAACAAGTTATGCGCTTTGATTAATCAAACTCCTTCGTTAACTATTGAACAACTAATCTTCTTCCACAATTGTTTATATCTGTTTGCTACGAGTCCGTAGGTTCAAACGAATCTTCAATCAGACTCCAAATCATCAATATATTGGCAAAACAATTTCAGCTGTTGATCTCGTACGGTCGCTAACCTCACTGCTGATGTCAGCGTTGCTGTGGCTCTGTTGAGCTGGGCTTCTCCTACACTAGTAAGGTCAACTCGGACCAAACCTGAAAACCCAGGTCTAGAACCTAGCCCCTAGGCCTTCCTTCTTCTTCGTTGCTGTTTCTGTAAAAGAGAGTAACTATGGGGTTTTTCTTCCTTACCAGCCATGTAGGTAGAGACTGTGACCGGCGTGACATTCCACTTCCGGTTTAGCGATCAAACTCCGGCGAAGATCTTCAATTCCGATCACAGAAAATCGATAACTTCTCTGTATCTCGACTGCGCTGAAGTACAAGCGATCGAACCAGTCCTCTGGATTTTTTCTCAGGGTTCGACAACAATTGAAAAACACTCCTCTCTCGATCGAAGATTCAATCGGTAGTGAACGAATCCTCTTCAACCAGGAAGAAACCAACACAGAAATCCCTACTTACTAGTTGTGGATCTTCTCCGACGACGATCAACCAATCCCAGTCCTCTCCTACGGTTTCGATCTGCTAGATGAACCAGAAACCTCTCGATCTGAAAACACCTGAGTCTCGGATAAGATCTTTGCAAACTGTCAATGGAAAAACACAACATAACCTGAAACCTTTCTTCTCCGGTTTTTCAATCTCCTTCAATACTAGTGGCCCATAAGAGATCAATCCGACCCCTTTTCCTAGAACCAATCCCATGGATCTTCGTCGATCGTGACAACGGCGTAACCTAAGCGCAGATATCACTTGTTGTGCTTGTACGTATAAAAGAGTGGAACTTACGATCGACAATCAAGCTACAGAGAGGAAAACCACGCGAGAGATTTACATGGTTCAGCAGAGTGTCTATGCGTCCATGGCCAAAGAGAACTCTCTTTTTTATTCCACTCTCATTAGGTCTAGGGCTACGGATTATAATGTATTTATAATATCTGCTTTCTTAGCCCCAAGAAAAGCCCCGGTACCATGAACAAAATACCTTTGACCCAAAACCTGGTCTCTGACTAACCCAATGGACGGTCTAATCAGAATACAAGACATAAATCCAATAATATATATATATATATATATATAGGCAAATATTCCCGTGTATTCATACCTCACTATATTGTGGTAAGGGACAACATAGTGGGCCTGGCCGACTTTATGATACATCCGAACCATCTACATACATAAAACCTCCTTAAGTACACTAGATCCATCAAGTTTTCACTTATCTAAATTGATTGGACTGTTGGATCGAAGGTCAAAATTGTTTCTTTAATATAAATTCGTTAATTTTGTATGCTACAAATGAATGGATTAGAGGATTGGGATTGACCCCACACTTGATATATGGATTCATCTAAGATGTCTCTTTCCATCGCCTCAAATCCGATGATAAGTGGGGCCCTATGTGGGCCCTATTAAGTTTGTATATATATATATATATATATATATATATTTTTTTTTTTTTTCAAACATGAAAAAAGAAACACACACATACTTTGCAGTGTCCACAACTCAAGATCAGTGAAAGTTCATTAAATCCTACTTTAACTAATACGAAGAAGATCAACATTAGACAGGCTAGGAAGGCATGTCCCCCCTGAAATCTAAAAAACCCTTATAAATTTAAATTCTTATCATTAATTACTAATTAGTGAATTTCATAATAGTTTTTTTAATAAAAATCTTTATAATTTACTTCTCTCTCTCTGTTTTTTTTAACCTTGTCTTGCGGTAAAACATGTCAAATTTAAAAATATCTTGTAGACCGTAGACTGATAATGCTGTCCGACGCTCTCTGTCACCGAGCAGAGACCCATGCCAAAGTGCACGGCAAAGACGTGATCGGTCCAAACATCATGACTGACTCTGTTGACCAAGTGCTACATATGTCCCGCTCAACTACTGAACTACCCCACTGCAGGACAGGCCACAAAATCTCTCCCATCAAGTCCAATCAAACAACAAAACCAACGGTCAGCCCACAGAAACATCGGGTCCCACTGCAACTACAGCACCAATGGCCCAACAAGTGGGATCCACAACTCCACAAGCTTCTATAAAAAAGGCCACCAAAACAACGACGCCTTCTTTTCTTCATTTTAGACAAAGGAGAAAAGAAACACAGAGCAGCAAAACAGATGGCTGTCGCCAACGCCTTCTTCTCCTACACCCCCCGTATCCCTCTCCCTCTCCCTCGATCTAGGGTTTCTGACCCGCAGATTCTCCTCCATTCCCCTCCACGTGAAATCTCCAAGATCTCCACTTTCCGCCATGGCCACTTTCTTCTCGAAATCGGATTCTCAAGAAAAAGGCAATTTGACACTCACCTGTTTATTTCTCTTAGGGATTATAGTCTAGGAAATTTAAGCTTTTCTTTCCTTTCTTTTTGTAGGCTGCAGCTGTAAATTAACTTGAAAAGTTTTGATTGTGCATTGATGAATGTGATGATATATGTATTGCAGTGTGAAGTTGCCCTGAGATTTGTTGTTGTGTCATCAAGTGTTTGGTGTGCATGTCACTTTAATGACTAGCATTGCTGGCTTGGTTGATTTTGGATAAGATTAGATTAGATGAGCATGAGGATCATCATGTCACTTTATTCCTTTTTGTACTCTATAAATTGAAATTGGTACTATCTTTTGAATCTGATTGCATACATTTGATTTGAGTTAATTTATAGATGGATCTGATCATCTGTTTTTTAGGATTGAATCTGATCATCTATCTTTGGCATATATGAACCTTGTTGTCTTCTCTCTTCGGAACTTTTTTTTTTTTTTTTTTCTGGCCATAGATCTGATTGTTGACCATATGTTTTCTAGTATCTAGATCAGCTCATCTTATTATTTGCTTTCTGATAATTTGATGTTGATTTTGGATTAGGGTTCTAGCTTGATCTTTAGCTTGCGCTTTGTCTTTGGGTTTGGCCGTCTTTGAATGTATTCAGCCATGGATCATTGATTGCTTGGGTTTTGAGCTTTTATATTTGGAAAACATCATTTGTTTGCCAGATTCCGGAGCTAATAATTTCCATCTAGATCAGATCACTGAATTTGATCTTTTGGCTTGATTGAACCCTTGTATCTGATATTCGCTTGCATCTGCATTGACACTGCCCGTCTTCTACATCTCCACTGTCAACCTTTTTACATATTTGGCACTGTCGGTCTACTGTTTCTCCTGCAACTTTGATATCTTGCCTCATGTATACCTTTTGATGGAATCATCTTCTGTGTAACCTTTTGCTCATCTGTAATCTTCCATATGCATCAGCAACCAGTCACAGTATCTTGCCTCATGTATACCTTTTGATGGAATCATCTTCTGTGTAACCTTTTGCTTATCTGTAATCTTCCATATACATCAGCAACCAGTCACAGTAGAACCATTGTATTATGCCGTACTTTGCAAACTCAAGACTCATACCATCTTGAGTTTTAGTAGTGTTGTGTAGGATAATAATGAATGATCTTATCTTACGATAAAATAAGATATATGATAAGATTGTTTGTTTGTTTGTTTTTTTTTTTTTTTTTTGGGATGTTGATAGGTTTGTTTGTTAGGATTAGTTGGATAAGATTAGATTAGATTGTGCTCACCATGTTGCTTTATCCAAGATCATCATGTTGCATTTTTGCTTTATCCATTTTGTACTCTGTAAATAACTATTATTACCAATGATAATCACACTTTTTACGTGGAATTCTCTCTGTCACACCTACAATATGAACCTTGTTTCTTTAGAAAAGAAAAAAAGGCTTGAATGGGACCCAGTCGAACAAGTTGTAATGAGTTAGATCTTTTAGTGAGTTGCAATGGAAAACTGAGTTTGGAAACCCCTGGCCTGAACCTTACATTTTCTGTAAAATTAGTATGCACCAGAAGCCAACAAGAACCACATGCATTGTAAAACAAGGAGATATTATATGACATTGTATACCTTTAAGTAGGAAAAGAAGGGCATGATATGGATTCTACATGGGTAATAGGAAAAGAAGGGCATGATATGGATTCTACATGGGCAAACAATTGCCCAATTTGCTGTTGGTTGATGATGGCTAAAGAGACCATTGCACTAACTGTCCTAACCTTTCGTTTTGCATGTATGATGAAATGTTGTAAAGCTCTACTGGAACTGAAGCATTGTTGAAGTGCTGATGAAGAAGATATATCTTATAAAGTCCAATAGGATGTTGCCATCATCATTGATATTTAAGATTTTCTTATAATGCCTTAATTTTGTCCCATGGCTTCGGTAAAGTGACTTTAATATGCCTGTTGTTTCTTCATTTGGGGATAAAGGGGCTAGTTGATGGTCCGCTGATTGGAACTATGAATATGTACTTGGGCCCCATCATGGATTTGCCATTGTCAAACTACAAGTAACTGGGCCACAGTAGCAATCCTAATAGGAATGGATAATAGAAATAGGATAGAAGAGTAGCTCTTGGTTAGATTGGGCCTATGGGTTGAACCCAATAAATTGGGTTGATCTAAAGGTCAATGGGTTGACCCAGTTGACTTGGGCCCAGTCCTTATTGCATCAACATGCTAACTTCTCAATGGACACTTTAGATAAAAAATGCATGATTTTTTTTTTTTTATCTAGGTTGTCTTTTGGATTGTTATCTTTCGTCTAATTTTCTCTCATTTGTTGGCAATTGTCATTGACATTCATGCTTGATGGATGAGAAAAAAAGAAGATTTATCACTATTATTCTTGTGTGCACTATTATGCTCTTCAATTAAAACATGATAAGGGCAAATAAAATGCCCGATGAATGGAGAAGAAGTGCTATAATATGATGCATGCCCTGGGGTTAGGGCTTGCATGGAGTGCTGAAGGCTGAAGCACGTGATCGCAGACACTTCAACACGTCTCCACATAAACTTCAACACGAGGACACACCTCAGGGATAGAAACTTACAACAATTCTATTCAATAGTCAAAGTCAGAGAAATAAATTGCTACAATACAATATAAATGGGAAAAACAAACTTAGGGCCTAAGAAAACCTAAACCAATAATAGAAACTATCCTAATTACAACTCTTTCAATAAAATTAGAAGCCTACTAAGAAAAATAAAATATTCCTAAACTACTTTGCTGGGCCCCACATTTGGATCATTCGTTCTGCATCATTCCCCTAGGTTGAAAGAAGAGTTCGACCTCGAACTTAGTTCTTCTTTATGTTGCCTCTGTAGACATGGTGTACGTGAAGCACTTCCTTTGGATGGAGCGTGACTTGCTTTCCACCATGCATGAACTTGTATGTGTTGTCGGGCATACCATGAGTTTCATTTTTGTCATACATCTATGGATGACCCAACAAGATATCACTGCTATCCATTTGGTAGCACATCGCACCAAACTGTGTCGTTATAATCTTTACCAATGGCGAAAGTAACTTGACATGTATTTTGCACTTGCACTCATCACTTGTCATTAGCCATTTGACAAAGTAGGGACAATTGCGCTTATAAACTTTCAGCTTCAACCAATCAACAAAAGTTTGAGAGATGATGTTTTCACAACTAACTTCATCAACCACAACTGTGCAATTTTTTTTATGTACTGCACTTGTTGAATGAAAAATATTTCTCCGCAATCATTTCTTCTCAACAGTAGGCGTAGTTTCTTTAAGGACCATGAGAGCTTTAAGACCCTCCTTAGGACCCACTTCCTCCAGTTCCTCTGTGTCATTTCCCTTAGGATCATCTGGAGTATCTTTCACATAACCTGCACCTTCAATGAGGTGTATGTGTTTTGGACATTCCATTGAGCAAAAGTTTACAATGAAAGCCGGTGATCCTATTCTGACCTTTGGGCTTGGAGGAAAGTTTTTCTGATGAACTACTTGGTTTAGAATCTTGTAATGATGAGGTCTTTTGTGCAAGCCATTTAGATGCACTAAATTTTCAGGCTTGATAATTTGCAATATTTTCGGCCTTGATGGCATGTTGGATGATCTCATCAACATTATAAAAATTCTTGAATGCAAGGATATGTTGTATATTAATTCTCAACCCATGAAAATATCTATCAACTAACACATCATTGGCCTTATTTAAGCCATAATGAGCTTGCATAGTCATGAATTCTTCAGAGTACTCAATAACCGTCTTAGATCCTTGTTTCTAGTCTTAAAAGCTTGAACGAGATCTCTGGAGTAGTTGATAGGGAGGAACTTTTGTTTCCAAGGATTCATTTCAATCCATGTCTCAATAGGATCTATGTGTTGGTTCCTCCTTTTCTTTTGCAACTCAGCCCACAATATTGCAGTATACTTGCGAAATCGAGTTGCTACCGGAGTGACTTTATGGCCCTCTGTCATTGGCTTGTGTGCAAAAATATTTTCCACACACTAACCAGTCCATAAATTTATTTGGCTTCAATTTTCCATCATATATGGGGATCACGAGTTTAATTCCTAAATCTCAATCAACATTATTTACGGGGCTGATCTCGTTAATTCTGAATATTTTCTCCATCATCTCGGTGATTATTCACACGACGATTAGTTTCTAAATGGGCTAATCTAGTTTCCATTCTTGCAAGAGTTGCTTGCATTTGGGTAATCGTTGCGGACAATATTGCAATTGGTCTGGTCAATTCTTCCATGGATGAAGATGAAGATTCCACTTCAACATGCTTCTTAGGAGGGTTTTTTTAGTAATTAAAGAAAATTGACTGACCTGATTTGAAGATCCGGTCATAATGAGTGCACTGGTGAAAACAAATTCTAGATCAGACTTCGGATCACTCCAAAATCATAGAAAGAATGCTTGCCCTTAATCACTCGAATTCACCCCCAATGAAGAAGGCTTGTCGGGTCATGTGAGGCGGACACATGCGGGGGACCCCTTTTCGTTCTTCTTGGGTTTGATGCAACGAAGGAAGAAAAAAGGGGTTTCAAGTTTTGATCCTTTTCATTGCTATATGACGAGAAGAGATGAGAGGGGAGGCGATAGGCTTAGGGCGTTGACGGTGCTGGTGTGCAACAATGTCAAAGATGATGGCGGGGCTGATCATCGGTGCCCGCTACTACTTCCCTCAACCTTTCTTTCTTTTGTCTTTTTTATTATTATTTTTGGTTCAGCCTCTGTTCTTCTCCTCTCTCTCTCTCTCTCTCTCTCTCTACTCGGATAAGGGTGTCAACGAAAGGCGTCATGTGGTGGGTGGTTTTAGGTGGAGTGTCTTTAGAGAAGATGGAGGCCGAGGTTGGTTGCAGCTGATTGGTTCTTTGTTTTTTTTTTTCCTGATCTTGGTGGTATCTGTGGTGACGATGGGTTTAGTAGGGAAGGGGGTTTTCAGGGTTCGGTTACATTGGAGATTGTGGTTTTGGGTCTTGGTTGTGGGAGATGATAGGGTTTGGGTAACAGAGGTCTTGATTGGAATGGGTTAGGGATTTTGGTGATGGTTACGACGATGATGAAAGGTGGATGATGAGATGGAAAGGATTGAGGAGGGATAGGCTCCGATTAGGGATTGGAGCGATGTGGATCTTTGCTCTGATACGGTGATACCAATTGATGCAGACCCTAGGGTTACGCTTGCTTGGAGTGCTGAAGTCACAAACACTTCAACACGTCTCCACAGTGATTTCAACACGAAGACACTTCAGGGATAGAAACCCATAATAATTCTATTCAATAATCAATGTTTGAGAAATAAATTGCTACGATGCAATGTAAATAGGGATAGCAAACTTAGGGCCTAAGAAAACCTAAACCAATAATAGAAACTATCCTAATTGCTACTATTTTAATAAAATTAGAAACCTACTAATAAAAATAAAATATTCCTAAACTACTTTGTTGGGACCCACATTTGGGTCATCCGTTCTGCATCATAGTACCTAAAAAGAAGTATAGAATAAATATACAAAGCTGCACCAATTATCGTGGGACTGAACAAAAGAGGGGGAGAGAGTAATGGAGCAAAGACTTGAACAAAAGACCACGATATCTGAAAATTTCATCCTAGGGAGGTCAAGTATGAAAGTTATCTTCTTACTCGGCCAATTAATGTTAAAATACCTAGAGAAGAAGAAACATCTTCTTATAATCTTCATTGATATAGAGAAAGCCTATAACATGGTACTTAGAGGTTTGATTTGGTGGTTTAGATAAAAGTAGTGTCTAAGAGATTATATCGACATCATTAAAGACATGAGCGGTAACAGATGTGAGAACTACTTGTGGAGAGATAGGTGAGTTTCTAGTGACCATTAGTTTGCACCAAGGGTTAGCTTTAATCCTTTATCTTTTTGCACTGATTATGGATGTGTTTCCTACTCATATTCAAAAGGAGGCACCTTGGTGTATGGTGTTCACATGTGATATAGGGTTGGTGGATGAATTGCGAGATGACGTACGAGACTTGAGATGGCGGTAGGCTTTAGAATCCAAAGGTTTTATGTAAGTCGCACAAATATGGAATATATGACTTGCAACATAAGTGGGGATGTGTGAAGAAATATAACTCTCGTGTCAAGCTCTAGAGATACTACCATGAGATTAGCTTTATAATTAGTAAGGATGGAGAGGTTGAGGAAGATGTCAAACATATTATAAGAGTTGGATGGTTGAAGTGTAGACTTGCTTCTGGAGTATTTTGTGATTTGAGACTTGCTTTTGGAGTGTTTTGTGATTGACCCATAAACAAGATTGGATTTTTTTTTATTATAGGACAACGACTCAACAATATTGGCCAATCAGGGCACAACACATGAAAAATGAGTGTTAGAGATGAGAATGTTGAGATGAATGTTTGGTAAAAGTAGTAAAGATATAATTAGAAATGAGTGGATTTGCGAGCATTTAGGGTAACATCAATTAGAGATTAATAAAAGACTCATTTGAGACGGTTTGGACATGTCTAAAGCAAGCCATTAGTGATGTCAGTTCGGAAAGTTTTTCTATATAGGTTGATGGCCTCTTGAGGAAAATGGGTAAGCTGAAGAGAACGTGGATGGAAGTAGTAAGGATAGATCTGAAGAAGTGTAATCTATTTGAGGATTTGGCTTAGATAGACTAGAATGGAGAAATAGAATTCATGTAGCCGACCTTAACATAGTTGGGACAAAGCTTTGATGATGATTATAATTAGATTTATTTATTCTGATTCCCTAGTAAAAAGGTATTTCATGGGGGCGGGGCCAGGATCTCATTAGACATGTGGACATTCTTGAATTACATTAATTCTCGTTCTTGGATTTTTTATATTATTATTATTATTTAATCTCATTCTTTGCCCTATAAATAGGGATGTTTCTCATAATGACAATACAATCAATTTTATGCAAATGTAGTTCCATAAGTTTCTACATGGTACCTAGTAGGGATCGCATGATCAGATAGGCCATGGTGCTGCCTTCTTTTGCTTTTGCAATAATCTCACCATTTTGGTTTTTCTCCCTTCTAGATAAAAATGAAATATCCTCTTTCATCCACACATTTATCCAAGCCCAATTTTGTCATTTAAGTCAACTTGAACGATCATATTTTGTATGCTTCTTGAAGGAATCGTGACATATTTGATCTAGTGGGCCACCAACTTTGACGGATTTAAGAACAAGACGTGACAGTGAACTTTACAGACAAACAATGATCACCACGAAAGCATGATACAGATCAAGTGGTTTGTATTTTTTAATGTTACCAATCACAGGATTCTTTCTTGGTTCTTGAGAGGGCCATGTGATTACCGAAGAGTCTCAGATATGTTTATTTCAAAGTTTAAATTTGAATTTTAAGTAAGCATGAATTAGAATTGGAATATGTTTGACTTAGATTAAGGTTTATTTATTTATTTATTATCTTTCTTATTCTCAATTATATAAATAAGGATGTTTCTCATAATGACAATCCAGTCAATTTTATAACTCAGGCTTCTACATTTAGCTTGCGGGGAATCGAAAAAGACTGTTTTCATGTATCATTGATAATTTGCAGCAGTGCATACTGTTTGAGGTCAAGACAGATTTCATTGTTAATTGTTGGCTCTCTTTGGGATTTTTTTCTCTGTTGTGGTTGAGGCATGTATATGATGATTGACATCCTGGTTTTATGTCGTTTATACATTTTCTAATGGAGTCGTTTTTTTTTTTTTTTTTTTTTTTTTTTATTATTATTATTATTATTATATTGGACGCATATCCATGATGCCATCTCATTTCCATCGGCGTGTCTCACTTTCATACATTGTTGCAGGAGTATTTCCCAGGCTTTTGCTGACTTTCCAGGTGTATTAGGATCATCTTCTCTTGTAAGTGCTGTTTGTCTGGAGTACAAAATTTTCCTCACAAGAGTGTGTTGAGCAGATGGATTTGTTCACTTGCATTGGGTTGATGAAAGTAGTGTTTTCTTTTGGAGTTCCCATTGGAATAATTTTATTTATTTAAACACTTCAATTTTTTTTTTTTTTCTTTTAAATGACTTCCCTAAAAATGAGTTTATCTCAACATGTTTGGCTGATAGAAAACCAATTTTGTGTTTTATTTGAAGGGGCAACTGTCATAGTTCCATTGATTCTGATTTTGGATTAGAAAGGGCCTTTTTGTTTTTCTTTTCTTTCTTTTTGCCTTTATTATTATGTGCCATTTTGTTCATCTTTTGGGTTTTTTTTGTAGTCAAATGTTGGAAAAGATATAAATAATATTATTTAGTTAGTTTCATGGCTGGGTTGAGGTAATCCATGAGAGATTAAAGAAGATAAATTGACAGCCCAAGAGAGAAAATGCAAAAACTGTTTGAAGGGTTTCTTGGGGCTTTTGGACTAAATGTAAATGAGTTTCTAGTCGGATTTTAGACTAAATTATTTTGTAAGTACAGATGAGGTATTTTTCAACAAAATGAGTTTTTTTCCGAATTTTTTTTTCTTTTATAAAGTTGAGATTAGCAGCCCAAGAGAGGTGTTGTGGTTTTTTTTTTTTTTTTTTTTTTTTTAAGTTAGTTGGTTTCTAGGCTTAAAATTGTTTTTTTATTTTATTTTTATTTTTTTATAGATAATGAGGATACCAACGTATCTTTAAATAATTGGTTTGTTACCAAAAATGGTGTTTTAAAGAAGAGACTCACCGTCATGTTTTTATTTTATTTTAGTTTTTATATTTCACTTCTTCAACTAGTTCTCTTAATTTAGTGGATTCAGCGTGGATAATTCCTTTTTGCTAGGTTATGTGGCATATGATTATTTTTATGTCGAGCTTTAATGATAGAGATGCTGATGATGCATTTAATTTTGTTTATATTTAACAGTGATATCTATTCTAGCTAACTTTTTTATTTTTTTTCGGAATAATAACCATACTGGATAGTTTGACTGATAGTAAACTGCTATAATTTTTAAAATAATTCAACACGGACAACTGTGCCTTTGATTTCTCACATGATCAATCTTGCAGTCATTGGTTCCTCAACTGTATTGCATTAGGGAATTTTTTGGCAATAAGCTGCACATATTCGTGGCTTCTAATAATGAGATTGATTTATTATGAATTTGCTTTCCTTGCTACTATTGAAGTGTTACTTGTCCCCTTGCCCTATCTAGGGGGATTTTAGATGACAATTTACTGTGCTAAAAATATTTGTGTTGAACTCTCTTCAAGTCTTACAAGTCATTTATTGATTTACAATGTTTTCATTGTGCATCTTCATCATCTTTGCCTCAGCCCATCAATCAGGGGTTGGTTTAATGAGTTCTACTAAAGCATTAACATCATCATCATCATCATCCAAGCCTGGTCACAACTATGATGGGGTCGGCTAGTTCTACTAAGGTGTTAACATCATTTATGAATAAGCTAATCAATACTTTAGTTGTTAGGTAACAAATTAAATTGTGAAAAACAGATTGTTTTTTCAAAGTCCATTGAGGATCTAATCTGCTTTTCTTTTTTCTCTTTTGAATGCTTATTATCAATGATAATGTGCATTAGAGGCGTAACTCACCTCACTAAGAAATACTGGGACTCTCTTTTGCATTATATGACATTCTGGATTTGCAATGCCCATGCTTAAATATCTATATGTTGTCCTTTTATATACTGGGACTCTTCTTTTTCCTGATATTTTACTTGCTACTGATTAGTTATGTAATTGACAAAAGTCTGATCAGGATGTTCCTAAGCCAATAATTGTGATAGATCAAGATTCAGATTCTGATGCAACTATTGTTCAAGTTAGCTTTGGGGATCGTCTGGGCGCCCTTCTTGACACGGTGAATGAATATGCAAATTCTATCCTGTAATTCATGCTGCTTGTGACATTAACCAATCATGGAGAAAAAAGAAGAAACATGCATGTTGATTGTCTTTGCTATCTTTATTATTATACACATCAAATGTAAGCAGATTGTGATCCTTGGGGATCATTTTGATGAGGACAAACTGAATGGTATAGTATTGCATACTCCTTGGGGTCTTTTAGTGTTTTTTCTTATTTTCGCTTTTGGGTGGTTGGCTTATTTCTTGTTTGATTTACGTAATAAATGTTGCCATTCAAATATTATAAATAAATATAGATAGATAGAAAATGAACTACTTTTAACCTATATTACATTTCTCAATCAATGGAATTGTCAGTATTCACTAGAGCCTTTTTATTGCATCTTTCATGGTGAAAAGTGTGAAAGCGGGTATCTATGAAATAATGACCTTAGTACTGTTAGATATGCTGAAAATATATATCCTAGAAGTATCATCATGATGATATGAGTGCCAGTACTAGTATTATATCCTTTGGATACGGGTGTCCAAGTATTATCATACTCATTGCTGTCATCATCATTATCATCTTATCCTCATCTTATTAATCGTGCTCGGCTTAACTTGTTCTGCTTAAGAGACAAGTACAGGATAACTAAAACCTTACCAATTAAGTCGTACAATTGTGCTCTCTATTCTCTTCCAAGTCCGTGTGTGAGCATAAGTGTGTGAATGAGGCATCAATCATTAGTATGTGAGTTACTCTAATCCTATTTATTTGGGGTCTCCTTTAAGAAGGACCAAGGACATCATCACTATCATATTCATCTTAGACTTATATTGTTAATTTGGAGTCGACTTAATTTGTTCTACTCAAGACCAGTAAAGAATAACTAAAACATAACCAATATAGTTGCACAATAACGCTCTCTCTCTCTCTCTCTCTCTCTCTCTCTCTCTCTCTCATTTCTGAGTGTGTGGGAGCAACAATGTGTATGAATGGTTTATGAATGTGTGTGACTCTAATCCTATTTACTTAGGGCTTTTCTTCTTGAATTTATGCTCACTGTAACTCCACACGGTCCTACCTGCTTCACCCTATTAATAAGTCTCTTTTGACAGATAGAAGAGATCAGTCAAAGGCATAATTGGATGAATGAATCTGGAATTGTATTGAAATTTTGTGGTCCTCAATAAGGAGTTTTTCACCTTATAGTATCCTACCATCTAAAATTCAACATGTTTGACAAATCATAATCCCCTCTGAATGGGGTAATTTACATGAAAAATCCTACTAATTGGGTAGTATACATGAGAGAGAATCCCACTAACTCGATCCTTATCTTTGATAGGATGAAGACCCATATCTATCAATTGGGATCTAATAACTTTAGCAAGTTGACATGTCTCAAATTGAATACTACTACACTTACTAGAAGAGAATGAGGGAAGCAACTATTTCAAACTAGGGAAGGGGATGTGTCCTAGATGACGATAGTGATGCATATTCCAATCTTTTGTTTGCGCTCTCTCTGCTAGTAGGCTAAAGGACAGAAGCGACATCAATGGATGGATTGAATGAACAAAGTCCACTTTCATGCCCACCACCAATATTTGGTCCTATCTGAATCTTGAAAGACAATGAGTAGGGGAAACATTATGCTAGAAGTAAAAGATAGATGAGATTACTCAAAGATGACAAATTAATAGGCAATTTAAGTACAAATAAAGGATGATTACTTGAAGGAGAATTAAAAACGAATGGCAGTCATTTCGTCTGCTGTGTTGAAATCAATAAGTAAATGATCCATCGGGAACTTGTATAGGACGAGGACACTAAATGGGTTAAAGTTGATGATGTGCCTGATTAATGCAGCAAGGGAGGGGAAGAGTAACCAACGTTGACTTTCCTAGATGAAGCTTAAAGGGCATCTAGACGTTTAGGTCTTATACCAACACACAGATTCAACACCAAAATAGAGAGAATTGTCATTCATTCAGTGCTTGAGAGGAAAGGATAGCCCTTAGAGGAAAGACTGTACATGGCTTGACTAACCATGCCACTTTTTAATTTTTTCTATCAAATTTTAAATTACTAATAATTGTAAGATTTCCCATGATCTAGTTGGTTGTGCAAGCGGCCCATAGATTAACTCAGGAATGTCATCTGGTCGACCAACAGTTTGGGAGATCTCCAAATTTTGATCTAAACTTAAATAAATCTTGTTATTGATCTGGAGAAAAGGCAGAAGCATACTGTATAACTAAACTGCATATGTTCATGCGTCAAATGCGTTACTAATAGAAATCCAGTTGTCTGTACGTATGTCACAAATTTACAGTCAACCATATATGCTTCAAGGATGGAGCACATATCTATCACATCTCCAAAATTCCCAAAATCTCTCTGGTTGAATGACAAAAGAGCATAAAGATAAAAAACCAATTTAAAAAGTGTCACATATAAACATCTTTGACCTATCCATAAAAGTGCAAACACGGAATGGAATTTATGGAGCTTTTCTTCTGATATCAGCTACAAATACCTCATAATGATCCCCAAAAAGCATATATAGACATCTTTGACCTATCCATAAAAGTGCAAACACGGAATGGAATTTATGGAGCTTTTCTTCTGATATCAGCTACAAATACCTCATAATGATCCCCAAAATGTTGCACTAAGGTTACTGGAATCTCCTTTATTCCCCATTAGATCTTGTGATATAGTTCTTTCTGTGTCGTCATGAGCAATATAAACTGCTGAAATCAGCCCTGGATGTAGAATGGCAGCAAAGCCATTGATTTAATCTCTGATACCAAGTTGAAAGGAATGTTAATAAAGTTCGGACCTTGGGCTTTGATGTGAGAAGAATGAAGGAGACAAAGATAACAGAAGAATGAGAGAGATCAGTGCCATCTCAAAATAGAATGAGAGAATCGTGGATGTTAGTCATAATGGTCGATTAACACCTCTTAGATTATCATACTAATGGTTTCTTGCTTGACATACAAACTGAATGTATAAAAAGAATTGAAATACACTTATTGATCCCTCTACATAGCCGATCTGAGCTGGTTTGGCTCGCACCTAATCTGTACCAGTATGTTGTTTGATTATTAAATGCTTTTATGGCTTTGATTATCGTTGCTGATTATATGAAATTATGTGATGTTTAGTTCTTTAATCTTCGTAATCTGTCATAATTCTGTGTATTTGGGTCTAATTTCCTGCAGATGAGGGCCCTCAAGGATTTAGGCTTAGATGTGGCCAAAGGGACCGTTACAACCGACTCTGAGGCATCAGTGATACAAACAAAATTTTTCATTACACGACTGTGAGTATGCGGTCTATCAGGTTTAGTTTTTTTATCTGTAGGGATTATTATAAAATCACCATGGTGAGACAAACAAAATGTTATGTTATCAATTGAGGCGGACTTGAACCAGTACGTAGGTCCTCATGCACCTGTCCCTAGGACCCAGTCCCCTGACAAGATATGAGGTAGTGCATGAGTCATGTTGTTGGTGGAATCATTATTTTATGTTATTTTCTGAAGAAATTTGTCACTAAGTTTTTTTTTTTTTTACTTAAAAGAGAATAATACAAAAATGAAATGCCCATTGAAAGAAAATGAAATTGCTGTTACTCCATATCAATAACTGTCAGTTGTGATTCTCCACTGGTTAGCTGATCACAACCACGTACGTCGCTGAGGAATCTAACTTTGCTTCATGATACATTGCTGAAAGATGCATACCAAGCAAAGAGGATTAGGTCTCAATTATCATGGGCCCAGATAAATTGAACTCGCACCATTTATGCTTGATCTTGGGCAGAATTGGCCCAGATTAGATGTTTTCTAAACATATATAAAGATCTATTATTAGATACAGAAGTTTGCACTGCAAAATCTGCTTTCTAAACCTGTGATATGAGCTCAAGTTGCTGGCAAATTTTCCAATGGCGTGCTTGATGGAAATACACCAATTGTTTGGTTTGCTTTGGTTTCTAGTGCTTTTCATCAAGGATTAATTTCTCACTTCTATCAACTAGAATGACACGGTCTTTCTAGGAATGGATGACATGGCCTTTCTAGAAATGAAGTCAAATACCCAAATGATTTGGGACTTCATCTGAAATCCAATGAATTGGCAGAGTTTTTCCCAGTTAGACAAGTATTGTCTGAGTTGCATATATGACTTTTATCTTGTGAAAATACTGATGGCATTTCTCCATTTTCTTCCACTAATTTTGAGATTTCGAGTTTAAGAAAGAATTTTATATTCTCTCTGCATTGTTTTTTGAAATTGGTTCCTATACCAATAATATTTGTTCTTTTGATGGATTGAACAACAGTGAAATGATGTCATTGTTACTGGAATTTTTTGGGTATTCTTTCTCATTATTATTATTATTATTTACAGTTTTTGCTCAAATGCTTTCATGTCTGGTTGAAATATACATATTTTAAGCATGTACTGCAGGATCACCATTCACCAATGCGTGTTTACTTTCCTAGCTTGTAGTTGTCTAGGCATCATGGTTTATTCAGGATGCTTCTGCTGTTCTCTCGTTCTTCAATAAGATCTGTTACTGTTCTAGGGAACAGGCCATCATTCCAGTGAATGTGGTGGCTTGGGGGGTGGGGTGTGGGTGGGGCATTAGGCAAAGTAATATGGTTTTTGTTGGTGTAATTTCCAACTCAATCTGATTTCTATTTCTCTGCCTATGGCAGCATAATTGTACATTTTCTATTTGGTTCTGGCAGGGCTAAGTTTTTTTCTTCTTTGCCCCCTTGTTCAGTGCAGCTCTCATACAGTGTTCTTATTTCTTTGTTATGATACGAGCATTACCATTGAAGGAAAAAAAAAAAAAAAACTGTTACCATTCGAAAGAAAAAGGTTTTTTTTCCCTTGCAGATGAGATACATTGTAACATTGAATTTGTCTTTACCATTGTAATAGTTTATTTATGTTTCCTTAATTGTATATTTAGGATTTTCTTGTAGAGTGTTATCAGATCAATCATCGAACAACAATTACTTTTGAAATCTTTTGTGTTCTATCTAGTTCTGATATTTGAGTTATTCTCATTGAAAGATGAACTTGATTAACATGTCAGTGACACTGGACGCAAAGTAGAGGATCCTGATATGCTAGAGAGAATTCGGCTAACCATCATTAACAACCTCTTGAAGTATCATCCTGTATGCCTATGCCATTTGACACATTTACTTTTATCTTGGCTTGGCTGATGCTTCTGCATTTCCTCTCTTTGAGTGTCTTAAAGCCTTGTATTGTTCTTAGGAATCTAGTGAACAGCTGGCGATGGGCGAGACTTTTGGAATAAAGGCACCACACAAGAAGGTCAGATTTTTCACCAAACTTATAGGGCCTGTTTCTTTACTAGAATTCTTGACAGGAATTTGGGATGCTGGGTTTTTTTGGACATGATGTGACATCTTGTCCACTAGGATTTGCAAATACCTTGTTTCTTCATTTGTTTTTCAGAATTTCAGTCACTTGAAAGGTCTCAAATGACCTTTGGGCATTCAGAAATTTCAGCCCTTTTGCATTTTGGTGGAATTTCTAGATGCTCAACTACAAGGGAGCATCCAGGAATTCCACCTTGGTTGGGAATTCAGAAATTCCCCCGATAGGAATTCCTTGAATTCTAGCAAAGAAATTGGCCCATACATATGGTGATTCTTTCTATTTTCACATGGTGATGCTTTCTATTTTCACATCAAGTGTATTCGTCTCTAGCAAGTGATACCTTTTCATGCGGTGACACAGCTATATACTTAACATGTTCTATGGGTTTGGCCATCTGTAGAATTTTTACTTTGAGAATATTGTAGCCATCAGAACACTTGTCTTCACCTATTTTAAAAATGAAAAAGCAATAGATGGAACATGTTCTATGGGTTTGGCCATAGTTATAGCTGTTGTTGTGATGAAACATGAAGTCTGGAGAAAATGACTGATTTAGATGAATGCTTCAATTAGATGTGCCCGCATACTGTAGCTATAGTTTATATGCGAGTGATGCCTCGTACATTTTGCTTGGCATAAGTGGAAACCACATTAGGAGTTTTTTCCTTTGTTTGTCTCTTGAAGCATGGTTGTGGGTTGATGTTGCCAAAGTGCTTGTGGCGTATTGTAGTACTAGGAGAAAGGTAAAACAATAATTTTCTAGTTTTAATATTCGTTGCGTTATATGGATATGCCCCACTTTTCTTCTAACTAGTGCATAACTGTAGGCTATTTGATTACTTTCCAATTTGGCTTTGTGAACGCTAATACATTTAGATGGTCATGCTTCAAAACTGACATCCCCTGCCATAGAGAGGGTTCATAATTCCCTCAGTGTCTGATAAACATCCTCCAGATTACTAGTATGAGGAGCATGCATGAATGACTAACGACTACCACTCTCACTTCTGAATAAACACCAGGCCTGTGGGCCTTAAACAGGTCCAAACTGACCTTCCAAATCAGCACAACGGCCCATATAGGGCTGCCGACTGGTAAAACCATTAAGAAAACCTGGTAACTTGCTAGTGCCTCTTTATTTCTTTCCTTTTAATCTTACAATCAGTCTCTATCTTAATTATTTCAAGCTATGATTCCTAGATATGGCAAGGACACTCCATGGATATCGCAGGGGCACGAATTTGACGCATAAAAAGGGAAGCATTGGATATGATAGGACATGATAAATTGTCTATTTTGTAGTATCTGGGCATCATAGTTTTCAAGTGTTAATTGGATTTGATTCCTTGTAAACTTAGAAAACAGTTCTGTGGTTCAGTTTTCAACATGTATACATGTAGTGGGCCTAGTGGCTTTGGTCCAGCCCAAACTGCCTGGATGAATTTTCTTAATTTAAAATCATCCCTTTTGGCTTACGGTGTTGTGGAGTTTGGATTACTTGAGCATATTCGATCAGATCTAGATATGTTGGTGCTATATTGGTGCTTTAATTTCTTCCTTTTCTTTCTCCTTTTGGTGTGATTTTGGAGAGACATAGCCCATAGGTGCTGAATTTTTACAATCAAGTAGATCACCTCGTTGGTTGGTGCTGCTGCCTCCTTTACCTGTTTTGGGACTGCATCATTCTAATACAAAATCATGGCTCTCCTTGTCTCTACATCCCCTCCCACTGTGAAAATCCTAGCTTTCTCTTTGTGCTGTACTGGTCCTTGAATTTCTTCCTTTTCTTGCTCTTTTTTGGTGTGACCTTCGAGAGACGTAGGTGCTGGATTTTTATAATCAAGTAGATTAACCCCTTCCTTGGAGCTGCTGCCCCATTTATTTGGGTAGGGACTGCATCATTCTAGTACAAAATCATGACTCTCCTTGTCTCTAGATCCCCTCCCACTGAAAATCCTACGTTTCTCTTTGATCTTTTCCTGGGGGCCCCTACTCCCCACCTGTCCTTCGTCTTTGGCTTTATGAAGATGGAAAGTTCTAGTTTCACAATCACGATTCCTTGTCTTAGTCTGTAGTACATATACCCAAACAAATATCAGTATCACAAACATTGCATAACTTCCAATAAGAATATTAAAAAAAAAAAAAAAAAAAAAAAGAAAGGTCAGGCTCAACCATGTCTAGGAAGTTCCTAATTCCAGACATGACCTTCTGGTACAAAATAAGGAGAGGCACTGGCTGAAAATAGTGAATAGGTGCTGAGTGGATGTTTATTTGTGAGCTTCAAATTTTAGATGGTGCTTCATGAGTTAGAGTTCCTAGATGGCTGGTTTGGAAGGGAGATGGTCTTCTTAAGTTCGATAGTATAGATGGGGCTGCTATTTTATGAATAATAAAGGAGATTGAGATCTTGGATGTATGTGGTTGTATGAGATAAAAGGGTCGGATTTGATAGATTTGAGTTGTGTTTTGTAAATGAGAAATGATAGTAAATGGAGTTGGTAGGCAAATGTTGTAAAATGCTCATCATTTGTAATCCTTTTCCATGCTTGGTTTACATATCACATGCATAACAAGTGAGTACATTATGTACTTGCTTGATGGTATGCACCAAGCAACCTAGAAATAAGCTACTAGTATGCACACAATTAAAACTCGCAAGCGCACAAGATCACTATGTAGTGTAGTGAATTGTAAGTACGAGGTCGATCCCACGAAGACTTGTGATAAAACAATGTAAAAAACAACTAAAAATCAGAATATTAAAAGAAACAATTAAATGATGAAAGATTGAATTAAACTACTAAAAACAATAAATTAAACTATCAAAAGCTAAATGGAAATTAATCTAAAGCACACAACTGAAATTAGAATTGAAAACAATGAGAATGAATGAACTAGGGTTTCATCTACTCCCTTAACCAATTCTATGCATGTCCCTTATTATCTTTTAATCAAAAATCAGATTTTATTAGTGACATCTATCAGCCTAGACCATGGCATATGCGTCTAGATTATTATTCCCCTAAACCTAATTCATGAGTGGCATACTACATGAATTGTTCATTATGATGCAAAAACTAAGCATGGCATATGTCCTAGTCAAAACAAACATAATGCATAAACCAATGGGAAAGATAAATGCATGAGTCTAAGCATGGCATATACTTAGATTATTCATGGTTCTAAACCCTAGATGCTTATCATCAAGATCAATTAAAATTAAGTTAGCTACTCTTAAAATTAATTGAACATCACATGGTCGGCATGGCATGTACACAACTCATCGATTAAAAACATGGTTTAGAATCTCAACTAATAAAACTGAAATCTGAATTAAAAGACGCCAAAAGAGACTACATAGAACTAGGCTAGGGTTTCAATTACACCCTAGCCCTAAAAAGTTAAGCTATTTATGTTTGGAATTGAAAATAAAATAGAAAATAGAGCCATAAGAAGAACTCTGAATATTGAAGAAGAAGAAGAATTCTGCCAGCAGCTTTTTCCCCTTTTCCTTGCTCCGAAAGCTCTCCAAAAGATGCTCCAAAGGTGCTCCCAATAGTGCTGTACATCTGCTAGGGTTTGTGGATGATGGTAGCTGATTTGTGGATGGTTTGTGTGATGTTTTATGGCTTGTTATATGGCTGGACGTGGCTCGGTTGTGGCTGGTGTATATTCTGCACTTCTACTCCCTTCTATGCCTCTTATAAACTTTGCAACAGCCTCTTTTAGCAAGTAGTTCCCTTATATGATTAGATCTCCACCTTACTTTACAAGTAAGCTTCCTAATTAAAACAGAATAGGAGTCCTCTTTCTTGTTAAATTAGACTTTCTAAATCTGATCCTACTTGTATTTTATAGAAAGTTCCTCACGTGTGGCCCACAAATCTGAATTTTGATTGCAAAGAATTAAATCTGAACTTTTGACATAAAAGTGGGCCCTATTTGATGCGTGTAACATGAGTGTGGGACCCCTCTTTTTGGACTTCTATCTTGACTTGAACTCTTGCTCTAAATTTTCCTTCTTTTTCTCCTTGTTTTTCTCCATTCTTGAACTCCTCTTTTAACTTGAATAGGACTTCCTAAATTCTGGAATTCTTCTATTTGCAATGGATGTGGACCCACCATGGGCCTACTTGATGATTCACGCCCATCTCTTCATTAATTCTTCTCTTTTTGCTCCTTTTGACCTTTACATAAAAATTAACAAAAACTATGTAAAATCAAATAAAATAACTCTAACTAGCACAAGATGAATCAAATATTAGGGCTTAGATTGCAAACAATTAAGTACTTATCACTTGACAAACGAGTACTTTTGGGTGGAGGGATGGGGTCAGCGTTGTATCGTTGTTTATGTAATCCCCTTTTGTCTACCTATACATGCCTGTTTTTCTTTTACTGTTTAAAATGTCTTCTACATATAAATTCTGATACAAGTTGCTGGAGTCTACGTGATGGGATAAGGAGAGTTGTCAATGACTCACTTGATACCTACAAGTGACAGCGTCTTCATTTATTTCATAATCAAAGTCTATTGTGGTTAAAATAACTTCTGCAAGTGGATTAGCTTTATGGTGCAACACTATTATATTTTTAGCTTCAGTATATTGTGTCCTCATAAACTGGAATTGAGGTGGACTTCTTTTTTTTTTTTTTTGTTTGTGTTGACAGCTTGATATTGCAACACATATACATGTTAAAGATGATGGGCCTAAGAGAAGGTATGCTACTTTGCATGATTATGCTTTGTTTGTTTAGTGATTTTCTTTTCGTTTTTTTTTTTTTGTGCTACTGAGAATGGCATTTTTTTTTGCATGTCAAGTGATGAATATCATATTAGTACTTTGTAAGATTGAGTGGATATATATATTTTTTCATTTTCTTTTCTTTTTGTAAGATTGAGTGGATCTTAATACATGATTTTGTTGTCAAATCTTCATGTCATTCTTGTATGTGTCAACCTCTGATTTCTGACCCCTGATGCTTCCTTTACATTCTTTGCTTAAGTTGTTGAGCAGATTCATCCATTGTTTAAAACTCTTTAATTCTTATCATATATATATATATATATATATATATATATAAATTGAGGATTTGATATGGTTCATCTATCAAATTTTCAGTTTCGTTTTGTTTCAGCCGAAATGACCGAAAATTCTTCGTCTTTGTCATTCAGCTGAAATAAAATGTGATGTATAAATTTTCAGATTAAATTTCAGCATATTTTCTCCGAAATGTATTATTTTGGCCGAATCGGCTGAAATGAATGAATAGGCCGAAATGCTCTCTCTATGGGTGGAGAAACAACAACAAGAAGATGATGATGAGAAAGGGCGTACTTGTCACTATCACGACCCCAAATTGCAAAACCAGATATAGGGCCGTGAATTGGGGTTGACTGTAGTAATCATATTTCCACCCAAGGATCTGCGCGTGTGAGGATACAAAATTCCTTCAACACTGTTACAGAATATTTAGCGGAATCTTTGCATTGCGGTGCAAACCAAAGTTCGGAGCTCATCGGATGCCAGCTTGCATCACCGATGTTATAATCTCCGTATACTGTAATGGGGTACAACGTTAGACTGATATGAGCAAGATTTTAAAATAGATAGAGCTTGACAAGTAAACAGGACGTTGCATTCCCAATATTTAAGTTTATAAACAAAAGATGAGTTAATTATAGTCCCAAAAGTAAAAGGCCACCAAAGGCCAGGAAAGCCAAGGGGATCGGACCATCGTGGAGTTTGCCATTTGGCCTTAAGTGCTGGCTCCCAAACCTTGTGTCGATGATCCCATCCGTCCAATGGTTAGTAACAGTACCAAAGTACGCTTCTCTGAAGGACCGGACTCAAGCAAAATGGAATCAGCTACGCTAAGGTCGGGTAGGTCTTGTTAGATTATGTGGTCTCAATCCAGTGGATGATGTAAATAAATTGATTTATTTCTTAATTAACATATTTATGCTTTTATTCATGTAATGAATAGTTTTTATTTCATGAAATGAATGATATTTTATTCTATGATTGCACATGACCAATACAAAATGATATGATGCTTCATGAGATGAACTGGAGCCCATAAGTATATTAGATGTAGCCCATGGATTGAAAAATCGGCCGATACCGGTTCATATTGGTACACTATTTTGTTGCGATACCAAGACAGGCAAAATATCCCCAAAATAGCAGTAAATATCGGCCGAGATGATCAAAATATCAGTTTGATCGATATCTCGGCCGATATTTTTAAAATATCGGCCGAGATGGAGTAATGGTCAAAAACTCTAGTTTTTTTCATAAGTTTTTCCCTATTCCCCCATCTTCTCCTCCTCTCCCCTCATCTCCTTAGAGCATCCATATCTCCATAGCTCATTCTTACATATTTCCAAATTCCAACTCTATTTCTTGAAGAAATCATTTTATTTGGTCAGAGAAAATCAACTTAACTCCCTTATTTTTACTATTATGTGTTTTTTATTTTTAAATAAAGCATAGAAATGAATGAAAAGATAATTGGGCTAGTCACTTGTGTTGCGTTCTTCACTTAGATGATAGATCTACACACTTTCATGCTAGATCTACACACTTTTAATATGTTGTCTTCATGGTCTTGAATTTCACAACTTATTTGATGATCGAGTTAGTATTAAATGATAATTGATATGTTATCTTTATTTTCTTATATTTTAGACTAATAAATTGATCACGAGCCAAAATAATGGTTGCATTATATGAAATACTGGAGAAGGCAGTGAACTGCTACATAGACGGGACTAATAAATTGATCACAGAATATTAGAAAATGTTAGAAAACAATGTTTTTTCCATTAGTAACAACAATAAATCAAAATATCAGTCACCTCATGAAAATAGACTAGCAGGGAGAGGGGAGGTGTGCGAGAGTCGTGGCGGAGCCGGAATTGCGAAGGGAGGGCTGATCGACAAGATACGGACACATGCAGCTCTAAGGAAGAAGAGAGAAAGGAGAGAACAGTGGCTGGAACCATGGAAATGAAAGGAAATGAGGGCTTGGGTCTTTTTGTATAAAGGGATTTCAAAGAAATTACAAGTTTGCCCAACTGAGTGAAATTAGCTCATCGGGCTAAAAGGAAGGTCTTCAAGGCATCGAAAGGGTCCGTTGTTTTCACTAAAGTTTTAGGAAATTAAATTATCTTTCCAACGAACTCTTTTGAAAACAATGATTTGCACCTAATTTCATCAAACCGAATCGCATATTTTTTGCTTATGGTTGTGTGAGAAGCTTGTGGCTTGGACTTGATTATTTTACGCTTGCTTTCTTAATGAAAGTATCGACCAAAATAGCCAAAGTATGTATGTGGTGAAGATTGGACGTGCTTGCAAGCACTTGTATTCATTCAGGCATAATATTGACTACTGCTGTAGGAACTCTTTGCTTTCATCATCCAAAGTTTGAGACCAAACCTGGCCATGTGGGGTGGACTACTTAATTCACACTAGTTTTGGGCTGTCATTTGGCACATGTTTGGAGGCCTTTTGCATGTGTTTGCAGCAGTGTTTCAGGTGTTGTTAGGTTAACAATTTTTAATATCCATAACCGGTGCCTGAATCTCAATATACATGTTTGGAGACCTTTTGCACGTGTTTGCAGCAGTGTTTCAGGTGTTGCTAGGTTAACAATTTTTAATTTGCTTAACCGGTGCCTGAATCCAATTATATTGAGAACCATAGTGCAGAATGGCTATGATGCAGGCCTGATAATTGGGCCCCCTCTTAAGTTTTATACCCGAAGGCCCAAGCCCATAAGGGAGCAGTGAGTCCACATTTACAGCTGCTCTCTCAAGACAGCTGAACTTTCAAGCTATCCCTTATAGAAGAAGAAATCGGCACCGCACTATACTACATCCTATGCTATATGGAGTGTTCCCTTAGTTTTGATTAGCAGGCTAGAATAAACACTGATTGCTTGCTTATAGGAGGAGATGTAATCCTCACCAATGGACATTGAATTTGAATATGAAGTAGAATTTGAGTTTTCTCTCTATTGTTCTTGTCTGTGGTGTGAGACCAAGACACTTGATCCGTAAGGATCCCTATCCACAAGCCATTTGGCTTGGAGAATAACCTGTTGGCCATCTCCCCTTCCCCTGTGATCCCTATCCATAAGCCATTTGGCTTGGAGAATAGCTTGTTGGCCATCTCCCCTTCCCCTATGTTGCTTCAATTGGCTACCTCCCCTTTCCTTGGGCTACTTCAATTGGTATCAGAGAAGACGATCCACCTCGGATTGCCGTTGTAGATCGCCATTTTGAGGTAACCCCATATCCCATCTTTCTATTTATTTTCTGTCCATCCATTACCGTCCCCACCGTTCACCATCATCCATCATCTGTCATCACACCCAAGCCCCTTCCATCCGCCCATCACAGCCACCAAACCTCTCTCCTAGAAACTCGATCCCTTTCATCATCCATCACCTATCATCATCATCTTTCATCATCACTATCATTTTCAGCCATCACCATAAACAGCTCTGCATTTCTAAAAAAAAAAAAAAAGAAATCCAAACCACAGCCCTTCACCATACCCAAACCGAAACCTAGACCCACTGTTAAAAAAAAAAAATGTCAGCAGTCCCAGCCGCAGCCCCAGAATCTGAGAAGAAGAAAAGGAGAGGTTGAACACACACCAAAAAAAAAAAAAAAAAAAAAAAGAAAGAAAAAATTCCTTTGTCAACAGTCCCAGCCACAGCCAGAATCAAAGAAGAAAGAGAAGAATAAGAGGAGAGGCAGAACATAGAAAAAAAAAAAAAATTAAATTTGTCGGCAGTCCCAGCCCCAGAGTCAAGGACTAAAAAAAAAAAAAAAAAAAAAGGGAAGAAGAAGAATAGAGGAAGAGACAAAGCATATCGTGCATCAAAGTTCCGGACCACGCGAGAATCATCTTCATCACCCATCTGCACCGACCGCCCATCGCCCCTCTCCACAGCGCCTCCATCGAAGTCGTCAGAGCTCCCTCCCATCTCCCTCTTGTTGAAATCTAGCATGCAAAGACTCAAAGCCCCTTTTCTTTAATTTTGTTTGAGCGACGGTGTTTTTGCACGTGGGTCATTCCCCACAACACATGATAAGCCCACCGTTTGGGCTTGAACTCAGGTTAGGCTCAACCTAGTGATCCAAGGAGAGCCCACTTGTTGGCCTTCAATTCGGGTCAAGTCCGGCTCAACTGAAAAAAAAAATAAAAAAATAGTAGTAGTTAGACAACAATCCCAACATATCTACCCGTAGCGGAGCACCCTTCAGAGGTCAATTTACTGACCACCAACATGATGCTTATATCATAATGGACCGGGTTGAGAGACGCCTTCGGGATGTGCCCCAAGCTCCAATTCCTCAGGACACCCGGAACAATGGCAACCCAGGATCTTCATACAACAATGATGGCCACAATGGATAGGGAGGGAACAACCACCATGCAGAACATGACCCACATGTGGAACATTTGGTCGTCGGGGAACCACAAGAAACTTGTTGACAGTTCATGCAGCGCATACTTGAAGAAACTGATTATGATGAATTCCATGGTCGACGAGATGACATCACCAAAAAGGTGCGTGTTGATGTTCCCGATTTCTATGGGCGCATGGATGTGAAAGTCTTCACCAATTGGATCACAGCGCTTGAAGATTGTTTTGAATGGTACGACATGGAAGAAGACAAGCGTGTTCCTTTCGTAAAAATGAAAATGAAGGGTGTAGCACGTGTTTGGTGGTGGAGTATTGATGAAAGGAACATCAATCACAGAAGACCTCCTATTAACACGTGGGAGGAGATGAAAGAAAAACTGGAAGACAAGTACCTACGTGTTGACTATGTTGATTCCCTCTTTGATCAACTAGTTGATTGTAGGCAAGGGACCTCCACTGTGGATGACTTCACAGAACGGTTCCATGATCTCATGGTGCGTTGCAAGGTACCCGAGACTGATCAGCAAGCTATCTCCAGATATAAGAGAGGATTGCGTCAAGAGCTTCAAAGAGAATTGACTACACTTAATTTTCAAAGCATTGAAGAGGATCATCGCATGGCACTTCGCATTGAGGATTAGTTGAAGAATCCATATTCAAGGCGCTTTGGAGAACCTCTTCAAAGGAGACACTCCGATACGACTTATCAACGGGTCGTTCCATCACAAACTTCCATTCCACAAGCTCCATCGCAAAATCTCAATAGGCACGAACTGCCTCAGAATCAGGTAAGGCCCCCTCCAAGTTATGCAGATAAATGGAAGAATGTCGTCAATCCTTCGCGGCAAAGGCCGGACATCGAGTGCTATCGATGCAAAGGCAAAGGGCACTATGCTTCTGAATGCCCAGGTATAAAGAGTCTTCATTATGCCCACAATGAAGAAATTGCCTGCTAATCAGAGCATATTGATGAAGAATATGAAGTTGAAACCCCATATGCAGAGCTATGATGTCCAGATACGGCACGGATATGGTAGAGACATGCCATAGTCATGGCAAAGACACGGATTTTACATGTAAAAAGTGAAGTATCAGATACGACACGACACATTGCGTTGCCCATTTGAAGTATCCGTGCATCATAGATGCAGAGCAAGAAGCTCCACCTGAGCGGGGAGATCATTCATTCTATCAAGCTGAAACCGAAGGGAAGACATTATTCATTCGTCGACTCTTCATCACTACTGAAAGGGAAGCTGACGATTGGAGACGAACCAGCATATTTCGCTCCATGGCAAAATGTCGCAACAGACTATGCAATCTCGTCATTGATGGAGGAAGCGAGATGAATGTGGTGTCCCAAGAAGTAGTTGATAAATTAAAGCTTCCAACAAAGAAACACCCGATACCTTGCAAAGTCTCTTGGGTAAATGAAGCAACCATTCCAGTAACCAAACAGTGTCAGGTAACATTCAAAATTGTTGGTTATGAAGATTCAATTTGGTGTGATATCATTCCCATGAACGTTACTCACATTTTATTGGGAAGACCTTGGTTCTTTGATAACAAGGTCCAAAGTGATGGAGAAGCGAATACCCATACTTTTAAGTATTAAGGGTTGCATAGTTACTCTTCTTCTGTTGAAGCCTCCTACCGCCTCGACAAAGCAATCGGCATCAGTATCCTCCGAGCAAACTGCACCTAAGACAAATTCTCGCATTCTCTTAATGCAAAAATTTAAAGAAGAAAACAAAGGCAAGGAGTTGTTTATGCCCTTGTGCCACAAGAATTCCGAGAGGCAGAAGATGAGAAAGCAGTTTCTCCACCACTAGAAATCAAGTCCTTGTTGCATGATTTTGAAGACTTGGTTCCAGCTGATTTTCCAAAAGAGCTACCGCCTATGAGGGACATTCAGCATGCTATTGATGTAGTCCCCGGTTCCTCACTTCCAAATTTACCTGCTTATCGCATGAGCCCTACAGAACATATAGAATTGAGAAACCAAGTTGAAGAACTCATCCAGAAGGGTTACATTCGTGAAAGTATGAGTCCTTGTGTAGTACCCGCCCTCCTAACACCTAAGAAAGATGGTTCTTGGCGAATGTGTGTCGACAACCGAGCCATCAACAGGATCACCATTAAGTACCGGTTTCCAATCCCCCAGTTGAATGACATGCTTGATATGATGGCCGGATCATCAGTCTTCTCAAAGATAGATCTTAGGAGCGGTTATTCAGCCAGGAGATGAATGGAAGACAGCATTCAAGACTAAGGATGGATTGCATGAATGGTTGGTCATGCTGTTCGGATTATCCAATGCTCCAAGCACTTTTATGAGGGTGATGACATAGCTTTTACGGCCCTTCCTTGGCAAATTTGTCGTCGTGTATTTTGACGACATCTTGATATTCAGCAAGTCAAAAGAGCCACATCTTGATCATATAAGATATGTGATGCGTGTACTTCGTAAAGAAAAATTTTACATTAATTTAAAGAAATGTACCTTCTTGAGTTCCAAAGCCATATTTTTGGGATTTGTTGTATCGGCCCAAGGAGTAGAGGCTGATCCAGAAAAAATCAAGGCAATCATAGATTGGCCTCTTCCAAAAACTATCCATGAGGTTCAGAGCTTTCATGGATTGGCCACTTTTTATAGGAGATTTATTTGCAATTTCAGCACAATTATATCTCCTATAACTAATTGCATGAAGCAAGGAGACTTCAATTGGACAAATGCAGCCACTCGGGCATTTGAACAAATCAAGCAGAAAATGACCGAGGGCACCTATTTTGAAACTTCCAGACTTTGACAAGGTCTTTGAAGTCAGTTGTGATGCGTCACAAGTAGGAGTTGGAGTTTTAAGTCAGGATGGGCATCCAATTGCTTACTTTAGTGAAAAGTTGACTGATTCTCGCAAGAAGTATTCGCCGTATGACATGGAATTTTATGCATTAGTACAAGCTCTTTGTCATTGGCGTCACTATTTGATCGGAAAGGAATGTGTTGTACTCCGATCATGAAGCTTTGAAACATATGAGCTCACAAAACAAGATGAGTTCCAACCGTGTCAAATGGAGTGCATATCTACAGGAATTCACATTTGTTTTGCATCATAAATCAGGCACGGAAAATAAAGTAGTAGATGCCTTAAGTCGTCGTTCTCACATTCTCACGACAATTTCCGTCTCAGTACCAGGATTTGAAGAAATTCGCAGGGAATACCCTGATGATCATGACTTTGGACGCATTTACAAAGATCTTCTCAATGGTGAGTTTTCTAAGCATCCAAAGTTTACCATACATAATGGCTATCTCTTTCGTGGGAATCAGTTATGCTTGCCAGCTACATCTATCCGCGATTATGTCCTACGAGAGTTACATGGTGCCGTATGCAGTGGACATCTAGGGCGCTACATCTATCCGCGAGTATGTCCTACGAGAGTTACATGGTGGCGGATGCAGTGGACATCTAGGGCGCGAGAAAACATTGGCTATTGTGGAAGATTGTTTCTTTTGGCCGCGCCTAAAGACAGATGTCGCCAGAATTTGTGAACCATGCAGAATATGCCAGCTTGCTAAAGGTCAAAAGAAGAATACTGGATTATATCAGCCCCTTTCTATCCCACATGCGCCTTGGCAAGATCTCAGTATGGATTTTTTCTTGGGTCTACTGAAAACAACACGGAGGGTAGATTCTATTTTTGTTGTGGTAGATAGATTTTCCAAGATGGCACACTTTATACCATGTTCTAACACAGCAGACGCAAGAAAAATTGCCACTCTTTTCTTCAAAGAGATTGTTCGTCTGCATGGTCTTCCCAAGACTATAGTGTCTAACAGAGATACTAAATTCATGAGCTTCTTCTGGAAGACTTTATGGCATATGATGAAGACTAAGCTTCAATATATTTAAGTGACTTTATGGCATATGCCAAACTGAGGTCGTCAACCGAAGCTTGGGAAATCTTCTTCGATGTCTTGTCGGAGAACACATATCTTCATGGGATCTTATTTTACCCATGGCAGAGTTTGCCTATAATAACTCTGTCAACAGAACAAGAGGAAGATCGCATCGCCTTTTGAAGTTATCACAGGAGTTAAGCCACGCCTTCCGATTGATCTCAGTCCTTTACCGGTTGACGCCAGGCCTAGCCAAGAAGCTGAACAATTTGCACGGCACATGAAAGACGTTCATGATGAGGTTAGCCAACAAATTGTCAAAAGCAACGAGCATTATAAACAGCATGCGGATACTCGACAGCGCCGTGTCGAATTTGATGAAGGAGACATGGTCATGGTGCGAATGAAGACTGAACGGTTCCCCACAGGTACTTACAAGAAACTCTACCCAAGAAATGCAGGCCCGTTCAAGATTTTGAAGAAAATCAGCTCTAGTTCTTATGTGCTCGATCTTCTACCTGACATGCATATCAGTTCCACATTCAATGTCGAAGATCTCACAATTTATCATGGGCATTATCAAGATGAAACATTTGAAGAACAAGTTATCCGGCTTCCCATCACTCTAGCTCCCCACAGAGAAATTGAAGATGTCTTTGATGATCAACTGGTATCAACAAAGAATGGTGGTTTTCATAAGTTTTTGTTCCAGTGGAAGGGCAGACCTTTTTTTGAGGCAACCTGGATCGCCGCCACAGACTTTCAATGACTCAATCTGGATTTGTACGAGAGGTACCAAGCAGATAACTCGTCAGAGTCGAGTTTCTCCAAGCCAGGAAGAGTTGATGCAGGCCAAATAATTGGGCCCCCTCTTAAGTTTTATGCCCGGAGGCCCAAGCCCATAAGGGAGCAGTGAGTCCACATTTACAACTGCTCTCTCAAGATTGCTGAACTTTCAAGCTATCCTTTATAGAAGAAGAAATCGGCACTGCCCTATACTACATCCCATGCTGTATGGAGTGTTCTCTTAGTTTTGATTAGCAGGCTAGAATAAACAGTGATTGCTTGCCTATATAAGGAGATGTAATCCTCACCAATGGACATTGAATTTGAATATGAAGTAAAATTTGAGTTTTCTCTCTATTGTTCTTGTATGTGGTGTGAGACCAAGACACTTGATCCGTAAGGATCCCTATCCACAAGCCATTTGGCTGGGAGAGTAGCCTATTGGCTATCTCCCCTTCCCCTGTGACCCCTATCCATAAGCCATTTGGCTTGGAGAATAGCCTGTTGGCTATCTCCCCTTCCCTTGTGCTGCTTCAATTGGCTATCTCCCCTTGGGCTGCTTCAGGCTACTGCTTCGTAGAGGTGGGCTATGGATTATTTGGATAATCATTTGCTGGACCTAATTGTGGTGCGCTGGATTCTTAATTAGAAAATTTTCAATGCTAAGATTGACTGGACCAATTAAAGCTTGGTTGAGATGACCCTTTTACATTACATCTAATGTGCGCAAAGGTCCCAAAAGTCCTGTTCATCCTTTCTATTCTGCTTAATGCATTTGTTTGTCTGTAGATGACAAGAGTAACTATGACTCTCTTTAAGGTGTCCAAATGTCTTGTAATTAATTGGTGATGCCTATGCGGATGAAGTTAAACGATGGTCCTGTGTTTCTCTCTTTCATGATGCTCCTTATTCAATGGCCCTTCTTCAAAGGTCCTTTGGAAGCACAAATTCATTCACCTGACTGCCTTGGAGAAAGCCTTTCCTTCTCCTTCAATGGCATCCTTTTCCGATATCCTGTTTTAAGAGCAAACATTGTGGGAGTGTTTGCTTTGGTTTCTCGTAGGCCTTAATTCTGTTGGTCCCTGTGTTGAATTCCCTCCTACTGATAGGTATAGGGTTGGTGTTAGGAAGATAGCAGGCCATGAAAACTTACTGAACCATCTGATAAAAAAAAAAAAAAAAAAAAAAAAAACTTACTGAACCAAAATGGTTATACTCTTTTTAGATGTAGTATTAGTACTCTACGTACTCACATAATCAAGAGTTGTATAGGGTAATGATGACGTGTTTGTTTGTAGCCTCACTTTTGCAAATGCTATGAAAGAGTTGTATATTTATAATTTTGCGTCCTCCCTCCTTTGGCCATAATGCTCCTGACTACTGCCTGTACAAGATCCTTTCTAGTTATCACATAAAACTCCAACTTTTTTCCGCTCTCAATGCAAATGCAGTTTTGACATCATTGAATTTTATATTTTTCTTATTGGTATTTCTTGCAGCTTGCTTTATATAGAGACAGCAGATCGGCCTGGACTACTTATGGAAATCATCCAGATTATAAACGACACCAATATCAGTGTGGAATCAGCAGAGATTGACACAGAAGTACGTCTAGAAAGTTTTTTCTCCTGATTTTTGTCATCACGTAAACCGTTATTTCTGTATATGTAACAGGGTTTGGTAGCCAAAGATAAATTCCATGTCAGCTACAGAGGTGCAGCTTTGAACAATTCCTTATCACAGGTAATTTGCTGGACCATAGTTGCATGTAATTATTTGTGGCTTGATCTCTCCTACAAACTCAAGTCGAAACCATAATGATGAAGAATTTTCAGTGCCAGTACATGTTTCCTTACATTGTGTTTTTCTTTCAGGCACATTTGTGTCTGCGGAATACCACTTCTGCAGACTGCATCCCATCCCCCCCCCCCCCCCCCCCCCCCCCCCCCCCCCCCGCACCACACACACTAGGAAAAGCTTTTCCTTGGAATCGCTGAAAATATAACGCATTTTTGCTCATTTTGCCACGGAAAAGTGCCCCCACCAAATGTTGATTTCACTATAGCATGGAAAAAGCATTTCTTCAATTCGTCCTTTTTCTGTGGAAAACCAGCAGCACAAACATGCCCTTAAAGTGTACGACGAATATAAACCCTAGCTGGAGTAAGGATGACTCTACTCTATAGGCCCAGCCTTACTGTTCAGCTCTGGTAACTGAAAGTCTGCCTATTCTAAACATGGTACTAGACTAGCCAGTTCACTATTGGTAGGCATGTCAAATGGCCGGTCCAGATCCTGACACGAGCGGGCCACGGGCCAGGCCGGCACGTCACGGCCTGCGACGGGCCATGCCATGCCGGCCGTTCTCGGCGTGCCTCTTTAATTTTTTTTTTCGATTAATTTTTCCCTTTTCGGTATTAAATTTAAAATTTAAAATTAAAACACAAACAATGATGTTAAATAAGATGGTTATCAATATTGGATGACCCCACTTTTGTTGTTGATTTCGAAGCTTTTTTTGCATTTGGTAGATCCATTAGATACTGTAGTATTGTTAGATTAATGAGATTTTGTTCATGAAGTAACTGAATCTAGATATGATTAGAGTTCTGTATACCCGGAGTTAGAGGGGACGCATGGGTAAGATGTGTAAGAGTCAGACCTAAGTCTGGTGGACTCAACATCTACTTAGCACATCCTATGTAGACATGTCTCTTCCCAAGGCTCTTGGAGAAATGGTTCTTCACAAAAATAAAGTTTTGGGAAGTAGGAACGAAGAAGGGTGTTGTTTTTCACATAAGATATATATATATATATATATATATTTTTTTTTTTCCTGTGGATTGGTTTTTGAATCTTACAAATGACCACTCATACTTCTAACAATTGCCAATTACTCCTTTGTGAACGTCTGATATTTTCACGGCAAAGGGCCTCTTTTTTTTATTTTTTGCTGAAATTTAGGAATGCATGGTCAAATTAACCCAAGACTATTAAAGATGTGAGGGTAAAGGATATGTGATGAAAGGGTGAAGGATAGAATATTTAGATAGGACCTTGTCAGTTGGATATCTGTTTGATGTCTTCCATCGATTCAATTTCCATTAAAAAAGAGGTTTTTTATGATTATCTTAAATATTTATTATTGATTGTTCATTTTTAGTACTTATAAAATACAAAGTCCTAGAATTCCTTGAAATTCACTTACATGAAACAAACATGCCCCCTACATGAATAGTTACATTTGTAGATAGTCTATCCAGCTATTTCCTCCCCTAGATGTGAATTGACGCTACAATCGACTCGAGACTCATCTTACCATTACTCAAAGTTGGATTGCATCTTAAGAAATATTTTATTAAAAGATGATTAGATTTTAAGGATATTAAATCAAGTATTAGTATAATCTAAACGAGCTAATCATTTGCCTAACCGTTATTTACAACAAGACCTTTCCATCTCCTCTACCCTTCCGTGGCATCCATAAACTTGACCGGATATGAAGAATATATAGTCCGTTTGCTGGAGAAAATTTCCCATCACTCTCCTACATGAAAATCTCATTCATTCATATTGATCATTTGTTAATAGTGGTGTTAATGAGAAAGGATGGGCCAGGTTGAAGGTTGTGTAAGCCCAACCATCTAGTATTGGGCCTAATATTCAGGCCTTAAACATTTAAAGGCCCATAGTCCACTTAATTGTCAGGCTAGAAAATAGGGCCTAAGGCTGGCCGATCGTTATGGACAGGTCAGCCCATGGCGTGCTGTGCCAGATCCCTCGGCCATGGGCCATGCCGTGCCATGGGCTGATGACTGGCAAGCTGGGCCGGGCCTGGCACTTGCCCTTTATTCATGGGTTAGTCTTCATGATTCTCACAATTATCAGGCCCATTTGCAACAGAATGGTGCTATCTATATATCTATGGAACTCATTCCAATAAAACAGTGACAATAGTGACCGCATTGAGTGTTTTGTGATATTTGTTTTTATCAATTGTGTACGGTTATACTGTATTCGTCAGTTTCGCTGGCTATATATTGGTTTGTCAGTTGGTTTCAGTCATTTTGTGTTTTGACAAGTTCTACCATATAGCTTAAATGGAAGTCCCTTTTTCCTGTTGTGAGGGGAACTCTCTCATATTTCAAGTATATGAACATGCAGGTGTTAACAAACTCTCTGCGGTACTCCCTTCGAAGGCCTGATACAGATGAAGATAGTTACTGACAACCTCCAGCAAAAGCAGCACATGGCAAGAGATCTCACTTAATCTCCATGAACTCCTTGTTCTATGAGACTTGATTTTCCATTTTAATTAAGCCAGTCTCCTACCATTTTGATTGTTTAACTTGTACATAATCGTTTTCGACACTTCTCGGCACAACTTTACAGGTAAGCGCTCACTGTTACACATTACTTCCATTTTGCTTGAGACTAGAAATTTTTATTTATCTTGACTTGACATTTGGGTTTAAGGGTTGGACTCCATCGCACTGTTAGGTGCTGTATAAAGGTGCCAAGCACACATTCATTGAGGGGCCCAACTTAAATTCATACTGCTCAAAGTAATCCATATTTACTTCCTTAAAAGGAGTGGGCCCACCATCAGATTGATAACATTTAAGACACCTAATTTTAACTGCTTTGGATTTTTGAACGGATAAGCTGTGTCTTATTCATGATCAGTCCAATGAAAGGTACCACTCCTTATTAAAGGGTGAGATCTTCCGTTGAAACACGGTGAGATTCTGGCTGCGATGTCTGGATTTAGGGACACACTGGAGTCAGGCCTGAGTCAAGTCTGTTGCAAGAAAATCAATAAAGAAATGAAAGCCACGTTTGTAAAGACCCAAATGAGTAGCCTTGATCCATAGTTTAGTGCACTTGGTTGGCAGTTGGCTCAGTGAATCGGCAACCATGAGCTGACAAGGGTGGAGCCCATAGTCCATGTTCAAATGCTAAAACTTCAAATGCTAAATCTCCACTACTTGAATAGTTGAGACAGGCCAAAAGAGCTGTTCACCCTGCACGCTTACAAAAAGAGAAATGCTGTACGGGAAAAATGTGGACTTGGCCCGGCTCCCATGGGAGCCGTTGGATCCCATGGCAGCATGATCCAACGGATCCCATAGTGGGCCATCCCGGTACAAAACCCGGGACAAGTAGCCCGACTCATAATCATACTCCCGAGGTATTACCAAGTAACACTAATTTCACTGAAGGCAACCACATTTTTGTAGTGTTACTTGGTAATACCTCGGGAGTATGATTATATAACATGGATATAAATCATTTAGTCTTGGATTACATCCGAGAGAATAGCCAAGAGTATACAATCAGGATCTTCATTTTAGAAGTTAAAGACAGTCATACTACAAAAAGCATTGGTTACTGTTGTGTAATGATATTCATTAGAAAAGAGGGAGAAAAAAGAGGAAAACATGTGGGGGAGAGGATAAATAAGGTTGATCAGATTAGATGGTCAATGTAATGCCCAACTCCACACTGTTGTAACGCCCCACCCCACATGAATGCATGATATTGTCCGCATTGTCCCACGAGCCTCATAGTTTTGTTGATAATAGGCCTCAATTTACCAAAATGCCTCACTCAATCTACCAAAATGCCTCATGCAAGGTAAGGGTGCAAGCTTTATATATAATTCTAGTCACTTTTCTCTCTATAGTCAAAATTTATACATAAATGGGCCATCCAAAGCTGAAACTTTCTCCTAGGAAAGTCTGCACAAGGGGTGGGAAATTCCCTTTCTTCCCAAAAGCGGTGCAGCTGCATTCGGCGCACGCGGTTGGTATGCTGGATTTCTGTCGAGAAATCCACCATACCTGAGCATGCTTAGCTCTTTTGTAAAGAGAGCAACATCTACTGGCGAGAGCACTGATTAAAAATTAACAATAAGAAAAGATCCACGTGTAGGTCCCTTATTTATTTTTTATTTTTTTTTTTCCTGCTTCAAGAGTGGACTATCCATTACATGTACGATAATGTATGGAATTTCTCACTTCAATCAGAGTTATTTTTCATTATTGGATTGAACTTGTACAATTTCAGCCTTTTATTTTATGCGCTTATACCTTAGTCCAGCTATCTTACTCCCATGCTGACTTGAAGCATGGAGAGAAGATTGAATTGAAGGGGTTTGATGTGAGCCCTTTTGATTGAAATTGATTTTATTAAAAACGTTTGGGATCAATATGGGAGACAACCAGTGGGCCCCCAGGTGGGGTTCACATGGCTGACAGGGTGATTGGAAGATCTAGATGGGCCTAGTCCATGCATGAAATGAAATTTCAAGTAAATCCCATATCTATTGCCCTCAAGATTAATTAATTAAAATTTTTTTTTTCATTTATTTTATTCCACTCAGTCCATTTGGATGGATGTAAAATCATTAAGATTCATCATAGATGGATTTGGTGTTTTTGTTTTGGGAGTAGAGATGAAATGGTACGGCCTCCTTTTCTTACCGGGTCAAGCCATGGCTGGCCGAGGCTGTGCAGGCCCATGAAACTTCATGGCCCACGCCTAGGTTGGCTGGGGTTGGCCCTGAGGCACGGTCCCCGGACCCCAGTCGTGCCGTGGTGGGTTCTGCCAGGTTGGTATGGGCTTGGCTAAGCCGGGCTGGGCTTCTCTCTTGAATTTAGTGGACACTATGATCAGAAAGACTTTTGCCCCCTTTCATATGGGCAAGAACAGAAACAGACAAAAACGGAAGAGAGGAGAGAGAGAGGGAAGTGGAAGAGGAGAAAGAAAGGGAATGAGAGAAGAGGAAGAAGGGCTTTTGGCCGTTCAGTGATGATGATACACGTCAAATTCTGTGCACCACAATTGATGCATCATCTTAAAGTGGGCCATGTGCTCTGTGATTGAGGGATCTAAACCAGTTCTGTTTAAAGGGTCCTAAATAATAGGAGTTATTTGACTTTAGTTTCCTTTTGAATGAGTACGAGTCACGTTGGTAGGTTGTTAGCATTATTGGAGTTTTTATAGGAGAATGTCGATGTTGGAATGTAAACGTTGGAGACTCGGGTCTATGTGAAATAGTTGAAGCCTCTCTATTTAAAGGAGAACTTGTAATAAAAATGATCATCACTGATTTTTTAATTAGAAGCCTCTTTTTGGTGCACTCTCATATGAGATTTTTTATCTTCTTAATTAGCCTCTTTGAGCAGTGTTGCAACTTGGGCACCATAGCTCGGGGGTTGAAAAAAGTTACATATCAGATGAGCAGCGAAGAACAGTTTTACTCCCCGCCATAGCCTACAGCGGTACAACCACATGTACAAACCCCTTCTCTCTACTTGGTTTCTGCAATCCCTAGTAAGGAAACCAACCAATCTCATCTAAATGCAGTCCCAAACTCTCTTTCTGACAAATACTACTTGAAGCTAGAAACACAGATGAGAAAGATAATGAAGGAGATGACCCTCCAAATTTCTCCAGACCAAAACAAAACCCACCCACCCTTCCCTTCCCTTCACCTCTTTTATAGTCTTTTGTTGGAGGTCATTTGACTATAATAACCATATATTCAATTCCCTACAAACAAATGGCCAATAATAAGTTTGGATCATATTACTTTTCTGTTTGACCCACTTGTATAAGTAACAAGTTTATTTTGAAAAAAAATAAAATTTGTTCTAAATATTTTTGTGTCGGATTTGAGCTCGAAATCTCGGCTTTTGTGGGATTTGGACAGGAAGAAAGGCACTTAATTAAACAAAATAAAAATTTGATCCAGACTTCGTTCAGCCTAATTGCATCCACCAGCGAGAACAACCGAAGCATAGTTTTAAGTATTTGTCTCGGATTTATAGATATTTCGGCCATATTTATATTTTCGTTTTGTAAAACATATCTTCATGAGTTAAAGAGAATGTCGAAACATTTTTCAATTGGACAGCTATTCTTTGTAATTTCTAACAGTGTGACATGATAAAACAAATATGATATTTTAGTGTCATTGTAGTTTAACTTGTTCTTAAGCGCAATAATTGTAAAACGTTCTATTATAGTTAGGCGCATTACCTTTTAAATTTAGTGTTTTTAAGAATGATCGAGTGTATTCTCATAAAAGTACACCATTTTAAAAAGTTTTATTCTCTTGAGGTTGTAAATTAAGAATAGAGTTTTTAAATAAGTGTCATCGTCGTCATCATCATCGAAACCCTATCCCGACATATTTGATAGTTGTTTCTCCATCCCGATCTATTTTGAACCAAATCTTTGGATAGGTTGTGTCAGACCTAGACCCAGGTATGATGTGTTTAGCGCCAATTAAGCAGAGTATTAGTTCTCTAAGAGGGATTAGGGGGTGTTTAGGTTATATTTTGACTTTGACTAGATTTTTCATAGCTCTGGGGAAATCTGTGAGCCGTTGAGCTTAGTCTGATACGACCCGGGGTGGCCTATGTGACTTGTGTAAATGTGGGGTATTTATTCTTGATTTCAAAAATTTTCGATTTTTACTTCTTTTGATTAGTCATATTAGCCCCTACAACTTTTATGTTCTTTCCGTCCGTGTTCGAAACCCAGAAATTCCGTTTTATGCAAAGAGGGCAAAACAAACTTTTCACATCAAAAATCTATGTATGATTTTCAACATGTTCGAATTATATGGAAAATATACTTTTTAAAAATTACATTTTTTGACAATCAATTTCCCCTTCTTCGTCGATCTCATCCGGGACCCAAAAATGTTGTTTCCAAGCCCTTGAAGTTTTGGAGCCAGTGAGGCCCACAACCCACTTAAACTCAAAACAAACCCACGTACCCTCTTCCTCATCCAATTTATGCTTCCAGCATTCAGTAATGAAGAGCTCTCTCTTCTTCTCCTTCCAAGCCACATTCTCCTCCTTGCATGTCACTCTTTCTTGGTCCGTTATGGAGATCCAAGCTCTTATTAACATTCTCCTCTCCTTAAGCTTCCCATTACTGCTATTTTTGAAGAAATTATGCCAGGATTGCTGTCTTCCCCAAGCATTTCTTCCTGGTTGGTGCACTTCCAGGCAAGGTCCTGCTTTCCCCTCTTAGATTTGGGTTTTCTAAACCCTTAGGACGTTTATAATCTTGCATGCAAAGGAGTTTCTTGGAGAACTCCTTCTTTCAAAATATTGGGATTTTTGAGGTGTCTTCTTGGGGGTTTTTGTAGATTGGAGGTGCTAGCTGTGAAGGGGAGTGTTAGAGAGATCTTTGGTGTCCAATTGATCTAAGGCAAGTGATTGAATGTGATATGAATGTGCATGCAATTTATTTGTGAAACTCTTGTTTGATTTCATATTTTTGAGCAATGTTATGTTTAACTTACCTTGCTTTGAATTCAAGCTTGCTAAACCGCTATTTTTGTGCATATATGTTTTTGGTTTACTCCAATATGCCCTGTTTTTGTTTCAATCCGTTTGAATTGAATTCTATGTTTGGGTTTTGGATTTGAAATTTTGGATGGATAAGGTGGTGGCAAGTCATGGTTTTGATTAGAATGGATGGTTGAATGGTGAAATGGGGAGCTTGTAGGCTCATTTGGTTACAGAAAATGAGTGAATTGGAAGGAGAATTGCTTTGGAGGAGAAATGATCACATGAAATAGAACCTGAAGTGAAATTCTTGCAGGCGAGCACCATTCAACTAGCCAACTAGTGACCGACATGCGACCAAACTCCTGGTCGGTCACAATTCTAGAATGTGAAAAATTCTGGTCGAGCAGGTGGCAGCTGGCTAACCTATGGTCATGGTTAACAGCCACCTGACCGCCAGGTCACCGCCATTTAGCGGTTAGAAAGACAAAATGCTCTAAATTTTGTATCAGGCATCTGCGGTCAGCTGGCGGTTAACCGCGGGAACCCATGGTGGCTAACCGCCAGCCAACCGCCACGTAACCGAAATCCCCATATTGAGAGAAATTGTTGAGGGTGCAGGGATCTTATTTTCGGCAACATTTCCTTCTCTAGACTTGATGTGCACTCAGAGATTCAAATGTTAGACAACTTCGGAGGCACCAAAACTTGTTCTAAAGCCGACATTCAAATTGCTAAGAGCCCATTGAGATGAATCTTGGAAAGCCACTCAACCACAAATCCTGATGCAATTCTAGTCCTGAAAACGTGCATGTTTTCTCATGAAATGTTTTGAAGAAATTATGAGTGGTTTGCCACATTATAAAAATCTTGATAGGGCTACTCGTCTGCTTCATTTTCGTATGTTCGTACACGTTTCGGTTAAAGGCAGTTCCCTATCAATTTGAAAGATATTTCGCTTGATTTGATTTGCGTTTGTTTGGTTTTAGGTCGGCACCGCTAAACTTGGGTCGCCTAGTTGGTTTAATCATCCGACCTTGGATCCTTAATTAATTCTGTCGACTGTAGCTTGGAAATTCTGTTATTTGCAATCCGTTCCACGGCAAATTCTGTTTGGTGCCCAACTACATCGACTTATATATATATATATATATATATATGAGAGGTGCTCTTGTGAGAGACACTCTCACCTTACTATGAGAGATAAGGTGCGGGCCCTCACATCCATATCCAATGTCAACAACTTAAATGTGAGGGCCCCCACCTTTAACTCTCATAGTAAGGTGAGAGTGTCTCTTACAAGAACACTTCCCTCTATATATATATATGTGGAGATGCTCCTATGAGAGATATCTCTCATCTTAAATGAGAGATTCAGTGGAGGCCCTTACATCCATATCCCATGCCAACAACTTAAATGTGAGGGCCCCCACCCCTATCTCTAATATAAGGTCAGAGATATTTCTCATAGGAGCATCTCCCATATATATATATATATATGAGATTTATTCAGGTGAGAACAGTTCTCACCATTTTGGTGAGAAGTCTCATCATGTCCGTCCATTTGTTTAAAATGATCCAACGGCTGGCAGCATGGGCTATAAGAGAGGAAAAAAATCAAAGGCCCGCCTAGATTTCCCATTTCCACCCAAATCCCCTCCTTCCTCTCTCCCAGTTCCTCCATCTCTCTCCCTCCTCCAAATAGTTTTCTTCTTCTCTCTTCCGGCCTGCGCATCTCTCTCATCCCTCTCCCGGCCAACGAATCCCTCTCCCGGCCAATGCCAAATGACAGATCTCCATCGGCAGCGCCTAGATCAGCAGCATCCCCCCAAATCCCCTCCTTCCTCTCCCTCCTCCAAACGGTTTTCTCCTTCTCTTTCCCGGCCCGCGCATCTCTCTCATCCCTCTCTCGGCCAGCGCCAAACGAGGACAAAAAGGATCTTCGGTGTCGCGCATCTCTCTCCCTGCCAGCGTCAAATCAGGACGAAGAAACAGTCCAGGCGTCCCAAATCTACACGGTGAGCGGACTCCGACCTTTCTAATTGCGTCCCAAAATACGATTAGGTTTGCCTAACCCTCCATTTTTATCTTTTTTTTTTATTTTTTATGCTTCTCTCTGTTTTCTTCCTTTCCATTATTCTCTTTGGTCGATGGGATTTTCATTGGTGAAACAGCAAGGTAGGAGCACTATCTTGGATCAACTGTCTTTTTCTATTTTCAGTGTATGTTCTCTATAGAGTTGCATCTAAATCTTATCCTTCTCCATTGAAAATGTATAGGTTTGAAACCATTTTTATTTGAGAGCTATGTTGGGTTGCATTAATTTGTGTTCTTTATGAAAATGAGAGCTATGTTGGGTTTCATTAATTTGCATTTTCTTTTTCTTTTTCTTTTTTTTTTTTATCCCCCTTAAGTCTTGGGCAGAACTTTAGAAGAACCAATATCTAAGTTTGGATACTCTCAAAATTTCTTGATTTCTTTGATATGGGATAGTAGGTCTCTTCTTATTGATAAGTCCACAAAATTATAGTTCTCATTCATCATTTTATGTTACTTTGTGGACTTAATTAGGGTAATTTGCACTTAATTTCATAGACTTTTATAACTTCATGCATTTGAGCATCAAAGTTAAAATCTTAGTCAAATTTGGTCAAAATTCATTATATTGCATGACTTTTATGAAATTAGGGATTTTCATCTCATTCATCACCCAAAAACTAGTTTTTTTTAGCTTCACTAATGTGCACCTGCTAATTTTGACATCATGCGTTATTTTTGGAAAGTTGGATATTTTTGGTGCATTAATTAGGGATATAGGTCCCATGCATAGTCCATTTAGATTCTTCACACTTGATTATTATTGACATTATTTAATTTTATTAATGTAGGAGAAATCAAGAGTGGGACCTGCACTGGTGAAACTTGAAGAGAGATCAAAGGCGGAACACCGTTTAGGGTGGGCCCACGTATCTTGACATCTTGGTGGAGTTGGTAAGCTTGAAAATCCTCAAAGAAGAAAGAAGAAACTGAGATTTGGAAAGATGGTGTTGACTTACTAAATTTGGAAACCAAAATCAAGAAGGAGAGAGAAAATTAGGAATTTTGCAAAAAGAGTTGAGTAGTCAAAGTTGCAAGTGAGAAAGCAAGACAAATATGGGAAGATAATCAAATAAGAAAGCAAATAAAGAGTCCATACATGCCCTGGACATCCAACATGGGCGCCACACACCCGTGCATGCCAAACATAGAAGTTCCCTTAATTGCACAATTATTCTGGGATTTTTCAGGGGCGGCAAATTGAAATGGTCATAACTTTCAATCCGAGTGTTGGATTAGTGCAATCTACATACCGTTGGAAAGATATTTTTGAGTAGATATCCGTGGAGCTTAAGATTTCATAAATCAAAGCTATATCGAGGGAGATATAACCTCCGGAAGTTGGCTGTTATAATTCTATGTGGGAATTGCAAAAAAATTTCAAAATTGGCAACATGAGAGATGTTTGAGGAGTTCAATTTGGCAAGACTTAGAGCCCAAGAGACCACACTTAGTAACAAATCCTATCCAATTCAAATTCTTTCCAAGTGTGAAGCCTAGCTTGAAGCCTAAGCAAGAAATCTTTACAAATAAGGAAACAAGTCCTAAAAGAGAGGAGATTCTTTGCTAAAAAGGAGGTATCAACATCTATAAAGCCATTCTCCACCAAGCATCTCATGTCCAGCCCTCTCTTCTGTTCTAGTTTCTTTCTTCCCTTCTTGTTTTCTATTAATTTTTTTTTATTTTTGGTAGCCTCGGGCCATGTCCAAGGATTTATTTTGAACGAAAATTTGTGAAGGAGTAGTTGTTAAGATGCAATTTTTAATGACAAATCAAGAAGCATTCTTTGTAATGGCGGGCTAATTTTCTTGATTAGAGCTATGGATGAAAGTAAGTAATTATCTTTTTATTTGTTTAATAATTCTAATTTGTATTCCATAATTATGTGCTTAATGATTAATAGGCTTGTCTTCGTGCCCTAGGCAAATCTCTATTTTTATTTCTAAAAGTAAAAATTAATTTTTGACTACTCGTGCTTAGGTTTGATAGGCCATGCTTAGGATTTAGATCTTTTGATAGTTTATGCTTACTTTTGATGGGTAGTTCTTAAATTATTTTTATTCTTTTATGAGATGAAGGAAGTCTTGAGTTTTGAATTTTTATTATTAAAAACGGATTTTAAAAGTTAGATTTTTCAAAATTAAAACATTGATTTGTCTTTGATTTGAAGTAAAAATTGGGACAAGTTAGGGTTACTTGATAAATAATTGGTGGATGCTTATTGGATTCCTATGCTCTAATCACCTTCATTAATTGGTAGATTTTATATTTCTAAATTGGTTGCTTGCTTTTATTTCTAAACACTCAAAACTTTCTTTAGTTGTTAGTTAATTAGTTTTCTTAATTTAAAAGTTTCTTTAATTAGCTCCTAGTGGGTTCGACCCGTTCTTGCTACTGTCTCATTTAGACACCTGTGCACTTGCGGTATTTTATGTTTGATATTGATTACATCAAGTTTTTGGCGCTGTTGCTGGGGAGTCAATTTGAAAAGAATCTTTTAGTTAGGATTTCTAGCATTATTTGTTCATATCATAGCATAATTTTTAGTTAATTGCATTCATAGCTTGCATTAGGTTTAGTTTTTGTATTTCTTAATGATTGTGGTTGCTGTTTTTCAAGTTTTTGTTGCTGATCTTTAATTAATTTTCGGACTGATTTCAAGTGGTTACATAAAAGACAATTTTCAGCACTAATAATTTAACCGATTTGGCTTGGTTTTTCCCCAAAAGTTCTCACTTTGAAAACCAGTCAAACAGACTCCTTTTGACTTGAAATTTGGGTGGTTGGACTTTGGTATATTGACTTTGAACCATCAAAATTTCAGAAAGAAATACATTCTGGAAGTCCAACTTTTAGTACCGTGAATAGGGCCAATTAGTCAGGCAAATTCTACTATCAGTAGAAAAACTGATTCAAGTAGCCAACTTCATTGTAGCATAACTTCTTCATCTTTTATCCTTTTTAGTCTCTGTTTTTTTTTTCTTTTTTTTTTTTTTTGTTTGTTTGTTTCTTGCGTATTAGGAAATTACATCCCTGTCATTCCTTTCAAGTCTTGATTAATAAAAGTGGGTCATACAGATCTGTAAACTTGGGCCTATGCATTTGGTTCCAACACTTATAATTTTTTTCAGCACTTGACAGGAAGGTGTTCGTTTAACTTAGGATTGCATTAGGAGTTTTAGAATTGCATCTTTCATTAAAAATAAAAATAAAAAATAAAAAATAAAATTGTTAGCTAGTTTTAGTAGATTATTTAGATCTAACATTTTAGTTGTTTTTTTTGAGGTTACATTCTGAATTTTGAAGGACTCTAAAAGGAAGGAAATCACGGGGGTTGCTTTTAAGCAAACAAGTTGCTCTCAGAATTGCTAAGTTGCTATAAAAAAAATACAGGTTAAGCTTGCATAGTTTAAAGATTTGCGTGGATTCGTTGTAAGAGTTTCTAAACTTTACCTCACGAATCTTTTACTTGCAAGTGGGGCTTGAATGATTTAATTTTTGCAAAGTGTGAATGCTTGATTGACACACCATCTAATTGGACACACACTTAGTTAAGGGTAATCCACCTCAAAAAGATAAGGATGGATTCATCACCAGATCCTTGCCCAATTAGGTTTAACCACCTCTCACATAGTAACTTAACCATTAATTAAAATCAAGTAAAAACGAGACCATAGGACTCGAGCTCATTAGGAAGAAGACCACAAAAGGTTGTACCAATTGCGCTCTTTGGTCAAGTTGATGTCTAGATAAGTTCTGTCCCTACCAAAAAGGGTGGCAGTCTCTAATCTAGAAGTTTGGTTCTTAACCGGGACCCTTTCAAGTGCATTGTGACCCCACCACTCATCATGGGGACTTACCTGGTCGATTTGGCTTCATAAGACTGGATTGGAGGCCTTAGTGCACTCTTCAAATTAGTTAGGAGTTGTCTAGTGAGTTAGGCTAACCCTAGGATTATCTATTGTGCTCAATCTTTGTGCTTGACTGCTTGTGCATCATCTAGTAAGACCATTAGGGCCCCGCATATAGATTAGGCTTGCATTTCTTTTAGGTTGAACCCGATGCATGCGTTCTAGACCTGATAGAGAGAAACTGTAGGTATGCAAGAGTAAAAAGTTAGTCAGGATAGAGCCTGGATTAGCCTTAACTATTGTCGGAAAGTCTTTAATCTTTGAAGAAATTATTAGAATGGCTGATCAAGTGGACCCACCCATGACTTTGAATGACTACATGTACCCCACCATGACAACGCAATCGTCCTGCATCACCCTGCCTCAGACCAATACCACATTTGAGCTGAAATCTAGCATGATACAGATGCTTCTAGTATTTTGTGGGCTAGACCAAGAAAACCCATATCAACATGTTAGGGAATTTGAGGGACATCTGTGGGACCATGAGAATTAATCACATGACTGAGGAGGCCCTTAAACTATGATTATTTCCTTTCTCCCTAAAACAAAAGACTAAAGCTTGGCTTTATGCCTTACAGGCCGGGTCCATTACTACATAGGCCAAGCTAGTTGAAGAATTTTACAAAAGATTCTACTCCAAGTAGAAAATAGCTTCGATTAGGCAAGCCATCAATGGTTTCCATCAAATGGAAGGGGATACACTTTACAATTATTTGGAACGGTTCAAGGACCTCTTAATCCAGTGTCCCCACCATGGATTTGAAAAAATCCGATTGGTCCGGATCGTGTATGAGGGTTTGGATTACCCTACTAAGCAAATGGTGGAATCTTTCTGTAGTGGGAAGTTTACATAGCGGATGAAGCATGGGCATTTTTGGAAGAAACCACTGAAAACACATTGTAGTGGGCCCCTATCAAGAGGGAGCCCATCAAACCCACCATTTCTGAAAAAGGGGGGATGTTCAAGATTGAACCCAAAATTGAGAAGGCAGAAGCCAAATTGGCCACACTGGTGAGGAGAATAGAGGCCTTAGAGCTTAACCAAAAGCCCACACCAAATACTTTGGAGTCATTAAGATATAATCAGGCCATGAATGAAGGGATTGACCCAACAATTTTGGGTCAAATCGAGTCTGTTGAGAAGGTGAGTGCATTATATCAAAACACTCGTTTTGATAATCGTCAGAGGTATGACCCGTACTCTAACACTTACAATCCAGTTTGGAGGGCAACCTAAACTTCTCTTGGACCAAAGGCCCAACTCAAGGTGGCCCATCTCAGTCCACTCAATTTCAACCCGATCAATCTCAAGTTAGTGCCCCACCCGGTTTTCAAAAACCCAACTTCAACCCCAGTCCATTGACCAAAAGGGTAGATTCATTAGAAGAGGCCATGAAACTCATGTCTCAAATTACGGCCTAATTGTCTCAGAGTACTGCTCAATTCCAGCAGACTACTACTTAACTTTTGAATGACCACACTCAAACCCTTGCAAAATTGGAATATCAGATGGACCAACTGGCCAACTCCATCAGTGCCAGAGACAATGGAACCTTCCCTAGTCAACCCGAACCTAATCCCAAGGGCCAAGTTGTTCATGATCCTAAAGGAAAAGGCCCGGAACAAGTCAAATCCATAATCACTCTTAGGTCGGGTACACAGGTTGGTAACAAGGTCAAACTACCCAATGAACCTGAGAAAGAATCAAGTGAGAAAGTGGAAACAAAGGAACCAAGTGTGAATGCTGAACCCATATTAGAACCAGAGAACCCATTGAATGCTGAACCATCATCTAGTGAGCCCACTCATAGGACCTATGTTCCCAAGGCACCATACCCACAGAGGTTAGGCCCAGCAAAATCAACTGTTTAGTTGGATAAAATGCTAGAAGTATTTAAACAAGTGCGGATTAATATCCCACTGCTTGATGCTTTCCAACAGATTTCGGCCTATGTAAAATTTCTGAAAGACCTTTGCACCTTCAAAAGGACTACTAGTGTACTCAAAAAGGCTTTTCTAGCCCAACAAGCTCGCTCAATCATTTCATGTCCAACTCCGATCAAATATGAGGACCCCGGGTGTCCTACCATTTCTTGCTAGATAGGGGACCATCACATAGAGAAAGCTTTGCTAGACTTGGGTGTAAGTGTGAACCTTCTTCCGTACTGTGTTTATGAAGAATTAGGTTTGGGGGAGTTGAAAATGACACATGTGACCTTGCAATTGGCTGATGTATCGATTCGATAACCCAAGGGGGTAGTCGAAGACATTTTTATCAAAGTTGGAGACTCTGTGTTCCCTGTTGATTTTAGTGTCTTGGATACCAAACACACATCTAGGGCTGAACCCACAATTCCAGTCATCTTGGGGAGACCATTCCTATCCACCTCAAGTGCATTGATCAATTGTAGGAATTGAGTAATGCAAATTTCTTTAAGGACCATGACAGTTCAAGTGAACATTTTTAATGTCACTAAGCAACCTCCCGATGAGGATGATGGGGTTTTTGAAGTTAGTTACATTCATGAATTGGTGGAAAATCACTTACCCCATTTGAAACTTGAAGATCCACTAGAGGCTTGTCTGACCCACTTTGTAAGTGATTTTGATGTAGATGGACATATTGAGGAAATGAACGCACTGTTAGACTCAACCTTATCCATGGATTGCCTCTGGTGGCAACCGAAGCATGAGATTCTGACTCCATCTGCTTCCCCACCTGTCCCATCAATCGTAGAGCCCCTTGAGTAAGAACTCAAGCAGTTGCCGGATACCTTGAAATATGTATTTTTAGGCCCACTAGAAACCCTTCCAGTGATTATAGCTTCAGACTTGGATCCTATCCAAGAGGAAAAACTCATGAAAATTTTGGATGAACATAAGGAAGCTATAGGTTGGTCCATTGTAGACATCAAAGGAATTAGTCCATCTGTGGTCCAACATAGAATCCATTTGGAAGAAAATGCAAAACCTTCTCAAGAACCACAAAGGCGACTGAACCCTGCAATAAAGGAAGTGGTCAGGTCGGAAGTCTTAAAACTACTCGATGCAGGGGTACCCCATATTTGATAGTGCATGGGTGAGCCCGGTTCAAGTAGTACCAAAGAAATCTGGAATAACAGTGGTTCAAAATGAGGGCAATGAATTGGTACCCACTCGGATACAGACTGGATAGAGGGTATGCATTGATTATAAGAAGTTGAACTCAATCACTCGAAAAGAACATTTTCCCCTCCCATTCATAGATCAGATGCTCGAAAAACTAGCCGGTCATGCATATTATTATTTTCTTAATGGTTATTCCGGTTACAATCAAATACCAATTGCACCTAAAGACTAGGAAAAGACCACCTTCACCTGTTGGTTTGACACTTTCGCTTACAGACGCATGCCCTTTGGGCTATGCAATGCACCGGCCACCTTTCAAAGATGCATGTTGAGCATATTTTCTTACATGGTGGAAATATTCATTGAGGTTTTCATGGATGATTTTTCAGTCTTTGGCAATTCTTTTAAGGAATGATTACATCATTTGTCTCTGGTACTTGAAAGATGCAAAGAAAAGAATCTAGTATTAAATTGGGAGAAATGTCATTTTATGGTAAAAAGGGGCATAGTTCTGGGACACATCATTTCTGATAATGGAATTGAGGTGGACAAAGCAAAAATTGATTTGGTCTCCAAATTGCCACCACCAAAATCAGTTAAGCAGATTCGATCATTCTTGGGCCATGCTAGTTTTTATCGTAGATTCATTAAGGATTTTAGTAAAATTGCCAAACCTTTGTGCCAATTGTTGACAAAAGATGCCCCGTTTGAATTTGATGAAAAGTGTCTAAAGGCTTTTGAGAGACTGAAAATAGAACTAACTTCAGCTCCTATAATTCAGCCACCTGATTGGACCATTCCATTTGAACTAATGTGTGATGCATCCAATACTGCTATTGGAGCTAGTCTGGGTCAACGGGTTGGGAAGCTACCTCATGTGATTTACTATGCTAGTAGGACCCTCAATGATGCACAACTTAATTACACAACCACTGAAAAGGATTGCTAGCTGTGGTTTTTGCCTTGGAGAAATTTTGGTCCTACTTGATAGGGTCCAAAGTCATCATCTACACGGACCATGCAGCTCTGAGATACCTTCTGTCCAAAAAGGATGCAAAAGTCCGATTGATTCGGTGGATTCTTCTGCTACAAGAGTTTGATTTGGAAATAAGAAATAAAAAAGGATGTGAGAATGTAGTAGCAAACCATCTTTCGAGGATACCCTTAGAGCCATCAGATGAGGTCCCACTTAATGAAGATTTTCCTAATGAACAATTGCTCAGTATTTCTCAAATCCCCTAGTTTGCAGATATAATCAATTACCTTGTTACAGGGGAGATGCCCGCCCATTGGTCAAAACAGGATCGATCAAAATTTCTAGCTGAGATCAAGTACTTTTATCTTTTTAAGTACTGCCCGGATTAGATCATTAGGAGATGCATTCCAGATCATGACCATTACTCGGTCATTTCCTTCTGCCATGATCATGCTTGTGGGGGCCACTTTAGTTCGAAAAAACAGCTGCAAAAGTTTTGCAATGTGGATTTTACTGGCCCACTGTCTTTAAAGATTGCTACACTTTCTGTTTGAACTATGAAAAGTGTCAAAAGCTTGGCAAGCTCAATCGAAGGAACATGATGCCCTTGAATCCGATACTTGTGGTGGAAATTTTTGATGTGTGGGGAATTGATTCATGGGGCCATTTCCAAATTCCTTTGGAAATCTTTACATTTTGCTGGCAGTAGACTATGTTTTCAAGTGGGTAGAAGCCATACCGACAAAGAAGAATGACCACCATGTGGTGATTAAATTCATGAGAGATCATATATTTTCTTGCTTTGGTACCCCTCGAGCGATCATTAGTGATGGAGGTACTCACTTTTGCAATCATCCCTTTGAGCATTTGTTGAAAAATTATTCTGTCACCCATAAGGTTGCTACACCTTATCACCCACAAATAAGTGGCCAAGCGGAAATTTCGAATAGGAAAATTAAACAAATTCTAGAAAAGACTGTCAATCCCACTTGGAAAGACTGGTCTTTGCGATTGATCGTCGCACTGTGGGCCTATCGAACCGCTTACAAAACACCTATTGGGATGTCCCCATATATGTTGGTCTATGGGAAGGCATGCCACTTGCCTGTTGAATTGGAGCATAGAGCTTATTGGGCCATTAAGAAGTTTAATTTTGACTTACCCACTGCGGGTAATCTACGCAAATTGCAACTCAATGAGTTGGAAGAACTTCGCAATGATGCCTATGAGAATGCCAAGATCTACAAGGAAAGAATGAAGTTGAACAATGATAAGTCAATTTTAAGAAAATCCTTTGAATAGGGTATGAAAGTCCTTTTGTATAACTCTCGATTACACCTGTTTCTAGGGAAGTTACGAACCCGGTGGACTGGCTCATTCATTGTCAGGACTGTTTATTTTCATGGTGCTATGGAAATTATAAATCCCAAGAATGGGGATGTTTTCAAGGTAAGGTCAGCGGTTGAGACTGTTTCTGGAACTGAAGGATAAAAACATTGATGATACCCTTCTGGAAGACCCAATTTACCAGGACTAATCATTTTTTGTCATGTCGGGCTGACGACATTAAACTTAGTGCTGTTTGGGAGGCAACCGAATTTTGGAAGGTAATTGAGATGGTTGATCACATTCTTTTGTAATCACCCCACATGGTAAGATGTTCTAATTTTCCTTATTGTTCATTTTTCACATTACATATGCATTCATAACATTTAGGACAATGTTGAATTTAGGTTTGGGGGTGTGAGTTAGAACTTGACATGTGATCAATTGTTCAATTTTCATTATACATTTTCTTTTTTGCTTTGCTTTGGTTTTTTTTTAAAAAAACAACAACAAAAAAAATAATAAATTTATTGTTAGGTTAGAGGGAAACTTTCAAGAGGACTTTTTTTATTGGCTGAAGATATTTATTTTGTGCAAAAGAAAACAATGGTTCACTATTTTATTTATGGAAAGGGTTTTTGAAAAAGTGTTGAATTTTGATCCCTTACTTTTACACAGATTGTATACGTTTCTGAGGTTTTGAATGTGAAGCTATGATTTCCATTTTTATTTGATAATTAAAAAAAAATCGACCCTTACTATACAGAGCTTCCTGGTTCGACAGGTGGATACATGGAAATAGCTGCCTATTGTTGGAAATCGCTAAAAAAAAATAAAAAAATAAAATAAAAAAGAAGAAGAAGAAAAAAAAACTTTGTTTAGAAGTCTTGAAAAGAATAAAAAGTTTTGTGACTAGTTTGGATTCGTAGCCCTTTTTTAACTCGAGCCAGTAAGCCCTTAGGGGTAATTTACATACCTAGTGCCTTAAAAACCATCTGGTTTGGGAGTCATTGGCCTAATGCTCGTTACATGGGTTAATTAGAAAGCTTAAGGGACGTAAGGCATTGCACAGTCACATGTGTGTGTTTGAAAAAAAAAAAAAAGAAAAAAATTGCGGCCTTTTGAAAAAACAGTAGTGCAAAAGTCGTCATTATTGCCTTGAGAGGTAGACTGTTTTTTCTTTGCTAAGTTTAGGCGGCCTAGAATTTTTTTAAAAAAATTATTTTTACGGAAATTATTGGTGGATCATTTGATGCTTATTTCGTATACATACTTTTCATCGTGCACGATCAATTAGCAAGATTTTGAGAATTTCTGACCAAAAGATGAGATTGGTGAACCGAATTTAAGATTTGTCTTTGAAAATTGTGAGAATCAAGAATAGTCGGCGTTTATAAATTTTCTCTTAAGTTTCCCTGGATTTTGTTAGGTTTTAAGCATCTTTTGAAAAAAAGAAGAAGAAGGATTTTGTGGGTAGATTCACTGCAAACCCTCTGATCTATTTGAGTAGCAGATTACTAGATGCAAGTTAAATGGCGCACGGAAAAAGTAACTGCAATAAGAATTTGGCCATATAGGAAAGGCGACAATCAATATATAAGTAAGTATGTCAGCTACCTTGCTACATACAAGAAACCCATTTTCCCCATTTGCAGTCTTTTACCTAGAAAGTATCCATTTCATTTAATCAAAACCAAGCAATCCTCTAGAGGGAAGATCTTCAAAGGATTGTCCGTGCTGCTGCAAAATTAGAAGATTGTGAAGGAAATAACAAAGCAGGCTGCATAAAATGGAAGTTGCCAAAGATCAGAGCGTAAAGATCTAGCCCTAGTATGTAGGAAACCATATTTTAATAGTGTCAATCTTAAGTGTTTCTTTGAGAGGAATGAGAGGAAGAGCACACGTTGAATCGCTTGGTGTAGTATGAGGCATTTTCAATATGGAAGAGGCACATATGATGATGTGAAGGAAGACGTTTTCTGTTTGTGCCTTTATAATTTGATGAACCACTTGCTGGAAGAGGCCTTTCCGATCTGGAAGAGGGATTTCTGTTTGTGCCTTTGATAAAAGAGGAGGTTTTAACAGGCAAAGAGAGGGTCTCTGCTGAACCTAAACCTAAAACACATCAACATAAAAATCAAAACAAGAAGACAAAGAAAAGAAGAGTGATCTTGGTACCTTGCTTCCTCGTTCTCACGCTCGTGCTTCCTTCCACTTTTTCGTTTTCTTTTTTCTCTCTCTCTATTCTGTTCTTTGTAGAGTTGTGCTAATGAGCAAGTCTCTGGTTATAAGATCCCTTCCATCTGTTCTTTCCAACTTTTTATACTTGCCATATAGTGTAATTAGCGAGAAGACGTGCAAGTGTGGAATCACTTTTGGAACGATTTTTATCCAATTTTGTCGGGAAGGAGTACTCGTGCAAGGCATTTTTATTTTAGTTTTGGCGGGACTCGTGAAAATCCGATTTTGGCACATATTTGTATTAATGATGATTTGTGCACACTTAAGTCCATCTCAATATATATAGTTTCTAATATATTCTAACTTATATATAAAATTATTCTTTTATTTTTTTTTATCTCATTTATCTGTTTATATTTCTAATTGAACATAGTGATGGGTGTGAAA
>QPKB01000004.1:38594901-38612117 GCA_003546025.1 Camphora micrantha | reverse complement strand
TGAACGACTACATGTACCCCACCATAACAACTCAATCGTCCTGCATCACCTTGCCTCAGACCAATACCAATTTGAGCTGAAATCTAGCATGATACAGATGCTCCCAGTATTTTTGGCTAGACCAGGAAAACCCATATCAACATGTTAGGGAATTTGATGGACATCTAGGACCATGAGAATCAATCACATGACTGGAGGAGACCCTTAAACTACGATAATTTCCTCTCCCTAAAACAAAAGACTAAAGCTTGGCTTTATGGCCTTACAGGCCGGGTCCATTACTACATGGGCCAAGCTTAGTTGAAGAATTTTAAAAAAGGATTCTACTCAAGTAGGAGAAAAAAATTAGCTTCGAGTAAGTAAGCCATCAATGGTTTCCATCAAATCGGAAGGGGAGACACTTTACAATTATTTGGAACGCGTTCAAGGGACTCTTAATCCAGTGTCCCCACCATGGATTGAAAAAAATCCGATTGCGTCCGGATCGTGTATGAGGGCTTGGATTAACATCGCCTACTAAGCAAAATCAGGTGGAAATCTTTCTGTATGGGAAGTTTACGATAGCGGAGAGGCATAGCTTTTTGGAAGAAACTACTGAAAACACATTGTAGTGGGCCCCTATCAAGAGGGAGCCCATCAAACCCACTATTCCTGAAAAAGGGGGATGTTCAAGATTGAACCAAAAATTAAGAAGGCAAAAAAGCCAAATTGGCCACACTGGTGAGGAAGAATAGATGGCCTTAGAGCTTTAACCAAAAAGCCCACAAATACTTGAGTCATTAAGAATAATCAGGCCATGAATGGAGGGATTGACCCAAACCAATTTTGGGGTCAAATCGAGTCTGTTGAGAAGGTGAGTGCATTATATCGAAACCACTTTGTCTTGATAATTGTCAGAGTTATGACCCGTACTTCTAACACTTAAATCCACGTTTGGAGGACAACCGAACTCCTCTTGGACCAAAGGCCCAACTCAGGTAGCCCATCTACAGTCCACTCAATTTTCAGCCAATCAATCTCAAGTTAGGCTGCCCCACCCGATTTTCAAAAACCCAACTTCAACCCCAGGTCCATTGACCAAAAGGGTAGATTCATAGAGAGAGGCCATGAAAACTTCATATCTCAAACCACGGCCCAATTATCTCAGAGTACTACTGCTCAATTCAGCAAGACCATACTCAACTTATTGAATGACCACACTCAAACCCTTTGCCAAATTGGAAATATTAGATGGGCCAATGGCCAAGCTCCATCAGTGCAGAGACAATGGAATCTTCCCTAGTCAACCCGAACCTAATCCCAAGGCCAGTTGTTCATGAATCCTAAAGGAAAAGGCCCAGAACAAGTCAAATCCATAATCACTCTTTAGGTTCGGGTCACAGTTGTAAACAAGGTCAAACTACCAAATGAACCATGAGAAAGAATCAAGTGAGAAAGTGGAAACTAAGGAACCAAGTGTGAATGCTGAACCCATATTAGAACAGAGAAACCCATTCAATGGCTTAACATCATCTAGTGAGCCCACTCATAGGACCTATGTTCCCAAGGCACCATACCCACAGAGGTTAGGCACAGCAAAAATCAAACTGTTCAGTTGGATAAAATGCTAGAAGTATTCAAAACAAGTGCGGATTAATAATCCCACTGCTTGATGCTTTCCAACAGATTTCGGGCCTATGTAAAAATTCTGAAGACCTTTGCACGTTTCAAAAGGACTACTAGATGTGTAACTCAAAAAGGCTTTTTCTAGCCCAACAAGCATCGTCGGCTCAATCATTTCATGTCCAACTCCGATCAATATTAAGGACCCAGCGGTGTGTCCTACCATTTCTTGCCAGATATGGGACCAATACATAGAGAAAGCTTTGCTAGACTTGGGTGCAAGTGTGAACCTTCTTCCGTACTGTGTTTAGAAGAATAGGTTGGGGGAGTGAAAATGACACATGTGACCTTGCAATTGGTAATGTATCGATTCGATGACCCAATGGGGTAGTCGAAGACATTCTTATCAAAGTTGGAGCACTCTGTGTTCCCTGTGATTTATGTCTTGGATACCAAACACCACATCTAGGGTGAACCACAATTCCAGTCATCTTGCGGAGGACCATTCATATCCTTCCTCAAGTGCATTGATCAATTGTAGGAATTGAGTAATGCAAATTTCTTTTAAGGACCATTGACAGTTCAGTGAACATTATTTAATATCACTAAGCAACCTCCCTGATGAGAATGATGGGTTTTTTAAGTTAGTTATATTCATGATATTGGTGTGGAAAATCACTTACCTCATTTGAAACTTGAGGTCACTAGAGGCTTGTCTGACCCACTTGGAAGTGATTTTTGATGTAGATGGACATATTGAGGAAATGAACGCCTGTTAGACTCAACCCTATCCATGGATTTCCTCTGGTGGCAACCGAAGCATGAGATTCTGACTCCCATCTACTTCCCACCTGTCCCATCAATCGTAGAGCCCCTTAAGTAAGAACTCAAGTAGTTGCCGGATACCTTGAAATATGTATTTTTAGGCCCACTAGAAACCCTTCCAGTGATTATAGCTTTAGACTTGGATCCTATCCAAGAGGAAAAACTCGTGAAAATTTTGGATGAACATAAGGAAGCTATAGGGTGGTCCATTGTAGACATCAAAGGAATTAGTCCATCTGTGGTCCAAACATAGAATCCATTTGGAAGAAATGCAAAACCTTCTCGTGAACCACAAAGGCGACTGAACCCTGCAATGAAGGAAGTAGTCAGGTCAGAAGTCTTAAAACTACTTGATGCAGGGTTGCTTTACCCCATATTTGATAGTGCATGGGTGAGCCCGGTTCAAGTAGTACCAAAGAAATCTGGAATAACAGTGGTTCAAAATGAGGGCAATGAATTGGTACCCACTCGGATACAGACTGGATAGAGGGTATGCATTGATTATAAGAAGTTGAACTCAATCACTCGAAAAGACCATTTTCCCCTCCCATTCACGAATCAGATGCTTGAAAAACTAGCCGGTCATGCATATTATTATTTTCTTAATGGTTATTCCGGTTACAATCAAATACCAATTGCACCCGAGGACTAGGAAAAGACCACCTTCACTTGTCCGTTTGGCACTTTCGCCTACAGACGCATGCCCTTTGGGCTATGCAATGCACCGGCCACCTTTCAAAGATGCATGTTGAGCATATTTTCTGACATGGTGGAAAGATTCATTGAGGTTTTCATGGATGATTTCTCAGTCTTTGGCAATTCTTTTAAGGAATGATTACATCATTTGTCTTCGGGTACTTGAAAGATGCAAAGAAAAGAATCTAGTATTAAATTGGAGAAATGTCATTTTATGGTAAAAAAGGGGCATAGTTCTGGGACACATCATTTCTGATAATGGAATTGAGGTGGACAAAGCAAAAATTGATTTGGTCTCCAAATTGCCACCACCAAAAATCAGTTAAGCAGATTCGATCATTCCTGGCCATGCTAGTTTTTATCGTAGATTCATTAAGGACTTTAGTAAAATTGCTAAACCTTTGTGCCAATTGTTGACAAAAGATGCCCCGTTTGAATTTGATGAAAAGTGTCTAAAGAGTTTTGAGAGACTGAAAATAGAACTAACTTCAGCTCCTATAATTCAGCCACCTGACTGGACCATTCCATTTGAACTAATGTGTGATGCATCCAATACTGCTATTGGAGCTGTTCTGGGTCAACGGGTTGGGAAGCTACCTCATGTGATTTACTATGTTAGTAGGACCCTCAATGATGCACAAACTTAATTACACAACACTTAAAAAGAATTGCTAGCTGTGGTTTTTGCCTTGGAGAAATTTTGTCCTACTTGATAGGGTCCAAAAGTCATCATCTACACGGACCATGCAGCTCTGAGATACCTTCTGTCCAAAAAGGATGCAAAAGTTCGATTGATTCGGTGGATTCTTCTGCTACAAGAGTTTGATTTGAAAATAAGAAATAAAAAAGGATGTGAGAATGTAGTAGCAAACCATCTTTCGAGGATACCCTTAGAGCCATCAGATGAGGTCCCACTTAATGAAGATTTTCCTAATGAACAATTGCTCGGTATTTCTCAAATCCCCTAGTTTGCAGATATAATCAATTACCTTGTTACAGGAGAGATGCCCGCCTATTGGTCAAAACAGGATCGATCAAAATTTCTAGCTGAGATCAAGTACTTTTATCTTTTTAAGTACTGCCAGGACCAGATCATTAGGAGATGCATTCCAAATCATGACCATTACTCGGTCATTTCCTTCTGCCATGTCATGCTTGTGGGGGGCCACTTTTAGTTCGAAAAAAACAGCTGCAAAAGTTTTGCAATGTGGATTTTACTGGCCCACTGTCTTTAAAAGATTGCCACACTTTCTGTTTGAATTATGAAAGTGTCAAAAGCTTGGCAAGCTCAATGAAGGAACATGATGCCCTTGAATCCGATTACTTGTGGTGGGAATTTTTGATGTGTGGGGAATGATTCATGGGGCCATTTCCAAATTCCTTTGGAAATCTTTACATTTTGCTGGCAGTAGACTATGTTTTCAAGTGGGTAGAAGCCACATTGACAAAGAAGAATGACCACCATGTGGTGATTAAGTTCGTGAGAGATCATATATTTTCTTGCTTTGGTACCCCTCGAGCGATCATTAGTAACGGAGGTACTCACTTTTGCAATCGTCCCTTTGAGCATTTGTTGAAAAAATATTCTGTCACCCATAAGGTTGCTACACCTTATCACCCACAAATAAGTGGCCAAGCGGAAATTTCGAATAGGAAAATTAAACAAATTCTAGAAAAGACTGTCAATCCCAGTACCTAGTTCGAATAGAAAAGACTTGTTATTGTTTCAGTAGTACTAGTTCCTTGCCGAGCTGAATAGCTGCAAGCTGGTAGCTGGTCTTCTCGCCGGGGCTGCTTCCACACAAAACACATACCCTTTTGAATCTTGATGATTTCATGAACTGCTGGCGTTGGATTTCCATAAAGCAAAGGCCACAACTCTCTCTCTCTCTCTCAAAGGCTTGGGTATTATTGATTTATGTTGTTGGTGGTGTGTTTGACCGAGCGAATGTCTGAAGCCAAAACACCCGGAGAGGTTGGTCTTTTAAATCAAACAGAGGAGAGAAACTGATCCCACACGGCACCTTATCATCTGAATCTCACGATAAAAGCAGATTCTCTTCTGGCGAGGTTGTTATAGCTTGGTGGGTGAGAATGCCATGATGGGTCCCACTGCAGATGAAGCACTAGGATTTGGGAGATCCTTAATTTGGTATAGCAGCTGGTTACCCACCCCTCTTATATATTATAAAGGCTAGAATCACCTATAAATATGCATTGCCTGTGTTAAGCCCGTGTCTTAATTAAAAAGTAGAAAGTATAACTATACTATGCAGGTGAAAGAATATTATAATACAATTTGATTAAGAAAAACAAAAAAAATTTAAAATACTTCTAGCTAATTACAGGTTTTTTGGGCACAAAACCATATAGTAACAAATATATAATCAGTATAAGTTGTAAACTTGTAAATATTAAAACAATCTTATAGTTAATGTAATTAAAATAGAACCAAAAATATTATGTTGTTCTTCATATTAATGACTCTCCATGCACTTGCTCCGCTATCTGATTGTGTCGTGTTTTGTTGGATGGATGATGTTGCTTTGTTGAGTGGCTATCCGGATTGTCACTTGGCCAACTAGGGATAGATCCCATGCACTCTTCCCACTTGTGTGGGCTATCCTACCCACTTTATATGTAAAGTTGTCAAAGGGCCGTGTCCCGACTGAGCAGGGGTAAGTCGTATCCTACCTTCGTATATGCGGATCCGAATTAGGTCGAGCGAAAGCCCTTGGCATTTTGGGCAGGTTATTGGTGATCAATTCTTGAACTTCAAAGGAGGGAGTGTTGTTGATCTAAATTTGGTCCAAGTTGTCCAACACTAATCGAGGTGAATTGACAATGATTCTTGACTACTCTACTAGTGGCTCATATACCTTTTTTTTTTCTTTTTCCTTTTCTGTTTTTTTTTGGGTATTAGAGCATATCGAAGTGCATAATGCTATGTTGGGAAATCGAGGCTAAGTTAGGCATGGGTTAGATTGGTCTAGACTAAGGTGATCAACTGGCTGGGTCTGGGTTAAACTCACATGCCCCTCCTCCCAATCCCCAAGAACAAGAATTTAAAGACCTAAATTCACGATGGGTTTGACATGAGCCCTTAAACCTATATTCAGCCATCACAATAACTATTATGGGTGTCCAAGTAACCCGATGAAGGCCACAGTTTAAAAGGGCTTGGGGTCCAATAAGGGTTAGACATAATAAAGGTTTCATATCCTAATTTGGCACCCATCTTGGATGACAACAGCCTAATCTAGTGTTATTGGAGTACTAGCCCAGTATGGCAGCTTCTACTGGATAAGCCTTTGAGAACTTGTCCACATATGTTACATGTAATTACATGGGATAACATAATGGAAGGGATTGTGATGGACTTTTCAAGACTTGTGTGATGGGCCTTGAAATGATTTATGTGGAAGAGATAGTGATGAACTTGTCCTAATATTGTCAAAAAATTACAGACTCTTTAGTGTTCACTAATAGGAAAGCATTTAGGTCTGTTGGCTGGACTGGGCCCTCCACATGTAGATTCCGCCTTTTCTTTGGCCTCTGCACCCCTAGCCCCTCCACACGGTGTTCTAAGGAGAACTTACAGTTGAATGAATTGGACCTATGGATTGGTTGCCTCTCAATGTCAAAAACACATGGCACTAACTTGCATCACATACAAAATGAGAGATAACAATCGTGCAGTCACTAATACTAGAACATAAAATCATTACTTCTAAAGACTAGCCTTTCCTTCAACAAGATCAAATTATCATTTCTAGATAAAAGACAAACATCCTTGAAAATTAAATTCGCATTTTTGCAGTTGTCAATTAAAATCTACCATCAGCTCTAGCACATGACATCCTAACATGAATAGTAATAAAACAGAGAACACATGAAAAATGTTAGAGAATTGATAAATACAAAGAAGAAGACAAAACAACCAAAACCTTCCACACCCATTTCTTTCAACAACTCACTTGCATTCATTGGATTTAGATTTTATTGAATTCTCTTCCAGAAAGACATGTTGGTGCTGTTCAACCAATGAGTAACCTTAAAACAGGGCAACCCCCATGATCAGTTCTTCTTTCCACTTCCATCATTCTCCCCTTTCCTCGCAATTGTAGCCTGTGAATACAAGAAAGTCCCAAAGATTGCAATTGCAGATCCTAACGCATTCAAAGGCCGGATGGGGTTCCTGAAAACCAGAATTGTAGCCACAATGACAACCACCCTCTTCATTGTATTTCCAACCGAGAATGTCAGAGGGCTAATCTCATCAAGCGCCATTGAAACCCAATAAATCCCCAATCAAAATCCCATCTTTTCATTCGACCTCAGTGTGTGATGGAAAAGGGCCATGATGAAACAAAGACAGGGGAGTGTACCTGCTATAGGGGAGGCGTCGTGTGAGGCGGAGGAGGAAGGTGAAGGCGCTGCGGGTGTCCGGGGCCTGTTGCGTCGTGCGTCCGGCGGAGGAAGATGAAGATGGTGGTGCATGAGATGGGTTGCAGGGAGATGCGAGATGGGTTGCATAGGTCGAAGAGCGTCGCGCGATGGAGGAGGGGAGATGGAGGCGAACGGAGCAGGAGATGGAGAGGGTGGTGGGCGATGGAGAGATCTGATGGAGAGGTTGAAAGGGAGAGATGGGAGATGATGGAGGCCGGCTGGAATTGAGACTGAATAGGCTAGGGTTTCGATTTGCTTCTCATGAATAAGGTAAAAAAAATTTATTCAGGCCACCCCCACCCCGACCCACTTTTTTTTTTTTTTTATAAAACGATACGGTTAACCGCATATGTATGGTTAACCGAATCGTATTATATGGTTCGGTTTGGTTAATAACCATGAATTATTACAGAAAATTGTAATCAAATCGAACCGTACGGTTTTTGGATTTCATTAACTGTAACCGAACCGTGAAATACGGTTATTAATCACGGTTCGGTTCGGTTTGGTTAGACGGTTTTTCAGAATTTTTTTTTTTTTTTACACTCCTACCAATAAGAATGTCATGGGCCATCGATAACATTAATAATTCGTCCAAAAAAAAAGCATCAAATCAGTCAGTAAAACCAAAGCGTAGGAGTCATTCATCACCCTTTTGACGTAGTGCATCAAATTTATCAATTTTAAGCCAGCGCGAAATTTAGATCTTTCAGTGACAAGTTTGTACTTGTCACCCAAAATTTTGTCTTTCGGTGACAAAATTTTTTGTCATCGAATCTCCTCTTTATTTGGAACCTTGGTTAAAGCTTTTTTGTGACAAGCAACAGATTTTTTTGTCACCTTTTTGTGCGTTCCGTGTCAACATTGATTTTTTGTCACCAAAGGGTGTCACTAATGGTGTTTTTTGTTGTAGTGGAAAGACTGGTCTTTGCGATTGATCGTCGCACTGTGAGCCTATCGAACCGCTTACAAGACACCTATTGGGATGTCCCCTATATGTTGGTCTATGAGAAGACATGCCACTTGCCTGTTGAATTGGAGCATAGAGCTTATTGGACCATTAAGAAGTTTAATTTTGACTTACCCACTGCGGTAATCTACGCAAATTGCAAGTCAATGAGTTGGAAGAACTTCCCAATGATGCCTATGAGAATGCCAAGATCTACAAGGAAAGAATGAAGTTGAACAATGATAAGTCAATTTTAAGAAAATCCTTTGAACAGGGTATGAAAGTCCTTTTGTATAACTCCCGATTACACCTGTTTCTAGGGAAGTTACGAACCCGGTGGACTGGCCCATTCATTGTCAGGACTGTTTATTTTCATGGTGCCATGGAAATTAAAAATCCCAAGAATGGGGATGTTTTCAAGGTAAATGGTCAGCGGTTGAAACTGTTTCTGGAACTAAAGGATAAAAACATTGATGATACCCTTCTGGAAGACCCAATTTACCAGGACTAATAATTTTTTGTCATGTCGGGCTGACGACATTAAACTTAGTGCTGTTTGGGAGGCAACCAAATTTTAGAAGGTAATTGAGTTGGTTGATCACATTCTTTTGTAATCACCCCACATGGTAAGATGTTCTAATTTTCCTTATTGTTCATTTTTCACATTACATATGCATTCATAACATTTAGGACAATGTTGAATTTAGGTTTGGGGGTGTGAGTTAGAATTTGACATGTGATCAATTGTTCAATTTTCATTATACATTTTCTTTTTCGCTTTGCTTTGGTTTTTTTTTTTTAAAAAAACAACAACAAAAAAAAAAAATAAATTTATTTTTTAGGTTAGAGGGAAACTTTCAAGAGGATTTTTTTATTGGCTGAAGATATTTATTTTGTGCAAAAGAAAACAATGGTTCATTATTTTATTTATGGAAAGGGTTTTCGGAAAAGTGCTGAATTTTGATCCCTTACTTTTACACAGATTGTATACGTTTCTGAGGTTTTAAATGTGAAGCTATGATTTCCGTTTTTATTTGATAATTAAAAAAAAATCGACCCTTACTATACAGAGCTTCCTAGTTCGACAGGTGGATACATGGAAATGGCTGCCTATTGTTGGGGACCGCTAAAAAAAAAAAAAAGTAGAAAAAAAAAACTGTGTTTAGAAGTCTTGAAAAGAATAAAAAGTTTTGTGACTAGTTTGAATTCGTAGCCTTTTTAACCCGAGCTAGTAAGCCCTTAGGGGTATTTACATACCTAGTGCATTAAAACCATCTGGTTTGGGAGTCATTGGCCTAATGCTCGTTACATGAGTTAATTAGAAAACTTAAGGGACCTAGGCATTGCACAGTCACATGTGTGTGTTTGAAAAAAAAAAAAGAAAAAAAAATTGCGGCCTTTGAAAAAACAGTAGTGCAAAAGTCGTCATTATTGCCTTGAGAGGAAGACCGTTTTTCTTTAAGTTTAGGCGGCCCAGAATTAAAAAAAAAAATTATTTTCACGGAAATTATTGGTGGATCATTTGATGCTTATTTCGTATATATACTTTTCACCATACACGATCAATTAGCAAGATTTTGAGAATTTCTGACCAAAAGATGAGATTGGTGAACCGAATTTAAGATTTGTCTTTGAAAATTGTGAGAATCAAGAATAGTCGGCGTTTATAAATTTTCTTTTAAGTTTCCCTGGATTTTGTTAGGTTTTAAGCATCTTTTGAAAAAAAGAAGAAGAAGAATTTTGTGGGTAGATTCACTACAAACCCTCTGGTCTATTAGAGTAGCAGATTACTAGATGCAAGTTAAATGGCGCACGGAAAAAGTAACTGCAATCAGAATTTGGCCATATAGGAAAGATGACAATCAATATATAAGTAAGTATGTCAGCTACCCTGCTACATACAAGAAACCCATTTTCCCCATTTGCAGTCTTTTTCCTAGAAAGTATCCATATCATTTAATCAAAACCAAGCAATCCTCTAGAGGGAAGATCTTCAAAGGATTGTCCATGCTGCTGCAAAATTAGAAGATTGTGAAGGAAATAACAAAGCAGGCCACATAAAATGGAATTTGCCAAAGATCGGAGCGTAAAGATCTAGCCCTAGTATGTAGGAAACCATATTTTAATAGTGTCAATCTTAAGTGTTTCTTTGAGAGGAATGAGAGGAAGAGCACACGTTGAATCGCTTGGTGCAGTATGAGGCATTTTCAATATGGAAGAGGCACATATGATGATGTGAAGGAAGACATTTTCTGTTTGTGCCTTTATAACATGATGAACCACTTGTTGGAAGAGGCCTTTCCGATCTAGAAGAGGGATTTCTGTTTGTGCCTTTGATAAAAGAGGAGGTTTTAACAGGCAAAGAAAGGGTCTCCGCTGAACCTAAACCTAAAACACATCAACATAAAAATCAACACAAGAAGACAAAGAAAAGAAGAGTGATCTTGGTAGCTTGCTTCCTCATTCTCAAGATCATGCTTCCTTCCACTTTTTCGTTTTCTTTTTCTTCTCTCTCTATTCCGTTCTTTGTAGAGTTGTGCTAATGAGCAAGTCTTTGGTTATAAAATCCCTTCCATCCGTTCTTTCCAACTTTTTTATACTTGCCATATAGTGTAATTAGCGAGGACACATGAAGTGTGGAATCACTTTTGGAACGATTTTTATCCAATTTTGCCTGGAAGGAGTACTCGTTCAAGGCATTTTTATTTTAGTTTTGGCGGGACTCGTGAAAATCCGATTTTGGCACATATTTGCATTAATGATGATTTGCGCACACTTAAGTCCATCTCAATATATATAGTTTCTAATATTCTAACTTATATATAAATTATTCTTTTTATTTTTTTTAATCTCATTTATTGTTTATTTCTAATTGAACATAGTGATGGGTGTGAAATCTAAGGTGGGGCCATGCCCAACCATTTCCAAAGTTGCATATTTATTTTAATTTAATAGTTCTTCGTTATTATTTTTTTCTCTCTTTTATTGTTTATTTCTAATTGAACATAGTGATGGATGTGTAATCTAAGGTGGGGCCATGCCCAACCATTTCCAAATTTGCATATTTATTTTAATTTAATAGTTCTTCATTAGTTTTTAATCTCATTTATTGTTTATTTCTAATTGAACATAGTGATGGGTGTGAAATCTAAGGTGGGGCCATGCCCAACCATTTCCAAAGTTGCATATTTATTTTAATTTAAAGTTCTTCATTATTTCAATAAGTTGTGTAAACCTTTATTATTATTTTTTTAAAGTGGTATTCCACGATATTAATGTATGACCAATATTATCAAATTTTAGGTTGGGTCCTTACATTAGAACGTGGGGTGTTCATGGGCCGGGTTGGGCAGGGCTAAGGCATATCCAGGCCCAGCCAGACTTTAGAAATACTGGCTCAAGACCGACCCAAGCCCAACACAAGCCATAAATTTTGGGCCTAAGCCCGCCCATTTAATCAATCGGAGCGAGCTGAACCGTGCTTTTCATCACTTTTGTGGGCATTAAAGCAGTAATTAAATTAAATTATATGCATTTCTTACACAAGTCGGGCCGGGCTAGGCCATGGACTTTCCATCACTTAATCCAAGCCCGGCCCAATTATTAATCGGGCCCTAATTATGTATCAAAGTCGGGGCCAAAGCGGGCTAGGCCCGGATCGGGCTTGGGCTGGCCCGGCCCATGAGCACCCCTAACTAGATCAATGAGCATTTTCAATACTAACTGGGTTACTCAAACAATAATTAATCAATTAATTAAAAATACTTTTGTAACAAAAAAATATTAGTAGGAGATTAGGAACGCTTTAAAACAGTTCCTCGGCATAATTGGATTTTGGCACATTGTTTTAATTTAGGAAATGTTGCAATGTGTTCCTACTTTGGAACATTTTATAAACGTGTCAGAAGAATGTTCCTAATTAACATATTTGATGTAGTGTTTGTTGATCAAGAGCAACTCTAAAATCATCTGGGCTCTTTTAGCCGAGCATTTTCCCATAAAGAGGGTACTCTTCGAGAGGTTAAAACACTGGCCTGATGAGGCTTGATAATTTGAGAACAACTCTTTGATATGTCTCAGCCCTGGCTTAAAAGCTTTGAGGAAAATCAGGATGTTATCAGTGTGGAGCAGATGACAGGGAGTTGAAGGTACTAGCGAGATTTGCATAATTTTCCCTGAAGACCTTAGTTGCTCTATATGGAGGCTAAGAACCTCCTCTGCTAGAATGAACAAATAGCGCGACAAAAGGTCCCCCTGGCGCAGACCACAGGAAGAGGGGAAGAAGCCACTAGGACTGTTATTGATTAAGACAGAGCCTCTATTAGTACAGATCAACTCCCTAATCAGGTTAATCCAAACTGAAGCGAAGTTGAAGAATTTGAGGGCTCTGAAGAGGAAGTTCCACTAGAGTTTTTCAAAGGCCATCGAGATGTCCAGCTTCAAGCACATGGAACCTCCACTGATCTTGGAATTTAGCTTTTGGATCAGGTCATGAGCTAGGGTCACATTAGCTAGAAGGTTTTGGATCCTATTTTGATTTTATATTCTATTTTGGCCGAAAGTTACTATTAGTTTTTGCAACTGCTAACATATTCTCCTTCGTCTATTGGAGTCTCATCTCCCCCATTTCTAATATATATATATATATATATATAGAATCTTACCTCATTATACATACCCGTGATTAACACGGATTTTTGTGCTGTAACTAATTAAAAAAGAGAATGAAGTTTTTTTGGGTAAAAGTCTCGGAATAAATCTATTGGACAAGCATGGCCTATGCGATACCATATAAATAAACGTTACCTATAAAAGGGCACGAAAGTCCACTAAAAAGAATAGAGAGTTCCGATGCATGTGCGAAGAAGGCCGCGAAAGCATGCAGAGAATCCACATGACACGCGTCCGGGCCGCTAAACTAATCATGGCGTATCCTCAGTCCGACACTTGTCCGGTACGTGTCGACTTTTGGTCGAACCGGCTTAGTGCCGGGCCGTAATTAACGTTACATGAAGCCGAGCCTGGAGAGGGTTTATGAGCGGAGTGATTCAAACGCTCTTCAACAACAACGATCTCATCCGAATCTCCTGCCTGAAACGACTCCCACTTTCCACATCAATCAATTTTTCCACTCATTTCCCATAATACCCCTTATGGCCTCTTCCTCTCAAGTCGTCCAGCAGCTGCCCACGATCTCCACGGAAGGCGGGAACGAGCCTGAGAAATCGCCGCAGGAATTCCCTCTGGCTCGGCAGTCGTCCATCTACTCCCTTACCCTGGACGAGTTCCAGCACGCAATCTGCGAACCCGGGAAGAACTTTGGGTCCATGAATATGGACGAGTTCCTCACCAACATCTGGAACGCAGAGGAGAGTCAGGCCGTTGCAGCAGCCATGCAAGAAGCGGCTGAGTCGGAGGGTGCCCACCTGACCCAGCCCAGCCTCACCAGACAGGCCTCTCTCTCTGTCCCTGCTCCCCTCTGCAGGAAGACTGTAGAGGAGGTCTGGTCCGAGATACACAGAGGCCAGCAACAGCAGCCGAATGGTGGAAATACCGGAAATGCCCCTCGACAGCCAACCTTAGGGGAAATGACACTTGAGGACTTTCTCATAAAGGCGGGGGTAGTTCGGGAAAGCGGTGGGGCTCCTGCTTCCACCTCTTCCCATATCCAGACCCAACAGCCTCACCTTCAAATTGGGTATTTTCGTAATAACAATGTGGTGGAACAAGAGGTTGGTTTTGGGAATGTGATGACCGGTGGTTTTCCTTATCCGGATCCTCAAAATACCACTAATGGAGGGATGGTGGGTGGTATTCCGGCGTTCCAAGGATACTCGTCTCAGCAGCAGGCAGGTGGGGCCATTCCAAGGGAGTTCGACAATTTTGGCGGCAGGGAGGGTAGGGATGGGGGCCGTTTTATCGGGCGTGGTTATGGCGGGAGGATTGGGAACGGTGGTGTAGTGGGCGGGTTTGATGAGGCGCAGCAGCCGGTGAGTCCAGTGTCGTCGGATGGGGTGGCACCAAGTCAGGCGGTGGATAACTCGGTGGGTCCGTTCGGGTTGGAGATTGGAGGTGGTGGTGGGGTGGTGAGGGGTGCAATGGGGAGGAGAAGGGCCGTTGGTGGGCCGACGGAGAAAGGTGTGGAGAGGAGGCAGAGGAGAATGATAAAGAACCGCGAGTCGGCGGCCCGATCTCGCGCTAGGAAACAGGTATGAGTCGTTACCGATTCTCAGCAGTCCATTTGTTTTGTGAAAATGGGTTCGTCAGAGAATATTGCAACAAACAAATTGGGCTCTTTCTTTCTTTTTCGATCTGCATTAGGTGTGGCCCACTGGATGTTGCAAGGGTTTGATCTAAATTGTTTTAACCTTTCTTTCTTTAAAGATCTATCTTGGGGGTGTTTGGAAACCAAAGATTTTAAGATACTTTTTTGATGTACTTAAAAGAAAATATTCTTTTACTTCTACGGTTCTCTCATGTGAACAAGTATTAACTCAGTTTCCTTTTATCAATGTCCAATGCGTCTTCTTCTTTTCCAATGTTTGTTAGGCCTTACATGTTCTCTTTTTGTTGGTTCCCCATTGAGAAAATTACAACAACTAGAAATATAATCAGAGAAAACCCCATCAAAATTGCTCACTCCACAAAAACCTAGAGAATGGAGGAAGGTGGGCATTTCGTCTTGTCCTTTGGGAGATATTTGCATAGAAGTTAATGAAAAAGAAACTAAAAACACAAAATACTAGATAGATAGATAGACAGACAGACATGGGGAAAAGTACTTATGTATGTATGTTATATTGGTATGGTAGTGGAGTTTGCAATTGAGGAGGATAGAGAAGGTGGAGAAGAATCTGACACATGGATCATCACAGAGAGATCCAACGGCTTGGGCTATTAATTCGAAGATCATCATCTTTACCTGCCCTCTTGCCCTACTCTCTTGCTTACCTGTATCCAAAACTCTTCTACGTCCTCTCTCTCTCTCTCTCTCTCTCGTGGAAGAAAAAGAAGTCTCTCTCTTTCTCAAAAGAAGTGGGTGAACAAGTGTTTTCTTCAAAGAAACTAGAAGAAGTTTTCGTATAGAGGGAAGAACTGCACATAAAACAACAAAATGCACAAGAAAAGAAACAAATAGGAATTCGGTCTCATGCATAAACTGAGCACTCCTGATCTCTTTACAATATGAGAAACAACAACTTCCTAGCCACAAAAATGCTAAAACATCTCCTTTTTTTCTCTTGAAATACCAGGAACAACCCATCAACTTCATCTGTAATTATTGCTTCATTATGTTTTTAGCATTTCTTAAAAATTAGTGAATAGTCAAACACATCATTCTAGAATATGTAGAAATATTATGCAATTTCCAAGCGCTAAAAGTTAATCTATCAAAATATGCAAAAACTACCGGACAACAAAAGTAGCAAAAGTATTATAATATTATAATATATGTAAGAAAAATCTGTCAATATTTAAATCTACATATATTTTATTATGTATGTATCCAAACACCCCCTTAATGTTAGTTTTATATAGTTTAAACTGCTTGTAATTGAATTGTTTAAACTGCTTCAATTTTCGCAACTTAGCCAAAAAAAAAGAATTGTTGATAATGGTCGAGTAGGGTCAAATGAGAAATTTAGAGGAGAGGTAGATAATGGGGTAGGCTTGTGGAGGACATAGTTTGATCAGTTAACCTAGGAAAGGGGTAGTTTTCATCTTCCGTGTTTAGGTGTGTATTTACTTTTCATAACATTTCTTTTTTCGTATTCTATAAAAAGCGAATTCATTTACTTGTTGTAGAAAGTTTTTGATATAGAAACTGATAAATTATATGATGTCATGGGACTAGGATCAGGGACAAAAAAGTTTAAAAAAATGCCAATCGGAGTTGAGCGACTCTAGTGAGAATATTTTGAGTCTGGGTCATAAAATTGGGAAAATGGGGTTTCAAGAGGATTAATATGTCAAAAGGCCTTTTAAGTTAGAACAGTACTTATGAAAGCTGCTTTATCAACTTACATGTCAGGATTCTTTTGGATTTAACTATTAACAAACAAGCCATAATGAGTGGCGAATCGAACACGACTCTCCACAGGTTCAACCATGATTCAGTCATAGTTGTTGCACGGTTGCAATCAACTCTAGCTCTTTAGTATTGGACTTTTATTTTTATTTTTTTTCCCACAAGGAATTCGGACGTCAGCCCATCCGATTTAGTTCAGATGCAGAAATTGGAGAAATTGTTTATCCAAAAGGCAAAACTCAAAGAAGGGCCAACCTTTAGAACTAGAACAGTTAAAGTCACCCTTCCTTTTTTTTTTTTTTTTTATCACTAACAATTCCTAGTTCTCACTAATATTGGAATATGAGGAATTTTGAAGGTAACAATGTTACTTTTAATGATTTTTCCGTTTTTCTACTAATCGAAAACCAACAACTCCTCCAACCCCACCCCACGAAAACATGGAAGCACATATCCAGTGCGAGACACGCACACTATGCGTGCTTGCGCACCTGGTTGTGGGGTCCACCTAGGGCTAGGAACTAGGGGGATTTCAAGGACAAGGTGGGACCTATCTACCTATCAAGTTAGGGTCTCATCCAATCGTTCTACTATCTTCATCCGGCTCATAAGTTTTATAGTGTATAGTCCATTCGGATGGATCCAAAATCAGGGACATGTGCAATA
>QPKB01000004.1:38552994-38594145 GCA_003546025.1 Camphora micrantha | reverse complement strand
TCCCTACAAAAAACGGTGGCAGTTTCTATTCTAGGAGTTTGGTTCCTAAGTGGGACCCTTACCAAGTGCATTGTGACCCCACCACTCATCCTGGGGACTTACCTAGTCGATTTGACTTCATAAGACCGGATTGGAGGCCTTAGTGCACTTTTCAAATTAGTTAGGAGTTGTCTACTGAGTTAGGCTAATCCTAGGATAATTTCTTGTGCTCAATCTCTGTGCTTGACTGCTTGTGCATTATCTAGTAAGACTATTAGGGCCCCGCATATAGATTAGACTTGCATTTCTTTAAGGTTGAACCCTAGTATGCTCTTTAGACCTAAGAGAGAGAGAAACTGTGGGTAAGCAAGAGTAAAAAGTTAGTCAGGATAGAGCCTGAATTAGCCTTAACCGTTGTCGGAAAGTCTTCCATCTTTGAAGAAATTGTTAGGATGGCTGATCAAGTGGACCCACCCATGACTTTGAAGGACTATATGTACCCCACGAGGACAACTCAACCATCATGCGTCACCCTCTCTCAGACTAATGCCACATTTTGAGCTGAAATCTGGCATGCTCCAGATGCTCCCAGTATTCTGTGGGCTAGACCAGGAAAACCCATATCAACATGTTAGGGAAATTTGAGGGACATCTGTACTGCTTCGATTAGGCAATCCATCAATGGATTCCATCAAATGGAAGGGGAGACACTTTACAATTATTTGGAACGGTTCAAGGACCTTTTAATCCAGTGTCCCCACCATGGTTTTGAAAAAATTCGATTAGTCCAAATTGTATATGAAGGCATGGATTACCCAACCAAACAAATGATGGAATCTTTCTGTAGTGGGAATTTTACACAGAAAACAGCAGAAGAAGCTTGGACATTTTTGGAAAAAACTGCTGAAAAAACATTACAGTGGGCCCCTATCAAGAGGGAGCCCATCAAACCCACCATTCCTGAAAAAGGGGGGATGTTCAAGATTGAACCCAAAATTGAGGCTAAGGCCAAATTGGCCACACTGGTGGGGAGAATAGAGGCCTTAGAGCATAACCAAAAGCCCACACCAAACACTTTGGAGTCATTAAGATATAATCAGGCCATGAATGGAGGGATTGACCCAACAATTTGGGGTCAGATCGAGTCTGTTGAGGAGGTGAATGCATTATATCAAAACACACGTTTTGATAATCGTCAAAGGTATGACCCGTACTCTAACACTTACAATCCAGGTTGGAGGGACACCCCGAACCTCTCTTGGACCAAAGGCCCAACTCAAGGTGGCCCATCTCAGTCCACTCAATTTTAGCCAAATCAATCTCAAGTTAGTGCCCCACCCGTTTTTCAAAAACCCAACTTCAACCCCAATCCATTGACCTAGAGGGTAGATTCGTTAGAAGAGGCCATGAAAGTCATGACTCAAACCAGGGCCTAATTGTCTCAGAGTACTGCTCAATTCCAGCAGACCACTACTCAACTTTTGAATGGCCACACTCAAACCCTTGCAAAATTAGAATATTAGATGGGCTAATTAGCCAACTCCATCAGTGCCAGAGACAATGGAACCTTCCCTAGTCAACCTGAACCTAATCCCAAGGGCCAAGTTGTTCATGATTCTAAAAGGAAAAGGGCTGGGACAAGTCAAATCCATAATCACCCTTAGGTTTGGTATACAGGTTGATAACAAGGTCAAACTAACCAGGGAACCTGTAGAAGAATCAAGTGAGAAAGTAGAAACTGATGAACCAAATGGGAATGCTGAACCCATATTAGAACCAGAGAACCCAGTCAATATTGGACCATCACCTAGTGAGCCCACTCCTAGGACCTATGTTCCCAAGGCACCATACCCACAGTGGCTAGGCCCAGCAAAATCAACTATTCAATTGGATAAAATGCTAGAAGTATCCAAACAAGTGAGGATTAATATCCCACTACTTGATGCTATTCAACAGATTCCGGTCTATGCAAAATTTCTAAAGGACCTTTGCACCTTCAAAAGGACTACCAATGTGCCCAAAAAGGCTTTTCTAGACTAACAAGTTAGCTCAATCATTTCATGTCCAACTCTGATCAAATATAAGGACCCAGGGTGTCCTACCATTTCTTGCCAGATAGGGGACCATCATATGGAGAAAGCTTTGCTAGACTTGGGTGCAAGTGTGAACCTTCTTCCGTACTATGTTTATGAAGAAGTAGGTTTGGGGGAGTTGAGAAGAACACATGTGACCTTGCAATTGGCTGATGCATTGATTCGATACCCCAAGGGGGTAGTCAAAGACGTTCTTATCAAAGTCGGGGACTTTATGTTCCCTATCGATTTTATTGTCTTGGATACCAAACACACATCTGGGGCTAAAACCAAAATTCCAGTCATCTTGGAAAGACCATTCCTAGCCACCTCAAATGCCTTGATCAATTGCAGGAATGGAGTAATGCAAATTTGTTTTGGGACCATGACAGTTCAAGTAAATATTTTTAATGTCACTAAGCAACCTCCCGATGAGGATGATTAGGTTTTCGAAGTCAGTTACATTCATGAATTGGTGGAAAATCACTTACCCCATTTGAAACTTGAAGAACGACTAGAGGCTTATCTGGCCCACTTTGAAAGTGATTTTGATGTAGATAGACATATTGAGGAAATCAACACACTATTAGACTCAACCCCATCCATGGATTGCTCCAGGTGGCAACCGAGGCATGAGATTCTGACTCCATCGGCTTTCCCACCTGTCCCATCAATTGTAGAGCCCCCTAAGTTAGAACTCAAGTAGTTGCCGGATACCTTGAAATATATATTTTTAGGCCCACTAGAAACCCTTCTAGTGATAATAGCTTCAGACTTGGATCTTATCCAAGAGGAAAAACTCGCGAAAATTTTGGATGAACACAAGGAAGGTATAGGGTGGTCCATTGCAGACATCAAAGGAATTAGCCCATCTGTGGTCCAACATAGAATCCATTTGGAAGAAAATGCAAAACCTTATCGTGAACCACAAAGACGACTGAACCCTGCAATGAAGAAAGTGGTCAGGTCAGAAGTCTTAAAACTACTCGATGCCGAGGTGCTTTACCCCATATCTGATAGTGCATGGGTGAGCCCGGTTCAAGTAGTACCAAAGAAATCTGGAATAATAGTGGTTCAAAATGAGGGCAATGAATTGGTACCCACTCGGATACAAACTGGATGGAGGGTATGCATTGATTATAGGAAGTTGAACTCAGTCTCTCGGAAAGATCACTTTCCCCTCCCATTCATGGATTAGATGCTCGAAAGGCTAGCTGGTCATGCATATTATTGTTTTTTTTATGGTTATTCCGGTTACAATCAAATTCCAATTGCATCTAAGGACCAGGACAAGACCACCTTCACCTGTCCGTTTGGCACTTTCGCTTACAGACGCATGCCCTTTGGGCTATGCAATGCATCGGCCACCTTTCAAAGGTGCATGTTGAGCATATTTTCTGACATGGTGGAAAGATTCATTGAGGTTTTCATAGATGATTTTTTGGTCTTTGACAATTCTTTTGAAGAGTGCTTACATCATTTGTCCCTGATACTTGAAAGATGCATAGAAAGGAATCTAGTATTAAATTGGGAGAAATGTCATTTTATGGTAAAATGGGACATAGTTCTGGGACACATCATTTCTGATAATGGAATTGAGGTGGACAAAGAAAAAATTGATTTGATCTCCAAATTGCCACCACCAAAATCAATTAAGCAGATTCGATCATTCCCGAGCGCTGTTTTTATCGTAGATGCATCAAGGAATTTAGTAAAATTGCTAAACTTTTGTGCCAATTGCTGACAAAAGAGGCCCTGTTTGAATTTAATGAGAAGGGCTTTTGAGAAACTGAAAAGGGAACTAACTTCAACCCCTATAATTCAGCCACCTCACTGGACCATTCCATTTGAACTAATGTGTGATGCATCTGATACTGCTATTGGAATTGTTCTGGGTCAACGGGTTGGCTAGTAGGACCCTCAATGATGCACAGCTTAATTACACAACCACTGAAAAAGAATTGCTAGCTGTGGTTTTTGCCTTGGAGAAATTTTGGTCCTACTTGATTAGGGTCCAAAGTCATCATCTACACGGACCATGCAGCTCTGAGATACCTTCTGTCCAAAAAGGATGCAAAAGTCCGATTGATTCGGTGGATTCTTCTGCTACAAGAGTTTGATTTGGAAATAAGAAATAAAAAGGATGTGAGAATGTAGTAGCAAACCATCTTTCGAGGATACCCTTAGAGCCATCAGATGAGGTCCCACTTAATGAAGATTTTCCTAATGAACAATTGCTCAGTATTTCTCAAATCCCCTAGTTTGCAGATATAAATCAAATTACCTTGTTACAGGGGAGATGCCCGCCCATTTGGTCAAAAACAGGATCGATCAAAATTTCTAGCTGAGATCAAGTACTTTTATCTTTTTAAGTACTGCCCGGATTAGATCATTAGGAGATGCATTCCAGATCATGACCATTACTCGGTCATTTCCTTCTGCCATGATCATGCTTGTGGGGGCCACTTTAGTTCGAAAAACAGCTGCAAAAGTTTTGCAATGTGATTTTTACTGGCCCACTGTCTTTAAAGATTGCTTACACTTTCTGTTTGAACTATGAAAAGTGTCAAAAAGCTTGGCAAGCTCAATCGAAGGAACATGATGCCCTTGAATCCGATACTTGTGGTGGAAATTTTTGATGTGTGGGGAATTGATTCATGGGCCATTTCCAAATTCCTTTGGAATCTTTACATTTGCTGGCAGTAGACTATGTTTTCAAGTGGGTAGAAGCCATACCGACAAAAGAAGAATGACCACCATGTGGTGATTAAATTCATGAGAGATCATATATTTTCTTGCTTTGGTACCCCTCGAGCGATCATTAGTGATGGAGGTACTTCACTTTTGCAATCATCCTTTGAGCATTTGTTGAAAAAAATTATTCTGTCACCCATAAGGTTGCTACACCTTATCACCCACAAATAAGTGGCCAAGCGGAAATTTCGAATAGGAAAATTAAACAATTCTATGAAAAGACTGTCAATCCCACTTGGAAAGACTGGTCTTTGCGATTGATCGTCGCACTGTGGGCCTATCGAACCGCTTACAAAACACCTATTGGGATGTCCCCATATATGTTGGTCTATGGGAAGGCATGCCACTTGCCTGTTGAATTGGAGCATAGAGCTTATTGGGCCATTAAGAAGTTTAATTTTGACTTACCCACTGCGGGTAATCTACGCAAATTGCAACTCAATGAGTTGGAAGAACTTCGCAATGATGCCTATGAGAATGCCAAGATCTACAAGGAAAGAATGAAGTTGAACAATGATAAGTCAATTTTAAGAAAATCCTTTGAATAGGGTATGAAAGTCCTTTTGTATAACTCTCGATTACACCTGTTTCTAGGGAAGTTACGAACCCGGTGGACTGGCTCATTCATTGTCAGGACTGTTTATTTTCATGGTGCTATGGAAATTATAAATCCCAAGAATGGGGATGTTTTCAAGGTAAGGTCAGCGGTTGAGACTGTTTCTGGAACTGAAGGATAAAAACATTGATGATACCCTTCTGGAAGACCCAATTTACCAGGACTAATCATTTTTTGTCATGTCGGGCTGACGACATTAAACTTAGTGCTGTTTGGGAGGCAACCGAATTTTGGAAGGTAATTGAGATGGTTGATCACATTCTTTTGTAATCACCCCACATGGTAAGATGTTCTAATTTTCCTTATTGTTCATTTTTCACATTACATATGCATTCATAACATTTAGGACAATGTTGAATTTAGGTTTGGGGGTGTGAGTTAGAACTTGACATGTGATCAATTGTTCAATTTTCATTATACATTTTCTTTTTTGCTTTGCTTTGGTTTTTTTTTAAAAAAAACAACAACAAAAAAAATAATAAATTTATTGTTAGGTTAGAGGGAAACTTTCAAGAGGACTTTTTTTATTGGCTGAAGATATTTATTTTGTGCAAAAGAAAACAATGGTTCACTATTTTATTTATGGAAAGGGTTTTTGAAAAAGTGTTGAATTTTGATCCCTTACTTTTACACAGATTGTATACGTTTCTGAGGTTTTGAATGTGAAGCTATGATTTCCATTTTTATTTGATAATTAAAAAAAAATCGACCCTTACTATACAGAGCTTCCTGGTTCGACAGGTGGATACATGGAAATAGCTGCCTATTGTTGGAAATCGCTAAAAAAAAATAAAAAAATAAAATAAAAAAGAAGAAGAAAAAAAAAACTTTGTTTAGAAGTCTTGAAAAGAATAAAAAGTTTTGTGACTAGTTTGGATTCGTAGCCTTTTTAACTCGAGCCAGTAAGCCCTTAGGGGTATTTACATACCTAGTGCCTTAAAACCATCTGGTTTGGGAGTCATTGGCCTAATGCTCGTTACATGGGTTAATTAGAAAGCTTAAGGGACGTAGGCATTGCACAGTCACATGTGTGTGTTTGAAAAAAAAAAAAGAAAAAAAATTGCGGCCTTTGAAAAAACAGTAGTGCAAAAGTCGTCATTATTGCCTTGAGAGGTAGACTGTTTTTCTTTGCTAAGTTTAGGCGGCCTAGAATTTTTTAAAAAAATTATTTTTACGGAAATTATTGGTGGATCATTTGATGCTTATTTCGTATACATACTTTTCATCGTGCACGATCAATTAGCAAGATTTTGAGAATTTCTGACCAAAAGATGAGATTGGTGAACCGAATTTAAGATTTGTCTTTGAAAATTGTGAGAATCAAGAATAGTCGGCGTTTATAAATTTTCTCTTAAGTTTCCCTGGATTTTGTTAGGTTTTAAGCATCTTTTGAAAAAAAGAAGAAGAAGGATTTTGTGGGTAGATTCACTGCAAACCCTCTGATCTATTTGAGTAGCAGATTACTAGATGCAAGTTAAATGGCGCACGGAAAAAGTAACTGCAATAAGATTTGGCCATATAGGAAAGGCGACAATCAATATATAAGTAAGTATGTCAGCTACCTTGCTACATACAAGAAACCCATTTTCCCCATTTGCAGTCTTTTACCTAGAAAGTATCCATTTCATTTAATCAAAACCAAGCAATCCTCTAGAGGGAAGATCTTCAAAGGATTGTCCGTGCTGCTGCAAAATTAGAAGATTGTGAAGGAAATAACAAAGCAGGCTGCATAAAATGGAAGTTGCCAAAGATCAGAGCGTAAAGATCTAGCCCTAGTATGTAGGAAACCATATTTTAATAGTGTCAATCTTAAGTGTTTCTTTGAGAGGAATGAGAGGAAGAGCACACGTTGAATCGCTTGGTGTAGTATGAGGCATTTTCAATATGGAAGAGGCACATATGATGATGTGAAGGAAGACGTTTTCTGTTTGTGCCTTTATAATTTGATGAACCACTTGCTGGAAGAGGCCTTTCCGATCTGGAAGAGGGATTTCTGTTTGTGCCTTTGATAAAAGAGGAGGTTTTAACAGGCAAAGAGAGGGTCTCTGCTGAACCTAAACCTAAAACACATCAACATAAAAATCAAAACAAGAAGACAAAGAAAAGAAGAGTGATCTTGGTACCTTGCTTCCTCGTTCTCACGCTCGTGCTTCCTTCCACTTTTTCGTTTTCTTTTTCTTCTCTCTCTATTCTGTTCTTTGTAGAGTTGTGCTAATGAGCAAGTCTCTGGTTATAAGATCCCTTCCATCTGTTCTTTCCAACTTTTTTATACTTGCCATATAGTGTAATTAGCGAGAAGACGTGCAAGTGTGGAATCACTTTTGGAACGATTTTTATCCAATTTTGTCGGGAAGGAGTACTCGTGCAAGGCATTTTTATTTTAGTTTTGGCGGGACTCGTGAAAATCCGATTTTGGCACATATTTGTATTAATGATGATTTGTGCACACTTAAGTCCATCTCAATATATATAGTTTCTAATATTCTAACTTATATATAAATTATTCTTTTTATTTTTTTTTATCTCATTTATTGTTTATTTCTAATTGAACATAGTGATGGGTGTGAAATCTAAGGTGGGGCCATGCCCAACCATTTCCAAAGTTGCATATTTATTTTAATTTAATAGTTCTTCATTATTATTTATTTCTCTCTTTTATTGTTTATTTCTAATTGAACATAGTGATGGATGTATAATCTAAGGTGGGGCCATGCCCAACCATTTCCAAATTTGCATATTTATTTTAATTTAATAGTTCTTCATTATTATTTTTTAATCTCATTTATTGTTTATTTCTAATTGAACATAGTGATGGGTGTGAAATCTAAGGTGGGGCCATGCCCAACCATTTCCAAAGTTGCATATTTATTTTAATTTAATAGTTCTTCATTATTTCATTAAGTTGTGTAAACCTTTATTATTTTTTTTTAAAGTGGTATTCCACGATATTAACGTATGACCAATATTATCAAATTTTAGGTTGGGTCCTTACATTAGAATGTGGGGTGTTCATGGGCCGGGTTGGGCAGGGCTAAGGCATATCCAAGCCTGGCCAGACTTTAGAAATACTGGCTCAAGACCGACCCAAGCCCGACACAAGCCATAAATTTTAGGCCTAAGCCCACCCATTTAATCAATCGGAGCGAGCTGAACCGTGTTTTTCATCACTTTTGTGGGCATTAAAGCACTAATTAAATTAAATTATATGCATTTCTTACACAAGTCGGGCCGGGCTAGGCTATGGACTTTCCATCACTTAATCCAAGCCCGGCCCAATTATTAATTGGGCCCTAATTACGTATCAAAGTCGGGGCCAAAGCGGGCTAGGCCCGGATCGGGCTTAGGTGGCCCGGCCCATGAGCACCCCTAACTAGATCAATGAGCATTTTCAATAATAGCTAGGTTACTCAAACAATAATTAATCGATTAATTAAAAATACTTTTGTACCAAAAAAATATTAGTAGGAGATTAGGAACGCTTTAAAACAGTTCCTCGGCATAATTAGATTTTGGCACAGTGTTTAATTTAGGAAAGGTTGCAATGTGTTCCTACTTTGGAACATTTTATAAACGTGTCAGAAGAATGGTCCTAATTAACATATTTGGTGTAGTGTTTGTTGATCGGGAGCAACTCTGAAATCATCTGGGCTCTTTAGCTGAGCAATTTCCCATAAAGAGGGTACTCTTCGAGAGGTTAAAACACTGGCCTGATGAGGCTTGCTAATTTGAGAGCAACTCTTTGATATGTCTCAGCCCTGGCTTAAAAGCTTTGACGAAAATCAGGATGTCATCAGTGTGGAGCAGATGACAAGGAGTTGAAGGTACTAGTGAGATTGTCATAATTTTCCCTGAAGACCTTAGTTACTCTATATGGAGGCTAAGAACCTCCTCTGCTAGAATGAAGAAATAGGGCGACAAAGGGTACCCCTGGCGCAGACCACAAGAAGAGGGGAAGAAGCCACTAGGACTGTTATTGATTAAGACAGAGCCTCTATTAGTACAGATCAACTCCCTAATCAGGTTAATCCAAACTGAAGAAAAGTTGAAGAATTTGAGGGCTCTGAAGAAGAAGTTCCACTGGAGTTTGTCAAAGGCCATCGAGATGTCCAACTTCAAGCACACGGAACCTCTACTGATCTTGGAATTTAGCTTTTGGATTAGGTCCTGAGTTAGGGTCACATTAGCTAAAAGGTTTTGGATCCAATTTTGACTTTATTTTCTATTTTGGCCAAAAGTTACTTTTAGTTTTTACAACTGCTAACATATTCTCCTTCGTCTATTGGAGTCTCATCTCTCACATTTCTAACATATACAGAATCTTACCTCGTTGTATATACCCGTGATTAACACGGATTTTTGTGCTGTAACTAATTAAAAAAGAGAAGGAAACAGTGCATCTCGTCTGCACTGTTTTTTATTTTTTTGGTAAAAGTCTCGGAATAAATCTATTGGACAAGCATGGCCTATACGAAACCATATAAATAAACGTTATTACCTATAAAAGGGCACAAAAGTCCACTAAAAAGAAGAGAGAGTTCCGATGCATGTGCGAAGAAGGCCGCGAAAGCATGCAGAGAATCCACATGACACGCGTCCGGGCGGCTAAACTAATCATGGCGTATCCTCAGTTCGACACTTGTCCGGTACGTGTCGACTTTTGGTCGAACCGGCTTAGTGCCGGGCCGTAATTAACGTTACATGAAGCCGAGCCTGGAGAGGGTTTATGAGCGGAGTGATTCAAACGCTCTTCAACAACAACGATCTCATCCGAATCTCCTGCCTGAAACGACTCCCACTTTCCACATCAATCAATTTTTCCACTCATTTCCCATAATACCCCTTATGGCCTCTTCCTCTCAAGTCGTCCAGCAGCTGCCCACGATCTCCACGGAACGCGGGAACGAGCCTGAGAAATCGCCGCAGGAATTCCCTCTGGCTCGGCAGTCGTCCATCTACTCCCTTACCCTGGACGAGTTCCAGCACGCAATCTGCGAACCCGGGAAGAACTTTGGGTCCATGAATATGGACGAGTTCCTCACCAACATCTGGAACGCAGAGGAGAGTCAGGCCGTTGCAGCAGCCATGCAAGAAGCGGCTGAGTCGGAGGGTGCCCTCCTGACCCAGCCCAGCCTCACCAGACAGGCCTCTCTCTCTGTCCCTGCTCCCCTCTGCAGGAAGACTGTAGAGGAGGTGTGGTCCGAGATACACAGAGGCCAGCAACAGCGGCCTAATGGTGGAAATACCGGAAATGCCCCTCGACAGCCAACCTTAGGGGAAATGACACTGGAGGACTTTCTCATAAAGGCGGGGGTAGTTCGGGAAAGCGGTGGGGCTCCTGGTTCCACCTCTTCCCATATCCAGACCAAACAGCCTCACCTTCAAATTGGGTATTTTCGTAATAACAATGTGGTGGAACAAGAGGTTGGTTTTGGGAATGTGATGACTGGTGGTTTTCCTTATCCGGATCCTCAAAATACCACCAATGGAGGGATGGTGGGTGGTATTCCGGCGTTCCAAGGATATTCGTCTCAGCAGCAGGCAGGTGGGGCCATTCCAAGGGAGTTCGACAATTTTGGCGGCAGGGAGAGTAGGGATGGGGGCCGTTTTATCGGGCGTGGTTATGGCGGGAGGATTGGGAACGGTGGTGTAGTGGGCGGGTTTGATGAGGCGCAGCAGCCGGTGAGTCCAGTGTCGTCGGATGGGGTGGCACCGAGTCAGGCGGTGGATAACTCGGTGGGTCCGTTCGGGTTGGAGATTGGAGGTGGTGGTGGGGTGGTGAGGGGTGCAATGGGGAGGAGAAGGGCCGTTGGTGGGCCGACGGAGAAAGGTGTGGAGAGGAGGCAGAGGAGAATGATAAAGAACCGCGAGTCGGCGGCCCGATCTCGCGCAAGGAAACAGGTATGAGTCGTTACCGATTCTCGGCAGTCCATTTGTTTTGTGAAAATGGGTTCGTCAGAGAATATTGCAACAAACAAATTGGGCTCTTTCTTTCTTTTTCGATCTGCATTAGGTGTGGCCCACTGGATGTTGCAAGGGTTTGATCTAAATTGTTTTAACCTTTCTTTCTTTAAATATCTATCTTGGGGGTGTTTGGAAACCAAAGATTTTAAGATACTTTTTTGATGTACTTAAAAGAAAATATTCTTTTACTTCTACGGTTCTCTCATGTGAACAAGTACTAACTCAGTTTCCTTTTATCAATGTCCAATGCATCTTCTTCTTTTCCAATGTTTGTTAGGCCTTACATGTTCTCTTTTTGTTGGTTTCCCATTGAGAAAATTACAACAACTAGAAATATAATCAGAGAAAACCCCATCAAAATTGCTCACTCCACAAAAACCTAGAGAATGGAGGAAGGTGGGCATTTCGTCTTGTCCTTTGGGAGATATTTGCATAGAAGTTAATGAAAAAGAAACTAAAAACACAAAATACTAGATAGATAGATAGACAGACAGACATGGGGACAAGTACTTATGTATGTATGTTATATTGGTATGGTAGTGGAATTTGTAATTGAGGAGGATAGAGAAGGTGGAGAAGAATCTGACACATGGATCATCACAGAGAGATCCAACGGCTTGGGCTATTAATTCGAAGATCATCATCTTTACCTGCCCTCTTGCCCTACTCTCTTGCTTACCTGTATCCAAAACTCTTCTGCGTCCTCTCTCTCTCTCTCTCTCTCTCTCTCTCTCGTGGAAGAAAGAGAAGTCCCTCTCTTTCTCAAAAGAAGTGGGTGAACAAGTGTTTTCTTCAAATAAACTAGAAGAAGTTTTCGTATAGAGGGAAGAACTGCACATAAAACAACAAAATGCACAAGAAAAGAAGCAAATAGGAATTCGGTCTCATGCATAAACTGAGCACTCCTGATCTCTTTACAATATGAGAAACAACAACTTCCTTGCCACAAAAATGCTAAAACATCTCCTTTTTCTCTCTTGCAATACCAGGAACAACCCATCAACTTTATCTCTAATTATTGCTTCATTATGTTTTTAGCATTTCTTAAAAATTAGTGAATAGTCAAACACATTATTCTAGAACATGTAGAAATATTATGCAATTTCCAAGCGCTAAAAGTTAATCTATCAAAATATGCAAAAACTACCGGACAACAAAAGTAGCAAAAGTATTATAATATTATAATATATGTAAGAAAAATCTGTCAATATTTAAATCTATATATATTTTATTCTGCTTGTATCCAAACACCCCCTTAATGTTAGTTTTATATAGTTTAAACTGCTTCAATTTTTGCAACTTAGCCAAAAAAATGAATTGTTGATAATAGTCGAGTAGGGTCAAATGAGAAATTTAGAGTAGCAGTAGATAATGGGGTAGGCTTGTGGAGGACGTAGTTTGATCAGTTAACCTAGGAAAGGGGTAGTTTTCATCTTCCGTGTTTAGGTGTGTATTTACTTTCATAAAATTTCTTTTTTCGTATTCTATAAAAAGCGAATTCATTTACTTGTTGTAGAAAGTTCTTGATATAGAAACTGATAAATTATATGATGTCCTAGGACTAGGATCAGGGAAAAAAAAGTTTAAAAAATGCCAATCGAAGTTGAGCGACTCTAGTGACAATATTTGAGTCTGGGTCATAAAATTGGAAAAATCGGGTTTCAAGAGGATTAATATGTCAAAACGCATTTTAAGTTAGAACAATACTTTTGAAAGCTGCTTTGTCAACTTACATGTCAGGATTCTTTTGGATTTAACTACTAACAAACAAGCCATAATGAGTGGCGAATCGAACACGACTCTCCACAGGTTGAACCATGATTCAGTCATAGTTGTTGCACGGTTGCAATCAACTCTAGCTCTTTAGTATTGGACTTTTATTTTATTTTTTTTCCCACAAGGAATTCGGACGTCAGCCCATCCGATTTAGTTCAGATACAGAAATTGGAGAAATTGTTTATCCAAAAGGTAAAACTCAAAGAAGGGCCAACCTTTAGAACTACAACAGTTAAAGTCACCCTTCCTTTTTTTCTTTATCACTAACAATTCCTAGTTCTCAATAATATTGGAATATGAGGAATTTTGAAGGTAACAATGTTACTTTTAATGATTTTTCCGTTTTTCCACTAATCGAAAACCAACAACTCCTCCAACCCCACCCCACGAAAACATGGAAGCACATATCCGGTGCGAGACACGCACACTATGCGTGCTTGCGCACCTGGTTGTGGGGCCCACCTAGGGCTAGGAACTAGGGGGATTTCAAGGACAAGGTGGGACCTATCTACCTATCAAGTTAGGGTCTCATCCAATCGTTCTACTGTCTTCATCCGGCTCATAAGTTTTATAGTGTATAGTCCGTTCGGATGGATCGATCCAAAATCAGGGACATGTGCAATATGGGGGTTTTGGTATACTCAGATGGATGCCCAGGTGGGCCCCAACACCAATGTGCAACATGCGCCCCTGCCGCCCCCCCCCCCCCCCCCCCCCCCACACACACACACACACACACCTTGATTCCATCTAGTCTTTTTACACACACTACTCCTCATGAATAGTCACAAGTCCAAATTTGACATTCATCGAACTTTTCCTCACTATTGGATTAAAATCATAATAAATGATGCCTCTAAACTATTAAATTTTATGGCCATTAATCAAAAGGTAGGGATAATCTTATGGAGTCAAAATTTTGCAACTGGGTAGGTCTCATATAGATATTTTCATTCAATGGACTCTTATGATCATCATGCATCCCAGTGAGCCCAACTAGGAGGGGCATTTTCAACCTAAAAATGCTAAGACAATTTCTAATGCTTCCACGCGCACACACAAAAATAAATATATACATGTACATACCGTCTTACAAGGAAGACCAGCTAGTGGGACCCACCTTGAGACCCCGTAGATCATGGGACCGAGGGCGGATTAAAAGACCCAACTGGGGCCAACCTAGATATCAAATTTGAAGTCAATCTAATACATCTAACCCGTTCATCCATGGTCCACAAGTTTTAATGGTAGTAAATAGAATAACAAAAAATGACCATCGATCCAATGGTCCATCCACTCTATACGGATCTGTGCAAGTTCTTGGGATTTGTGACTATAGAGGGGTTGTGTATTTGTGGTTCATTTGGATGGGGTATAACGTGGGCCTACTGGTCCTCATCGTAAGATGGTAAGGATATAAATTTATATATATATATAACTTTTAATGTATTTTTAAAATTTTATATTTACAATATAAGTTTATTTAGCTTATTTGTTTAGCAAGTGGTAATGTAAAGGTGAAGGTAAAGTTCATCCACTACTCACCTTTTCTATCTTTGCCATGTTAGGTTGAAGAAGTAGAGAAAGAAAGTAATCTTGATATCCCACTTTTCTTTACCATAAACATTACCACGAGTCACCTTTTTTATCGCATAAAACTAAGGTATTGTAGCAGAGTAAACCCAAGACAAAAGCAAATATAAACATTGCTTCACTACATACCTTATTTCTTCTTTACTTCATTAATTATTACCCTTATTGTTGATATGGCATTTAGTTCACATTTACTTTGCCACACATGTAAACAAATATTCCTTTGATAGTTGCTCTCTGATAAAAGATCTCCCTCCGCCCTCTGTCCAATGTACACAATTCTACTAAGATATTTGGAAGCCTCATATGCTAGAAGAAGCGTTCCAGTCCAATTAAGAATTAATTACCACACTATCATACTGTTCATGCATGTTACCCTTATCGTTGATATGGCATTTAGTTCACATTTACTTTGCCACACATGTAAACAAATATGCCTTTGATAGTTGCTCTCTGATAAAAGATCTCCCTCCGCCCTCTGTCCAATGTACACAAATTCTACTAAGATATTTTGAAGCCTCATATGCTAGAAGAAACGTTCCAATCCAATTAAGAATTACCACACTATCATACTGTTCATGTCTAAAACGTGTGGTTAACCTATGAAAACAATAATCAAATCAATTATTTTACATATCATCAAACATAACTTCAAATGAGATGAAATTTTTGTTAAAGATAAAACAAGGTGGAACAGTAATGTTGAGGGGTTTGGGTATTTTAAGGTGGGGCCTGTTGTAGGATTTGTAGCATTGGGCTCAGAGAACCCAGACTCACACCCTAAAGAAGAGCTTGACTAGCCTGTTATTGCTACCTTTATTGGTTGAAGCCCAAATTTATGTAGCTTTATCAAGCCAACAAATGTCTACTAATTGTTTTATTTATTTTTTTTCTAAGATCTTGATAGATCTTTGTATATCTTCTCACTGATTTTTTCTCTTCGGCTAATTGCCTATTTTTACGTAATCATCCCCCCTAGTTCTCCATTCATTGAGCCCTAGTCTTGTGCCTCCTCCATCTACTCATTTCCTTCTAGAGCCTGCTTCGGCTATTCATTTCTTCCCATCCCTCCTCCTTGTGCCCGCTTTAGCTATTCATTTCCTCCCATCTTGTCAGGCATCATCTAATTGCTACTCCTGGTGGGTTTAGATACGGATCTATTCCAATATTGTTGTGTATTTTTGTGTGAGATAGATCCTACTAACTCACTGTGAATGTTCTATCCTCTAGAAGGACGAACAAAGGGCGCCCAACTCTAGGAGTCATGACCATCATGGAAGTCTACCGAGTCAGACGCCGATCCATCATCGCTTGACTAGCGACAAGATAAGCCTCACAGAGTTAAGACGCCGATCCAAAACTCGTTACCAATAGTTTGATCCTAATCGAAACTCTCCTAAGGTCACAAAGTTAGACTAAATAGAGAGATCAACTTTGGTCCTAGGTAATTGCTTTAACTGCAAGTCCCGTTGCAAGCAAACCATACGATTTAATACATCAATTCTATGAATCTCGAGGACCCTAATCGCTCTGATGCTGGAAATGAAGTAGAAATTGATATACCTACAAGCGTAATGGAGGTCAGTTCTTGGAAACTTAGATAAAAATCTCTGAATGAAAATTTTGTTTTATTTTCTTTTCTATGTTAATGATGGTGTTAAAACTCGATTGAGACAGTCATGTCGGGTTTTTTTTTTTTTTTTTTTTTTTTGCTTAGAGGCAATTGTGATTGTATTAAAAAGAAAGAGAGGAACAGAAGCTAGAAGCCACAACAAGAAAGACAGTCATGTCAGTTGCTGTATAAATGTTTCAACCATGACTAAAATGGGTTTTCTAATGATTATTCTACTGTCATTCTCTTTAGATCTAGAACACTCTAAAGAGATTTAAAGGGAAGATGTGCCTTTTTTCTGGGTTTTCTTTATAGAAATATTTTACTTTATTAGAAAACGGTTGAAACAAACTCATTTATTATCGCAACTTTACTATTATGGTTAATTTGTGGTTTTAAACATTGAGGGGAAATTTTAATGGATCTGGATGTGCGAGACTCCAACACGCAGCCGAAGATCTATATGCATTTTGACGATTGGAAAGCTTTACGGAACTCTTTGTCTCTACCTCTGCCTAAGGGATGGAGTAAAATGCTAGAGTACCAATCATAGGGCTCCCATATCTCTTATATAAGGCAGTCTCAAAGAGTCACACTTCTTGAAGGCCTCTTCGTCAGAAATCTACATCCATCATAATCATGTAGGGAGTCTTATCTATGGGTACAGATCAAGTCTTTTGATTATAGTGGGATACTAATTTCTTTATTGGCCACACCCATAATTGATCTGACGTGGGACCCATGGCTTGCTGGCCACACAATTTCCAACACTTTTGTGGTCACAACCATTAGACCGTATGACCTAATAAATAGGTGGCTAAATATGGATGTCATTTGATGATTTCTAGCATCTACTTAGAGGGCATCAAGGTTTAACCATCAAGTGACTCGAGATTTAAACGGTTTATAAGTGCATGTATAACATTTGAACCTTGGGACACTTTTGTGGGCACAATCATTAGATTATTTGATTTAATAAGTAGAGGTGCCAATATATCGATGTCATTTGATGATTCTGAGTATTTACTTAAGGGGCCTCATGATCTAACGGCTTTTAAGTGCATACATAATTTCTAAACATTGCGGCATTTTTGTGGTCACGACCTAGATCATATAATGCCTCTATTCTCATAGTCACCTACTTGATCAATGTACTATTTTGATATTTTGGATTATGGTATATACAGGATGGGGCCAACTCGATGGATGGCTTGGGTCATAATTCTTACCTGATTAACAAAGCTTATAAATAATCAAAACTGTTAGTCATGATGGAAAGAGAAAAAAAGTCTGATCATCCTCATCATTCTTGTAATTTGATAATACTAAACTGATGCATGTAACCTGTTTTTCCCTTGTGACAAATTATGTCAACAGGCCTATACAGTTGAGCTGGAAGCGGAGCTGAACCAGCTTAAAGAGGAAAATGCCCGTCTGAGGAAGGAGGCAGTATGACAACATTGATTAGATCAATTTTTGTTTCCTTGAATTTGATTGATATGCCTACTATTTCTCATGTGGTCTCTTGCTTTGAAACAGGAAGAATTGTTGGAGGATAGAAGGAAACAGGTATAACTATTTGATTTTCTGCTTTTCTTTTCCTTTTGGAAATATAATGTCGAATTACATGAAAATTTAGTACATTTTCAACAAAATATAGTAGTACAATTCTCCCATTTTTTTTCTTTTAAAATATCATTTCAGTGTACTTTGGGCTTTATCATAATGACAATCTGACGGATAAGCATTCATTTGTATTGATTTTTATAGTTGCTGGAGGATAGGAAAGGTAAAAAGAGAAGCATCTCAACATCTGAAAGAAGGGAAAAGATTCTAAGGAGAACCAATAGTTGGCCGCGATGAAAGTTGCGATTATAGTCTTTGGTGTAGGGGGAGAGCTTTTGACTAGCGATTTGATGAAGTGATTAGATTCATCAGATCAACTATTCAATTAATGGCTTCATCAGATCAACTATTCAATTCAAATATCAATTCCATTGTTTCCTAGTTCAGTTTTATAGAAACTACTGTTAGTAGAGTGTATCATGACAAAACTGAGAGGCTTTTCTATGTTCATACCAGTTTCTGTCCCTATGTATATGGGATATAGTTCAGCTTACAAATAAGTGGCTTCGGAATAGGAACATCCGAATAAAATCATAAACCTTACTGTTATGGTGTGTTAATGGTCTTATGGTGGTTGTGAGATTTAAGGGGTTTACCCCGTAAAATAATTTTTAGGCATTATGCGGTGATTTGCAGTTTTTATTGACTAAAATGCCTTTAACCGTGGGATGTCACATAAAATTATAAATTGTGCGATATTACATAGTTATATTCCTTTTTTAACCCAACTAGAGGGGGACTTGTGTGTGGTGATGTATAAATTAAAATGTTGTAAAATTGCAAAAATATGGCATGAAATATTACACAGTGAAAGACATTTTAGTCTATAAGATCTACATGGGTACTTCTACTTGTGGATAATTATCTTTAACTTTTCTCACAAGATTGGTTTTTCTTTTTTTTTTTTTTTTTTTTTTTTTTGCTCAATGGTAAATTTGTATTGAGGAAAAAAAGGGCCAGAACAAGAAAACCAAAACATATAGGAAGTCAAAAAGGGGAGAGAAAAGACAAACAAAAACTAAAAGAAGAGGAAGAGAAGAGCTCATCACATGTAAAAACAGAGCTGAAAAACAATTAAGAAGTTTCAGAGCCGAAAGAAGAGATTCCAAAGTAAATTAGAATTGGGTGAGGAGGCAGCTCTTGAATTGAGGTAGCCATACCTTTCAGGTAGTCTAGGTCCAGGAAAATCACTTTGGCTTTCTCAAGAGATGGCTTCTTAGAATTCTGTTTGGAATCGTTCTGGACAGACCATGAGACAAAGATGGCGTGGAAGAAGAGAGCGGCTGCACATTTCCTTCTGAGGGCATCTCCGGCAGAATTAATGGTCGACCAAATGAAATTGACAGAAAGAGAAGAAGAAGATGTGGCGCCACCTGGAGTGAGGAGCCAATGCCAGAAGTTTCTTGCAAGAATGAAATAGAAAAACAAATGCATATCTGATTCTTCTTCATTAAAGCAGTTATAGCATCTGGATGCAATGGACCACCCACTGAATTTAGCCCAGATGTTCGTCGGGGTTCTCCTGTGGAACAAACACCACAACTCAGACAAGCTAAGCGAGGGTTGATATATTTGTGCCATATCAGCTTGGACCAAGGAGTTACAGCCATTGTAGTCCTCAGCGAGTTCCAGGCAACCGAGATGGAAAACACTCCTAAGGAGGTCCCAAGCCAAGAGAGAGTATCTGGAATTGAATTGTTCCCAATATGGATGAGGCTCGTAGACTGAAGAAGGAAATCCTACAGCTCGGAAGGCAGTTGATTGGGAATGCTGGGGCATTGTCCACTATAATGTTGGCCACAGTGTAATTTTCAGAAAACTGGAGACGGACAGGTCTGAAATCTGAGAAGGAAGTAGGGGATTGTTTTTTAGAAATAAGAGTAAGGAAAAAGGAATTGGTGGCTCTGAGCAGTCTGCCACTTCTGAAAAAATGGGAAACAGCCTTGATCTCATCAGGACCGACAATTTTCCAGCAATAAGTAAACAACGCACCCGTGAAGCCATCGGGACCTAAAGAGCTGGATCTCCTGAGACTGAATACTGTGCCACCAGGATGTTATTATGCTCCCTCTGAAGCTAAAGGCCCTGGATGATTTAAAAGAGCTTCATCTGGAGCAATGGAGGAGGACTGCAACAGGTTAGAGAAAAAGGAGTGGGCTTGGACACTAATTTGCTCAGCATCCTCAATGATGTTCCCCTCTACTGAAATTCAGTCAATTCTATTAATGGAGCTCCTAGATTTGGCAAACAGGTGGAAGAACTTTGTATTCCTGTCTCCATACTTTAACCAACTTGTAAGTACCTAAAAATTACGGACTTGATTAAATGGGATTGCTATAAAGCTTCTGGGAAAGATAGTAGCTCGTGGAACCTGAAAGGGAAGGAAGAAGGAAGATCAGAGACCCTGGCTGCAATCAGCCAAAGGCACTCCAATGCCTAAGTTAGTGCAATCACTGAACAAAGGATGAGTAAGTGGAGAAGAATGAAAAGCTATAAAACTACGTATCAGAGTGTATTTGCGTACCTTTGGTGGGTTTACCTTATGCATATATATAGGCGAAGGTCCCATCAGACCGTACATTTAGTGGAGGTAGGTGGAGGTCTTGTCCCATCGGATCATACCTTCTATCCTTAGTGGGGGTCAGTGGAGGTACTGTCCCATCAGACCATACCTCAATCTTTTTATATGGCTACGGTTGTGGCTATCAGATAAGGTCAATCCCTTATCTACGTCTGGTGCCTATTCTGTCTGTCAGCTCATTCTGCAACGTCGTTATACTTTCATAGAAGTATAATTATGACTCTGACCCTCGGTGTTCATATCGGCCAAATGGACTGAATAGAAGAAGGTGCCGAGGTCAGATGTAGATGCGTCCTGGCACCGCTGCCGAGGTGCGAACATCTGGCACTATTGCTGAGCTGCATTAGCCTGAGACCAAGACGAGCTTAAATGGTACTGGTACCGAAGCTAGCTCAAACTTGGTTAAGCTGGTACTGTTACCGAGCTGCATGAGGCCGAGATCAAGTCAAACCTAGTTGGTACTCTTACCGAAACTAGGGATTATCTCGGTATTTATGAAAACGTCCCACACAATTGCCCCCTAGCTCCTGACCTCTTAGAATTCCCTCACTCTTTGAGGTCTGGAGCTAAGTATCATGATGGGAGAGTCTTTCTAAATGTCGAGTTCGGAGCTCTTCACCTTGGTGTCAGTTATCAACGACTGCTAACGTCTGATCTTTATCGCGATGTCATTTCCCCTATCTGAGTTAATTAATGAGATGTCAACGTCGCTTCATCTATCCGAGGTATTAAATGGGCATAGGGGAAAACGTTTTAGCGGTTCCACGTGTCAAAACCTGGTTGGCTGTCCGATTGACTAGAAGGGACACGCGCAGCACTCGAGGCGACGTCTCGCACGCGTGCCTCCGAAATTCGAAAAGTGCGCCCTTTTTCCATTATAAATATGGGTGCCCGCTCTCTTTCTTTTACTTTCGTCATCCATTAAAAGCGAATCCCTGCCGGAGAGAAGTCGTCGGAGCTCAATTCCAGAGAGTTCAAGTCTGGTGTTCCTCCGATTCCTTCCCTTTTTGTGAGTTATCTTCTTCTTCATTCTTCTTCATTTTTGCGTTCCTGTTTCTGTTAGGGTTTCCCCGCCCCATCTAGGGTTTCTGCCCCTTCTTCTTAAGTTTCGCCTCCGCCTTCCCAGTTTCTTTAAGTTTAAAGATTAGGATTTACAAGCACTGGCTAGATACCCCTGAGGCCTTAGTCCAGTTTAAGGCCATATATAGGATGCCTAATGACGTTCATGTCAGATTAGATGACCCTAACAACCTTGACGGCTACACCTTCTTAAACGACTAGAAGCCATTTCCATTGGTTACAGTGATCGAAGGCGGGGTTAGGTTTCCCGTCCACCCACTTCTCTGGATCTGTCTTAGAAAGTGGAACCTTTGTCCCTGCCAGCTAATGCCCAATAGTTTCAAAATAATAATGGGTGTCGCCGAGCTCAATAAGATTCTCGATATTAACCTCGGTGTCCATGACATCGAAGATGTTTACAACTTGTGCAAATTCGTAGGGGAGGATGACCGCTATTATCTTTGGGGAAGGCCGAGACGGGAGCACATCGTTGTTCATTTGGAGGATTCCAGTAGACATGCCGGAGATGACCGCATATTCGTCTTGGGCAACTAGGAGCTCGAGGAGACCGAAACCGAGTTGGAGAGGATATATAAGGTCCCTTGTCGCTTCGGGACTCCTTCGAGTAAATACCGGCCCCTTTTGAGTTCTTGTATTTTCTTTTTTCTTGTTCTGTCGAACTAATGCTTCCTCGTTTACGGTGCAGACGTCCATGAGAGGAGGCGAGAGGCTAATCAAACCGGTTGGAAGAGAAATGAAACTTGGCTTAAGGCTGTGTGCAACTACCAAGGTCATCACGGGCGAGCTACTTGGGATCTCCTAGGTTACGACCCGAGATATCATTCATATATTAAGAGGAGGCCTGGCCAGCCCTTGGAGAGGGAGGAGCCTGTGCTGTCCTTGACTGGAGTCGACCACCGAGTAGGTCCAGGTACCAAGGCTTCTACATCTCCTGGAGAATCGGAGGCCACAAATTTACTCCAAGTTGTCGAGGCATACACTTCTCCCAGCTCGGAAGAAAGAGAAGAGAACATGCAGCGAGACTAAAGATCTGGCGGCCAGATTTTTTGAAAGCCAAGCTCCCTCTTCCTCCATGCCCCCTGCTGTCAATCCTACTCCCGTCTTTGCGGCCTCAGTGCCGCTGGTACCTCCACCCCCACTCTTGTTACTTCCTCAAGTACAGGAGTTCGAGAGCGCCCTGCCAAAATCCCAAAGGAAGGGGGTCGGCCAGAGAAGAGGCCCAGATCTGAGGGCCTGAGTTCAAGGGCTCGGAAGAGTCCTGCCAATGCTGCAAGGGAGAAAGCTCCGCCAGAGAAAAGGCCCTGGGCCGAGGGCTCAACGGAGCAAGGTTCCGGTCTAATCTCGGCTTCTCAGCCTACCGGTCCGGACCCGTGGAGGCCGAGCCTTCAGATTGAGGCCGAGAGGCCTCTGAACGTGGAGGACCGGGTGGCCGATAACCCCTTAGTGATTGCGGCACTTTCCAAAGCTTGCGCCCTTCCTCGCGACATGGAGAAGCATAGGAAGGTTGATGATATGAGGCTGCTGTTGTCGTCACTTCAGTGGTCTATCTCTGTGGTTACACTTCTCAACAATTTTTGTTTTAAGTGCTTGATTTCGGCTATTTCTCTGACGTTTGTTTCCTTTTGTAGACTGTGCAAACGATTCAAATTGTTATGGACAAATCTCTCCAGAATGCCTCTAGGGTTTCGCAATTGGAGGCGAAAAAGGAGGAGCTCGCCACAGCTTTAGAGGCGAGGAATCAGAGGCTGAAGGAGGAAGCCGAGAGGAACACTGGCCTTGCTGCTGAGATGGACACAGCGGTGGCCGAAATCTGTAGGCTGAAGGCCGAGACCCACGAACTGAGGGCGGTGGCCGAGGTTAAGGGGAGGAGAGCAGCCGAGCTCGAGGTCGAGCTAGCAAAGCAAAAGACCGAACTCGAGGCCGTGCTGAAACAAAAGATCGATCTTGAAGCCTCAGTCCAGGCCGAGACCGAAGCCGCTTTCCAAGATGGGGTGGACGCGGCGATGAAGGACTATGATGTTCAGGTCGAAAAGATAAGCTCATATTTGTTCGAGCTTGGGTGTTGGGCTGCTCTGAAAGAAACAGGGATCTCCGAGGACCACCCTGTATATCAGAAACCATCCAAGTTCTTGAGTTTGGTGCCTGAGCCGAATTCTGCCCCTTTTTCCTCCAAGGCTCCTCCTGGGTTTGCTTCGACTGTCCCTCTATCTGGTGTTTCTTCCGAAGATCCTTCTGCCGAGGTTGTTCCTCCTGGTGGTGCTTCTCCTTGAAGTTGTTTTGATGTTTCTCTTTTTCTTCTTTTTTCTTCATAATGTAACGCTGAATTCTGTACTTTGTAATCAATGAATACAAACTCTTCTTTCTTCTCCCATGCTTGCAACCAAACATGCTTTTTGAAACTTACATGTGTTAGACCTGGGTTCCACCATCGTGTCTTTTCAATTGCTTGGTTCAACAACCAGAAGCATTAAGTGATTGAGTTCGGTTCAATAACTGGAATCAACAAGTAGTTGAGTTCGGTTCAATAACCAGATTCATGTAAAACTCTAAAGTTCCTTAATTCAAGAAATTAGACTTGTACCAAATTTGCAATTTCAAGCTTAGTTCACTAACCGAACCCGACAGAGGCAAACCGAGCTAAAGTTGCCGCCGAGTTCTGTAACTTGGCATTTTGCATAACTGGTTTTGCAACCGAGCTAAGTTGCCTCGAGCTCTGTAATTTGGCATTTTGTATAGCTGGTTCTATAACCAAGTTGAAGCCACCGAGTTCTGTAACTAGGTGTTTGTATAGCTGGTTCTGTAACTGAGCTGAAGCAACCGTCGAGTTCTGTAACTTGGCGTGCCTTAACTGTTGAAGGGCTTTCTGTAGCAGTTTGGTAGGTGACGGCCGAGTTCCACAACAAAGCACATCCTTCCATAAGAATCTTTTATTAATTACAAAAATTGAGTATAGTTAGAAATAATATTTCTTGAGGTGCGTGGCATTTCATGGGCGTGGTAATTCTTTACCATCCATGTCCTCAAACCTGTACGCTGATAGCCTGGCAGCCGAGATCACATTGATGGCTCGTGCCAGTTTGGCACCAACTTGCCTTCGTTGGGATTTTTAGGAAATGTCTTCTTCAAGACCAGTTATTCAACTAAGATCTTCTTTTCTTTGACTCTCTGATTGTATCCTATTGCCAGTTGCTGTTGTTAAAAAACTAGGCGGATGGCTGCTGCATCCTTTCACTCCCAGCGAGATCAAGTTCTCGGGCTACATTCACATCGTTCTGGCCCGGGTCAAAGAGTTCTGACCTTAGGGTTGGGAGACCGATCCCGAGGGGGATCACGGCTTCCATTCCATAGGCCAAGGAGAAGGGCGTTGTCGAGGTGGAGCGCCTTGGAGTAGCTCTGTATGCCCAAGGACACTCGGAAGTTCCTCCACCCATCTTCCCTTGGCTAGATCGAGTCTTTTCTTGAGCCCATCGAGCACCACTTTGTCCAAGATTTATGCCAGACCGTTGCTCTGTGGATATGCCGGAGTCGAGTAGCAGTTCCTGATGTCGAGCTCGTGGCAGAAGTTTCTTCAGAAATAGGAGTCAAACTGGGTCCCGTTATTTGAAATCAGAGCTCGTGGTACTCCAAATCTTGTGATGATATTTTTCCACACAAAGTTCTTCGTATCTTGCTCGATGCTGGAGGATAATGCATTGGCTTCTATCCACTTGGTGAAGTAATCGTAGCCACCTCTTATTCCCTGCAGCTTGGTGAAGCGGGCCCACGATGTCCAAGCCCCACTGAGTGAAAGGCCATGGGCTAGTGAGCAGGCTCAGGTCTTATGCTGGCTGATGAACAGAGAGTGGGAACTTCTGGCACTTTTCGCACTTTCTGGCATAGAGCTGGGTGTCCTTCTGCTTATAGGGCCACCAATAGCCTTGGCAGCTCGGTAAGCCAGCGACCGACCTCCGATGTGGCTCCCGTAGATCCCCTCATGGATTTCATAAAGGAAATCTTTGACTTTGCTCGGGTGAACGCACTGGAGGTAAAGGCCGGTGAAGGATTTTCTGTAGAGCTTGTCATCCGGAGACAGCCAACATCGAGCTGCTTTCAGCCTGATTTTGTGAGCCTCATTCTTATCTTCGGGAAGTTGGTCATCCCTCAGGTAGGCGATGATTGGGTCCATCCAGCTTGGACCGAGATTAGCACACAAAACTTGCCGAGGCGGCTGGAGCTCTATACTTGGGTTTTCTAACATTTCCACCTCAACAATACTCTTCTTCCCAACCTCGACAACAGAGGCCAGGTTGGCAAGAGCATCGGCACGGGAGTTGGAATCTTTGCCAATCTGTTTGACTTCAGCTATCTCGAACTGAGAAAGGAGCTGTTTTGCGTGAGCTAAGTAGGCTACCATCCTTTCATCGCGGGCCTGGTAGTCCCCGCTCAGCTGGCTCGACACCAACTGGGAGTCGCTGAAGACCACCAATTGCTGTGCCCCCAGGATTTTAGCGCTACCGAGCCCCGGGATCAGTGCTTCATACTCAGCTTCGTTATTGGACTCCTTGAAGCCAAGTGTTAAGGCTTGCTCGATGACAAGGCCCTCTGGAGATTGGAGGAATGTGCCAACGCCAGCCCTCTTGGAGGTTTAGTATCCGTCGACGAAGACTTTCCATGCTGAATCGAGGAACTGCTTTCAAGATCGTTTTTACTCTGTCTCGGTGATCTGTTTGTCACTGCCCCTAGTTCGGTATCGAGCTGTCTTAGTGCCAAACTAGGAGAAAGGAACTCTACAATAAAGTCCGCCAAAACCTGGGCCTTGATTGTTGTTCTGGGTTGATACTGGATATCGTACTGGCCCAGGTCAATGGCCCATCTTGAGATCCTTGCAGAGAAGTCAGCCTTTCTAAAAAGGGGCTTAAGTGAATGTTCTTTGACAACCACTATGGTGTACGTCTGGAAGTAATGGGAGAGTTTGCGAGAAGCACTGACGAGTGCTAATGCAAGTTTCTCCAGCGGTAGATACCTGGTCTCAGCGTCAAGCAGGATCTTGTTCGTGTAGTATATAGGCTTCTGCTGCTTGTCTTCTTCTCTAACAAGTACCGAGCTCACTGCATGATCCGAGACAGCCAAATACAGATAAAGCATTAGGGGTGGTGAAGACAAATAGTTTTTGAGTTCCTGAAGAGCTCGGTCTCACTCCGGAGTCCACTAGAATTTTGAGCTTTTCTTTAAAAGCTGAAAGAAGGGGCGGCACTTGTCCGAAGCTCGGCTGACGGCACTTGTCCCAAGCTCAGCTGATGAAGCGGTTGAGCGCAGCAGTCATCCCTGTGAGCCTCTGGACTTGTTTCGCCGTGGTTGGACTTTGAATCACCTAGATTGCCAAGATCTGTTCTGGATTGGCTTCAATTCCTCTTCTGGTGACCAGGCTTCCTAGGAATTTGCCGGAGCCGATACCAAAGGCACATTTGGATGCATTCAGTTTGAGCTGGAACCTCTTGAGGATGTCAAACGTTTGACTCAGGTCGGCCAAGTGGTCCTGCGACCTTTTAGACTTGACAACCATGTCGTCAATGTAGACCTCCATAATTTTGCCAGGCTAGGCCTTGAACATCCTCGTTACCATCCTTTGGTAAGTCGCCACTGCACTTTTTTAACCCAAACGGCATCACTTTGTAGCAGTAGATGCCTTTAGGTGTTATGAATGTTGTCTTTTCTTCGTCAGGCCCATGCCTCGGAATTTGATGGTAAACACGGTAAGCGTCGAGGAAACTCATTCTGTAATGCCCAACAGTAGCGTCAATCGTCTGGTCAATCTTTAGGAATGGAAAGTTGTCCTTGGGATAGGCTTTGTTGAGGTCGGTGAAGTCCACGCAGACCCTCCTTTTCCCATTTTTCTTTTTGACTACGACTGTGTTGGCCAGCCAGTCCGGGTAGTGGACTTCTCTAATAGCCTTGGCTTCCAGCAGCTTCTCGACCTCCTCAATCACAACTTCTACCTATGGAATCACCGCTCTACGAGCTTTTTGCACTACAGGATTGTGCTTGGGGTCTACGTTCAGCTTGTGGCACATGATTTCGGGATCGATGCCAAGCATCTCGTAAGGTGTCCAAGCGAAAGACTTCCTTGTTCTGCAACAAGAAGTTCAACAGCTCGGACTTCTCAGCTTCTGGGAGTTGGCTTCCAAGTAGGAAATGTCTCTCGAGATCGTTGGGATCGATTTTGACCTCGGTCAGATCTTCAATGCTTTTCTGCTCTGGAGATCAGCTAGCTTCCTCGAGCTCGGCTTCTAGTTCGGCCATGTGCACCTGCTACGGTTCTATTTCACTAGGCACCACAACCATTAGGCACTGCTTGGCCATCTGCTGGTCAGCCCTGACTGTGACCACCTCAACTGGGCCATTCGCATTCTCTGACGGGACTTGAGTTTCTGGTGATGGGTGGAGGGCATCGCTTCCATATTGTGCAGCCAAGTCCGCCCCATAATTGCGTTGTATGGGGATGGTGCATCCACCACAAGGAAGTCGACTGTCATGGAGGCGCTCCGACTTGGACTTCTAGGGAGCTGGTTTTGAGTTAAAGCCCACGAGGGGGCGCGGGCTTCTTGCAGGTCCTCTTCTTTTAGACCCAGTTTCTTGAAGCAGTCAAAGTAGAGGATTTCTGATGAGCTCCCTGGATCCACAAGAATGCATTTTACCTTAAAGTTCTTTAACCTCAGGGTTAGGATTAGGGGGTCGTTGTGGGGGAGCTGGACCCCATCTAGGTCCTCTTCTGAGAACCAGATTTTAGGTTTCTCCTTCTGAGCTTTTTTGGACACAGGTCCCAACTCGATAGTCATCACCTGCCTGCCATGTGAAGCCCTTCTGGCCTCAGCACGAGCCTGGTTGCTCCCCTTCGGCGCGAGAGCTAAGTGGATGACGTTGATGATGCCTTCTGGCTCGTCGATGGCCTGATCATCATCAGGTCGGCTTTGGTGAGCTCGGTTGACTCTGCCCTCCTCCTTGATGATATCTTTCAAATGTCTGTCCTTGAAGAACTTTTTGAGGTGGGACTTAAGGGCCATGCAGTCCTCGGTTTTGCACCCATTTTGTTTGTGATAGGCACAGAACTTGCTCCGATCGCTGGTGGAGGGATCACCCTTCATTGGCTGTTGCCATTTAAAGTAGGGTTGTGATTTGATGCTGCCGAGGAGCTTGTAAATCGGCTCCTTGAAGATTGTATTCACAACTTTGAATGAGGCGATGGCTAGCTTAGGCTTCTTGTTGCCCCTAGAGGTGGGAGTCGAGATCACTACCAATTTCGTCGAAGCCTTGCTCCGGTCCGGCTCCGCCCTCCGAGATGACTTCTTGTCCTTCTTGGAGGGTCTGTCTTCGTGCCAGAGGCCAAAGCTTTCCCAAGCTCGGACCTTGTCTTCTTCTTGCTCGATAAACTGGTTCACCAGGGCCATCAGTGATTTTATCGTGACCACAGGGAACTGGACAAGGTCCTTTCGAAGCTCATTGCCTGGCAGTAAAGCCTGCTTGAAGCACTTGATGGCCACTCCATCAGTGGCGTCTTTGATCTAGCTGTAAACGGTCCAGAACCTTTTGGCGAACTGAGTAATGTTTTCAGTCTGCCTCATTCTTGATCGCCATTAGGTCATCATCTGTTTTCGGAATGATCGTGTGCGCCTGGAACTTCTCCACAAAGGAGTTTCTGAGCTGCCGCCAGCTTGAAACTGACCCTTCTGGAAGAGTGTAAAACCATCTGAGGGGGAGGTCTCCTAAACTAGAGGAGAACACTCTACAGTTCAGGTGTCCGATGTCGCCCCAAACCGACATCTGCTGGGTGAAGCGTCGGAGGTGGTAGCAGGGTCCGAGGCCCCGTCGTAGAGGACAAACCTTGGACACTGAACTTTTCCAGGAGGGAGAAGTCCCTTATCTCCTGAGATAAAGGAGACGTGTCGTGGTCCTCGGTGTCATAGGCGTTTAGCCGATCCCGGGTGAAACAGACTACCTCCATATTCCGTTCGACGGTCTGCTTCACTTGACGGTCAAGCCATTCTCTCAGATCATTGTTGTCTCCTGGTCTCAGGCGCGACCTCTTGGAGTCATCATTCAAATGATTGCTGCTCGAGCCTTCATCGTAAGTTCGGTCTTGCCTTTTATTGTTCAGAACTTGCCTCAAGTCCAGTTCGATCGAAGGGGCCTGATTGTGTGTGGCACTGATTGCGGGGCCTACTCCTTCTCCTGGAGCTGCCGTTTGAGTTGACAAATCAACTCCTCCTGTTCTTGGATAATAAGATTTTCGGCCTCGATATCCGCCAGGAGTGGGTCGTCATCATCGTTAGCGTCGATCTGGTGGTGGGATTGACAAGATCTGGCTGGCGTTGGAGATTTATTTCGCCGAGGATTCACTGGTGGGGTAACATTCTGCTGGGCAGGTGCCTTCTGAGGGTTATCTTGTTGGGGAGGTGCTGTCGCACCCTTCGACGTTGAACCTGATTGAGTCACAGGTCCCTCCACACTCGCAGCAACAGACTTTCCCCCGGACCTTCTCTGGTGAGGGGGTGGCGGTAATTGCGCTTGCACTACCGGTGGTAACTATTGCAATACCGGTGGTGGTTGTGTTATTAACACTTGTGGTGGCAGTAAGGCCTTTGATGAACCTTCGTCGTTTTTAGTTTCTGGAGGCATGATGACTATGGATTTACTTTGATGTCTTCCCCACAGATGGCGCCAATTGTAAGTGCCTAAAAATTACGGACTTGATTAAATGGGATTGTTGTAAAGCTTCTGGGAAAGACAGTAGCTTGTGGAACCTAAAAGGGAAGGAAGAAGGAAGATCAGAGACCCTAGCTGCAGTCAGCCAAAGGCACTCTGATGCCTAAGTTAGTGCAATCACTGAACAAAGGATGAGTGAGTGGAGAAGAAGGGAGAGCTATGAAAGTACATATCAGAGTGTATTTGCTTACCTTTGGTGGGTTTACCTTCTACATATATATAGGCGGAGGTCCCATCAGATAGTACCTTTCACGGAGGTAGGTGGAGATAATGTCCCATCGGATCATACCTTGTACCCTTAGTGGGGGTAGGTGGAGGTACTGTCCCATCAAACCATACCTTAATCTTTTATATGGCTGCAGTTGCGGCTATCAGATAAGGTCAACCCCTTATCTACGTCTGGTGCCCATTTTACTTGTCAGCTCATTCCGCAACGCCGCTGTACTTTCATGTGAGTATAATTATGACTCGGACCCTCGGTGTTCATCTCGGCCAAATGTACTAAACCGAAGAAGGTGTCGAGGTCACATGTAGACGCGTCATGGCACCGCTGCCGAGGTGCGAACATCTGGCACTATTGCCGAGTTGCGTTAGGCCAAGACCAAGATGAGCTTAGGTGGTACTGTTACCGAAGCTAGCTCAAACTTGGTTAAGCTGGTACTGTTACCAAGCTGCTTGAGGCCGAGATCATGTCAAACATAGTTGGTACTCTTACCAAAACCAGGGATTATCTCGGTATTTATGAAAACGTCCCACACAAGCACCATATCTGAAAATTACTCGATTGAGATGGGAGAGGGGGGGCTGGTGCTGAATCTCTCTGAAGCCAAGAGGATAGCATTGAAATCTCCTATCACTACCCAAGGAAGAGCAGCAGAAGAGGAGTTAACCAGATAATCCCAGAGAAGCCTCCTAAGTGTTGACACCAAAAATGTCACTATGTCCCTTCAACACCAAAAGCTACATGGAGCCACATCCTGCCATAAATAGGAAGGCGCCACTTCAAGCACCAGATCTTGTCAGAATCAAACAAAAACTGCAAGATCCTTCAAAGTAGCCAAAAGAAGGGTACACATGAAGTTTCAGGCCATTTCGACATCATTTGGCCTAACTTCACTCCTCCGACAGCCAAGCAGGAGCTCCCGGCAGCGACAGTGTCGAAGACTTCAAAACTTCGATCAGAGCCTACGGATGGTCTCAAAATACCTCCAAAAGGCCCCCTGCCGAATTTCAAGTCAAACGGACAACGTTTGAACCTTCATCAACTCTCAGGAAGCAAAAACAGGCCTACCGACGGCGGAGCACCCCGGAATCATGGCATCCAAATTGGAGCTAATGGATCATCTCAAAATGACTCCAATAGGTCCCCTGTCAAGTTTTAGGTCAAACGGACATCGTTTGGCCTAGTTTCAAAGCTCGGCATTTTCCTCGAGGTGAAATCAAGGCGAGCGTTTGCGGGACCCCAAAAGGCTTCAAAACTCAAACTAAAGCCCATGGTTGGTCTTACTTACTATTCAGGAGGCTCCCTGTCAAATTTCAGGTCAATCGGACATCGGTTGACCACAAGTCAAAGCTCGGCATTTTCCTCGAGGTGAAATCAAGGCGAGCATTTGCGGGACCCCAAAAGGCTTCAAAACTCAAACTAAAGCCCATGGTTGGTCTTACTTACTATTCAGGAGGCTCCCTGTCAAATTTCAGGTCAATCGGACATCGGTTGACCACAAGTCAAAGCTCGGCATTTTCCTCGAGGTGAAATCAAGGCGAGCGTTTGCGGGATCCCAAAAGGCTTCAAAACTCAAACCAAAGCCCATGGTTGGTCTTACTTACTACTCAGGAGGCTCCCTGTCAAATATCAGGTCAATCGGACATCGGTTGACCACAAGTCAAAGCTCGGCATTTCTCTCATGGCGAAATTAAGGCAAGCATTTGCGGGACCCCGAACGGCTTCAAAACTCAAACCAAAGCCTATGGTTGGTCCTATCTACTGCTCAAGAAGCTCCACGTCGAATTTCAGGTCATTCCGACATCGTTTGACCTAGTTTCAATGCTTGACAAAAAATCGGTAAAACCGCATAACAAAGTCTTCGGCTTTCCAGAAAAATAGGAAACTTTGTGCTCCGATTTGCGTGGCTTCTCGTCGGGTTTTCTTCAAGAGAATCAGGCCAATAAATGAGGGGAAATGTCAGGAAAAATACAGAAGAAAAAAGAATGAAAAAAGATCGAAAAATGGCGACCATGGAAATTCCGGCGACCCAAAAATTCGCCGGAAGACCATTTTTTCGGGTCCTTTTCGCGTTTCGAGTTGATTGGCCCCTGTGATTTTTCCAAAATCTGATTTTTCGTGCGTGAAATCCGTCGATCTTCGTCAACATCACGGATTCACCGCCGAAATCATTGGATGATCATTAGATGCCTCGAAATCGCCAACCGGCCGACAAAGAAAGCACACTTTCTGCCCGCCCGATCGTGAAATCGACAGGACAGATGTTGCCGGCACTTTGACATTAATCAATGTCTGAAATTGCATCGCCATCCGACATCAAACAACATGTGGATCCACCGGCGGTCATCTCAAGAAGAATTCCAAAAGACGCGGTACGGCCTGCGACTCTTCGAGCGACTTGGCGACCAATTAATGAGGTTAAATGACCCGCTTTATGACGAGTTAATGTGGTCATTAATTCATTATTTTGGACGGCCCAATCAAAAGCAAGCAAATGGGAGTTACAAGTCAGAGGATTTATGGCATTAAAGCCATGAAACTCCTCCCATGATGGGAATTGAAGGCAATTAAAGGCTCGTTATTCTCCATCGGCCAATGAAATTCAAGGAAAAAGGAGTTACAAAACAAGTAATTTAAAAACTTGTAACTCCTCCCATTATGAGCATTAATGCATTCAATGCTCATAAACCCTCCTAAATGGCTACCAAAGGCCTATAAATAGGAGGGCATTCCAAAGGGAAAAGGATCCGGATCTAGCTCTCGCTCTCCTCCCGACGAAGACAAAAAAATTTAGAGGCCCTGCAACTCTGCTGCAAAGACCACCAAAAGGTGATTGAAGCACCCTTGGGGGGCCACCCCCCCCCCCAAGGACCTCCCTTCTTCTACCAACATGGCTAAAACGTGGCTTTTCAGCCCGTTTACTTAGCTTTTTATCGGATATAAGACCTTCTCTTGGTCTTTGTCCTTTAAAAATCTGAGGTTAAAAAGTCAATCCAAGAATCCAAGCATCGTGTTCTTATCTGCATGGACGATGGAGGAGCCCATACATGACTCGCGACCGTCGATCTGAACGTGTCCCCACAATCGAATGAGAAGTCAGATTCCTTTTCTTGATTTCTATTGTACTTTATTTTTCTTTTAGAGACAAAAATCACAATTCTTGTCTTTCATAATGGATAAGACTTGTAAATCGCCTTTTACGGCAAAATCGCCTTTCACGGCAACAAATGAAATCGCCTTTCACGGCATTAAAAAAAAAAACCTTTGTCTCTTTTCTTAAAATATGTGTGCAATAGAAACTAGAAAAAGTTTCATTTCCCCTTTCTACTTGTGAAGGTGGATCTTCAGATCACCGTTTCTAAATTCCAAGTAGAAAAGTGAAATTGGCATACCCGTACAAAAAAAAAAAAGATGTTGATACCCTTTATCTTTTTCTTCTCCTCCCCTCCGCCGTACCCCGAAAGACCCGGGGCGGAGGCAGCGGGAGAGAGGGAAGAAATCGGGTCCATCAAGCTGGCACACCCGGTGGGACACGTTCATTTGAGAACATGAACTTAGATTCTTTGGCACCTTTCTAGTTGGTGGCCGATGTTGAATCTTGCATAAAAAAAAAAAAAAAACATGAGATGGGATTTTTTTTGTTTTTGGAAATTTCTTTCTTTAAGTCTATTTCCAATCTTTCTCCTTCTCAAAGAAAAAAAAAATCTTCTCTTGTTCTTTGAATTCAGATATGAGAAATCTCGATCTCCTCCCTTTTGGACTCAGTGCCCGCAGAAATGTTTGAGCACGTCTTCAGATTGGGAAAGGGACCGTTTGCTCTCTTTGATGAGTTTGAAAAAAAAATCTGATTTCAAACTTGTCAGATTTTCAAAAAAAAAAAAATCTCCTTTCTTTTGGATCCAAATTTGAGAAATTTTGGTTTTCTTTTCCTTTCTGACTTAGGGCTCGCAGAAATTGTTTGAGCCCCTGTTCAGACGGGGAACGGACCATTCGCTCTTGCTGGTGAGTTCCAAAAAAAAAAAAAAATCTGATTTCAAACTTGTCAGGTTTTCAAAAAAAAAATCTTCTTTCTTTTGGACCCAAATTTGAGAAATTTTGGTTTTCTTTCCCTTTCTGACTTAGGGCTCGCAGAAATTGTTTGAGCCCCTGTTCAGACTGGGAACGGACCATTCGCTCTCTCTGATGAGTCCATAAAAAAAAAAAAAACGGGGATGCACTTGAGAACACGAAAGTTTTACCGATTGCGTTTTTTAATCGAGGTTGATCCAAGAAAAGCCTTGTCCAGAGTTTGGAGACAGCTAGGCTGTTCTAGGTAAGGGTCCTCCAAACGGGTTCATTAAGTAATCCTACCCTTACCTGGGGGCTGATCTATCAACATTGGTTTCATAAGAACGAATCGTGAGAACTCGGTGTATTCTCAAACCCTAAAAAAAAAAAAAAAAAACATTTCGTCGATTTTTGGTTCAAATTTGAGAAATCTTGATCTCTTCCTTTTCAGACTCTGTGCTCGCAGAAATGTTGAGCACGTGTTTGAACTGGAACATCATTTGCTCTCTTTGATGAATCCGATACTGACTTTCAAAAAAATTTCGTCGATTTTTGGTTCAAATTTGAGAAATCTTGATCTCTTCCTTTTCAGACTCTGTGCTCGCAGAAATGTTGAGCACGTGTTTGAACTGGAACATCATTTGCTCTCTTTGATGAATCCGATACTGACTTTCAAAAAAAATTCGTCGATTTTTGGTTCAAATTTGAGACATCTTGATCTCTTCCTTTCCAGACTTTGTGCTCGCAGAAATGTTGAGCACGTGTTTGGATTGGAACATCATTTGCTCTCCTTGATGAATCCGATACTGACTTTCAAAAAAATCTTCAAAAAAAAAACTTCTGTCACGTTTGGGTTCAAAGTCGAGAAATCTTGACCTCTTCCACCTCGGATTACTGTGCTCGCAGAAATGTTGATCACGTGTTTGGGTTGGAACGTCATTTGCTCTCTTTGATGAATCTAATCCTGACTTTTCAAAAAAAAAAAAAACTTCCGTCATTGTTGGGTCCAGATTCGAGAAATTCTAGTTATTTCCCTTTCGGACTCTGTGCTCGCAGAAATGTTGAGCACGTTTTCGAATCGGAGTGCCATTTGCTCTCTTTTATGAACCCAACCTTGACCTTTCAAAAAATCCCATCTCGTGTCCATTTCAAGGATGCGATTTACAACATCTGTGCCTAGCGGTGCTAGTACGCCCTCTTGGGTCTACTGTATTCGCGACCGACACATTTGTACTCCCAACCTTATATCATTTTACCTCGAGTGAGCCTCGCTCCTCGGTAATCTGAATTAAGGTTCACAATTGCTTCTAGCAGTCACTGGAACGCTCACTCTGAGCCTTTCATACTCGCGTTTAGAACAATTGTATACTCTATGGCTTTTTGCCTTCTTCATCTTGCTTGGGCCGGACCTTGTCCCCTCGAGCAAATTGAAAAGAAAAAACCATAGTTGATTTCCATTTATGATCACCACATTCTTGTGATTACTAATGGATCCGGTCTTGTTTCAGAAAGGTTTTTCAAAAACTAACATGGCAGCTTCGCTGACAATCACCTTCGACGAGAACAAGTACCAGCTGATGCTTCAAGACAAGCAAAACAAACGCGCTCATAAGCGCCTCGCCAGCGGCCTAAGTGTCACCTCCTTCGGTAACACACAAGACACCGGGTCGACCTCCTCTCCCCGGTCCATCGTCTTCGGGTCACTGGGACCTTTCCCACTCCCCGCAGAAGAAACAACTCCTGCCAAGAAGCAGAGAACCGCCCCTGGGCGCGTCACTACCGTGATACCAAGGGCAACCGCCAAGAATACTGAAGCCCGAGACAACCCCGCGACACCTCAGCCTGCAAGAAACCAGGTCTACCTCAAGACTTGGTCTCTAAGACCTTCTCCAAAACAAAAGAAGGTCCCAAAGATCTGCAAGGCCAGCATACCTGGCCCCGCTCAAGGAGAACCGGTTCTACCCTCTCTCGTACACGAAAGAGGAGAAACCAGCCCTCCACCAAACAAAATTCACCCAGCATGAGCCGGCTTATTCCTATAAGCCCAGGATCAAGTCGTGCATCATCAGGCCTCAGCGAGAACCTGTCAAGGTCTGTATTGCTGCAACTCGGCCCTTCATCTCAACAGGGGCCGAGCTCGCCAAATTTAAAGCTTCGCTGCGACAGGCTAAGGACCGCGTCCAGATCCTGTCCTTGCCAAATTACAAAGAGGACAAGCTCGGCTGCTGCGCGAGGGACCACCTCCTTCGTGGCTAGAGCACAGCCAGAGCTAACTGAAGCTCAAATCGCTGTTCACATGCGTCGCCGCGCGGCGTATCGGCAAAAGAGACTAGAGAAGCAAAGAGCCCAGCACTCCACGCTCCAGGTCTCTCAAAAATGCGTTGAAAAAGAAGCACCCAACCAAGTTGCTACTGTCCATATGGTTGGCAAAACCAAAAGGCGCCAGAAGTCAGCAACAAAAATCCATGTCAAGCGACCGGTGACTCGCAGCGTCTCCCGGGCGCGAAGACATAGAGAAGATTCTCCCACTCCTTCAAGTCAAGGACACCGGAGCAATCACTCTTCGAGCTCTTCATCCAAAAGAATGAGCTCCAGCTCAGTCACCAAGACGATATCCTCATTCGACTCTCGAAGGATGAACGTCTTGGTCACAAATGTTGAGCAGCCTCCACCGCAAGATGGCGTAGCCGCACGCATCCAGCAGCTGGAGCAAGGACAACAGAGGATAGAAGCTCTCATGGAGAACTTACTTCTTACCCTCCAACGTCCACCGAATAATGAAGCTCCTCCAAGTCACCACGAAGAGGAGGTAAATGAGTCACGCGCCCTTACCAAAAAGGACGTTGACGATATCCTCGCCAAAGCAAAGGAAGAGGATTCACTAAAGGAACACGGAATCAAGCCACCATATCCCTTATGGATGGACTCGGTACCGTTTCCTACCAAATTCAAACAGCCTACTCTCCAAACATATACGGGGAAGGGCTCGGCCAGACAACATGTCATCCATTTCAAAATCCTGACGGGAGCCATCGTGGATCAAGACGCCCTCAAGATCCGTCTCTTCGCAAGTACCCTAAAAGGTACGGCCTTTGATTGGTACTCCACTCTTCAGGAGGACTCTATCCAAAACTGGGCCATGATGGAGACACGCTTCCTAACTCACCTCAGAGGTGAGGATCATCCTGTGACTATGGCTCAACTCTGCAGCCTAAAACAGGGAGAGAATGAGTCGACATACGACTACATTCACAAGTGGAAGGCAATGGCGTACAAATGTTCAGACGTACTAGCACAAGCGTCGCTGGTCGACATCTGCCGTAACAACATGAGAGCAAAGATACGCTCCATGATTATCGGCAACAAATCAAAGAATCTTGGAGAACTCCTAGAAGCATCAATGGAGGCTGAAACGGTGATCAAAGACCTCAGCAGTCAGAAATCATCAAAGAAGGAGCCGACCGCTATTGCAACCTCGAAGCAAAAGAAAAAGGAGGTTCTCAATGTGCAAACCAAGTCAGCTCCGCAGCCACCAAAGAAAGCTGAAAACAAAGGTGCAGGTAAGAGACCTGAACTCTCTGATGCCTTCAAAGAACGAGTAGAAAAGAAATACCCGTTCGATGAAGATGTCGAAGAAATCTTCGAGGCTCTCTTGGCAAATGGGAAGCTCACCCTGCCTGAACCCAAAAGACCAGGAGATGTTGGCAAAACCAACGATCCCCGGTACTGTCCATACCACCAGATGATCTCGCATCCTCTCAACCAATGCTTCGTTGTGAGAGAAAAGATCAATGAGATGTGGAAAACGGAGTCATCACCTTTGACAAAAACTATGGGTCTGCCTCCGTCAACATGGTGTCCTATGGACAAACACAAAAGTCACCAAAGAAGAAGGTCACTACTTCCTTCAAGGTGACAAAAATGGCTCGAACATCCCAAGAGCTAGTCCTGTGCCCAACACCAGATGGACAGCCCATATGGGTACATCTCGATCTCCTGGAAGATGAAAACTGGGAGATCGTCAAAACAAAGCCGACCGCTCGACAGCGAAGGCAAGCCAGGAGACAACTCCGCAAGCTTAAACAGCAGGAGAAAGCTCAACCAAAACAAGAAGTTCCTGAAAAGACAGAAACTTCCCCTACCCCTTCTCTAGGAGCAGCAGAAAAGTCTCCTTCCGAGACTTCGAGGCCGGCAAGGAAATTCACCCTTCGTGATTTCATGCCATCACTACTAAAGACTGAAGACATGGATAGGTAATTGGATTCCCCATGGATAGGTACGAGTCCAGTGACACCGCCAGTGACACCGATGAATGGGAGGAATCCCTCGAAACAGGAGAATACCTCTCCGACGAGGAATGGATCCCCGAATCCCACCTCATGCCGGTGATCTGGTATAACCCTTTACAACCACAGGGATCTTGGTCTAATGATGAAGGAGACCAAGAGGTTGTTCAGGAAAATGCTGCTGACACAGCACCTGCCAATGCTCCGGTAGAACCCGATCAGGAGGAAGAAGATCTGGCCCCTACGCTTGATCTCGAAGAATATGCAAGGATCTTGCAGTATCTTGCCATAGAGCAAGGACAAGATCACATCAATCAGCTTCATCGCAATCCAGAACCGGTGGTCCCGGAAAATCTACAGGAGTCCCCTCCAGTAACTCCTGAAAATGAAGAAAACTGCTGGGTGGATGATCCCCTTACATCAGAGGATGAATCTGACTCCCAACAATCCGTTCCGGAGACGTTTCCTATTGCTTGCAATGCGATAGTTCGAAACGACAGCGCCTCTGGAGCTTCATCTGTCGAGGCCACAAACTCCCATACTACATCAGGTAGTATATCCTCTGATATTACTACCTCGGAAATGGCATCTTCTCAACCTTCGTCTTCTGACTGTCACATCAGAGTACAGACCTCTTCTGGCTGACTACCTTGAAGACGTCTCTACCAATGAAGTCTACCCAGTCAACTGGTCCCAGATGCCCAACCTCATGGGTGATGTCTGGACCGATGAAATTGTAAACAAAGAAGACAAATTGCTGGACGCTGTTCAGGACTTGTTCCCGGAAAATGCTCCATGCAATGCAATCACTGAGGATGGTAATGTTGACACAGAAGCATCTTCAGCAAATGAAAAGGAACAGCATCACAGCATCATGAATGGTTGGCCAACATCGTCCCAGTGACAAAGAAAGATGGGCAGATTAGGGTCTGTATTGATTATAGAGACCCGAACAATGCATGTCCTAAAGATGAATTTCCGCTCCCCATACCGGAGGTGATGATCGACAACACCTGTGGATTCGAGCGGATGACATTCATGGATGGTTTCTCTGGGTACAATCAGATAAAAATGCATCTTGAAGATGAAAGACACACATCCCATTTGGCGTGTATTGTTACACTGTAATGCCATTTGGTCTGAAAAATGCTTGTGCGACATATCGAAGGGCTATGATGAAGATATTCCAAGATATGCAGCATAAGACAGTCGAATGCTACGTTGATGACCTCCCCATCAAAAGCAAAAAGAAAGAAGACCATCTCAAAGATCTTCGAGAAGTCTTCCTCCGACTACGCAGGCACAAACTGCGAATGAATCCCCTAAAAAGCTTCTTCGGTGTATCATCGGGTAAGTTCCTCGGATTCGTAGTACGAAAAGCGGGAATAGAGCTTGACCCTATCAAAGTCAAGGCTATCCTAGAAATGCCATCCCCAAAAACCCTGAGACAGTTAAAAGGGCTTCAAGGAAGATTGGCATACATTCGACGGTTCATCTCTAACCTGTCAGGGAAATGCCGTCCATTCTCCCGCCTAATGAAAAAGGGCGTGGACTTTGTCTGGGATGCTGAATGCGAAACTGCGTTCCAAGACATCAAGTCATACCTGACCAAACCTCCAGTACTGGCTGCCCCCGCAACTGGAAAAACATTTATCTTGTACACAAGAGCCCTCGACCACTCTTTGGGAGCTCTACTCGCACAAGGAAATCACGAGGGGAAAGAAGCTGCTCTATACTATCTCAGCCGCATGCTGGTAGGTGCAGAGCATCGCTACTCTCCAGTCGAAAAAGAATGTCTTGCAGTGATGTTTGCTGTACAAAAGCTACGTCACTATCTGCTGTCCAACACAGTATACCTGATCTCGAGGATCAATTTCCTGAAGGTCCTTGTCACAAAAGCAGGTTCCCTCAATGCCCGACTGGCAAAATGGTCTATCCTCCTGTCACAATTTGATATTAGGTATGTACCACAAAAGGCAATCAAAGGTCAAGCTCTGGCAGACTTTCTTGCAGAGCATCCGTTGCCTGAAGACTCTCCACTCAGGGATGATCTCCCAGACGAGTCAGTCTACAACATGGAGGCTTCCTTATCAAATGCTTCCTGGGATATGTACTTCGACGGTGCAACCAGGACAAGTGAAAAAGGAAATCAAATTTCAGGGATTGGCATCCTCTTTGTTAGTCCCGACAAATACATGATTCCACA
>QPKB01000004.1:38531362-38552894 GCA_003546025.1 Camphora micrantha | reverse complement strand
CTAGGTGCAACGCATCTCGACAATAGTGCCACTCCCATCATACTACTTAGCTTTCGACCTCATAGAGTTAGAGAACTCTAAGAAGTCAGAAGCTAGGGGGCAATTGTGTGAGACATTTCATAATACAGATATTACTCCAGTTTCGGTAAGAGTACTAGCTGCGTCTCAGCTTCATCTCATCTCGGCAATAGTGCCAGTGAAGACTCTCACAGTAGTGAGATCATCCTAGCCTCGGTAAAGGTGCCAGCTTGGTGTGATCCAGTGTCAGTGATATTGATCCTGCTTGGTAACAGTATCGGCTCGGCCTACCTCATCTCAGTTACAGTCGTGCTTGGCCTCGGTGACATCCTCAGTTCGGACGACTGAGACAAGCACCGACCATCAGCCAATGACAGCTGTCCCACATTACGGAACGTGTCAGAAGATCAGGACATGTGCTAGATAAAGATAAGCAGATATCATTATCCGGTGGCTACGTTCCTTCCAAGATGTGAGGATAAGGTCTGATGGGATTCAACCACTGACAGATCAGGGTATGGTCAGATGGGACAGTACCCCCACCTACCTCCACTGAGGAAGGGCCTAATGGGACTTCCGCCTATATATATGCATGAGGTAAAACCACCAAAGGTATGCAAAAATACTTATGCAAGACATAATACACTCATAGCTCTTCCTTCTTCTCCACTCATTCACCCTTTGTTGAGTTGTTGAACTAACTTAGGCGTCGGAGTGCCTTCGGCTGACAGCAATTAGGTCCTCTAACCTTCTCTTTCCCTTTCAGGTTTTAGGAATTACAATCTTTCCCAAAAGCTTTACATCAAACCCTACTTAACCAAGCTCGTAATTTTTAAGCACTTACAAAGTCTAAAAGCATTAAAAACAATGAAACCATATCTTTCAGCCACAACCAATTTATGCTCATCATCTCAAATAGACCCAACCCAATCACTCCAACTTGTCTCCTTTGATATTCAAATCCAAGGTAGAGACCAAGATCGATACCTTTGAGGATCAACAATAAATGAGGAGAATAGGAATTATCAACATATATACAAAAAGGGTCTGCTCATTTCACATAGTATAGGGACAGTAATAAAATTAGAGTAGATAGAATCTCTTCCATTTGGAAAAAACCCAGAAGAAAAGGACTGTGACAGCTCTAATAGAACATGATTTTTTTTTTTTTTTTGGCAAAGCTAATAGAATATGATGATCTTAGTAAACGGTAATGGGCTGACCTCTGCCCTTATTTGATGAAAGGGTCAAATATGAAAGCACAACAATCATTGAAAGAGAGAATATACTCTTTTATTGAATGTGTGTCAAGCTTATTAAAATAATAGGATTTTGCGTGCATGATAACCTTTAGCCATAAGTAACCCATCTTGTCAACGTCTTTTGTTCCTATTTGAGAGTTAAATCCTCTGTTGATGTCTCCCCCAGCCCCGCCAGCCCCTCCTGCTCCTCCTAAAACCCTACATTCTCGGGCATCAAATTTCTAGCACACTCAAGTCCCGAAGTCCAACATCAGATCCACGTCCTCACCAAATCCTATACTGGCTCCATTTCCCATTGCCAAATCCTCCAAATCCCCTTATGTTACCCTTCCCCACCCCTGGAAACAAAGTTCCTCTCTAGCACCCAAATCCAAATCCAAATCCAAATCCCCCCCCCCTCCCCATTCCTAACCCCACCTCTATCCGTAACATTACCTCTCTGATTTCAAGCCTCTTTACCCTTTCTGATATAAGGTTTCCCACAGGGCCATCTTTTCCCCCTTTAAGCGCCACCATTGACGAACTGACGGAACCATCTCCAATGACATGGGATACTATTCTGCTTCAGCTTTTGCATTAGCATCTCAACAGTATTCTGAACCAACACCATGCTCAGCCCCCAACTTATCTCCAAGTGGAAAACTCCTTCGTTCCTCCACAACTCCCTCCTCAGAAGTCCTATGCTAGCTTCTTCTCCCCCTCTGCTATCTCTACTCCTCCAACCATTCCTACTCCAGCTTGGATTGATCGCAAACTCACCCTGAGGAGTCCTCATCAAATGGTTGCCAACAGTAAAGAATCTTTCTCTTTCTCTGCTATTGGGAAATTTATGGGGAAGGCGCCCTTCCTTAGAAGGTTTAGAGCAATGGTTCGATAACTCTTGGAGACTAACTAGGCCCTGCCTCATTTCTCTCACAGAGAGAGACTTCTTACTATTTAGATTCAACACCAAGGAGGATAGAGACTGCTTGGTCAGTCAGAGCCCCCTGGTTATGGAAAGGAAAAAAACTTCTTCTGCAGCTTGGTCCCCCGGACAGGAAGTCGGCTCCTGGCCAGAGGTCACTCTCATTTGGATTCGTCTCAAAGGAATCCCCTACCACTACTGGAGTAGTAACATTCATCTCTCCATTGCCAGATCAATAGGTAAGCCTCTTCGCCTTGATGAAATCACAGCTTCTCAGAAAATGTTGACCTTCGCCAGAGTCATGGTCAATCTAGATGTGGCAAAACCAAGCTTGACATCCCTAACAGTGGAATTGGAAGGAGATGGAGTGGTCGAGGTTGAAGTTCTATATGAGAATATCCCTTGCCCAAACTGTCTCCCTGCATGACACTTATCCTTTAAATGGCCTTTCACCTCTAAGCCTCCTCTACTGAAGACCCCAGCTAATGCAGCTATAGCAGCTCCAGTAGTAGTTGAAGACCCAGGTGACAAAGAGGAGGTCAATTTCCTATCAATGGTCCCCTCAGTAGCCACTTCCTCATATTCAGCCCCCATTCCCTTAATCACACCCTTTACCCCAGTGGTCCAACTTCTTGATGGCAACAACCTAGCCCTTCCTTGAACACTCTTCCCCCTCCAACCAATGATCCCCAACACCTGGCCAAAATTTAGAATCTTACCTTCTTTTCGAAAACCCTATTATGTCCCCCCTCCTGATATCATCTTCGATATTATGGAGAACCATCCGACGCCTACCATAGATTGCTCTAATCCTTTCTCGATTCTATAATTCTCCACCTTAGCTGACCCTACCCTCTCCACCTCCAAAGCTACTCAGACCTCTCTAGGAGCCATAGAGGTAGGACCCCAGGCCTCAGTAAGGGTTCCAAGGGTCCCAACGGCTATCCCCAACTCTGGCAATCTTCCCCCAATCCCTTCTGAGACCAAGAGCACCACCCAAGATTCCCAGACAGGTAAAGACCTTATCCCTATTGCTTCTCTAGTGGTGGATCAATCTCCCTTCAAGGCTAAAGGCAAAAGGAAATTAAAAAAAAATAGAGGTACTATATCCCTAGGTCCTAAAACTAGGAGCTTCACTGGCTTTCCCCCATCTAACTTCTCTAATGTCTAAAGTCCTTTACTGGAATTGTAGAGGTATTCGTAATGCCCCTACTCAAATAGTGCTGCTCCACCTCATTACTACCCACTTTCCTAATATCTTTGTTCTCTCGAAGCAAAAAATCCCTTCTGACTCCCCCATTTCCACTACTGTCCAGTCTTTTGGATATAACTAGTCATTCTCCAACTCAAATAACTCTCTTTGGCGCTCATATAAATCCAACCCCAACCTCAGCTACTCCCTTCTTGATCTCTTTAACAAAAACATTTCCATAAAAGTCATAGATATCCATACTTATTCTTCTAGCCTGATCACTGGGGCTTATGGGTCAACCGATTATAGACTTAGGAGGCTTCTCTGGGATTATCTGGTTAACTCCTCTTCTGCTGCTCTTCCCTGGGTAGTGATAGGAGATTTCAATGCTATCCTCTTGGCTTCAGAGAGATTCAGCACCAGCCCCCCCTCTCCCATCTCAATCGAGTAATTTTCAGATATGGTGCTTGTGTGGGACGTTTTCATAAATACCGAGATAATCCCTGGTTTTGGTAAGAGTACCAACTATGTTTGACATGATCTCGGCCTCAAACAGCTTGGTAACAGTACCAGCTTAACCAAGTTTGAGCTAGCTTCGGTAACAGTACCATCTAAGCTCATCTTGGTCTTGGCCTAACGCAACTCGGCAATAGTGCCAGATGTTTGCACCTCGGCAGCGGTGCCATGACGCGTCTACATGTGACCTCGACACCTTCTTCAGTTTAGTACATTTGGCCGAGATGAACACCGAGGGTCAGAGTCATAATTATACTCATATGAAAGTACAGCGGCGTTGCAGAATGAGCTGACAAACAAAATGGGCACCAGACGTAGATAAGGGGTTGACCTTATCTGATAGCCACAACTGCAGCCATATAAAAGATTGATGTATGGTTTGATGGGACAGTACCTCCACCTACCCCCACTAAGGGTACAAGGTATGATCCGATGGGACATTATCTCCACCCACCTCCGCGAAAGGTACTGTCTGATGGGACCTCCGCCTATATATATGTAGAAGGTAAACCCACCAAAAGTAAGCAAATACACTCTGATATGTACTTTCATAGCTCTCCCTTCTTCTCCACTCACTCATCCTTTGTTCAGTAATTGCACTAACTTAGGCATCGGAGTGCCTTTGGCTAACTGCAGCTAGGGTCTCTGATCTTCCTTCTTCCTTCCCTTTCAGGTTCCACGGCTAATTGTTGCCAGGGTCTCTGATCTTCCTTCTTCCTTCCCTTTCAGGTTCCACAAGCTACTGTCTTTCCAAGAAGCTTTACAACAATCCCATTTAATCAAGTCCGTAATTTTTAGGCACTTACAATTGGCGCCATCTGTGGAGAAGACATCAAAGTAAATCCATAGTCATCATGCCTCCAGAAACTAGAAACGACGAAGGTTCATCAAAGGCCTTACTGCCACCACAAGTGTTAATAACACAACCACCACCGGTATTGCAATAGTTACCACCGGTAGTGCAAGCGCAATTACCGCCACCCCCTCACCAGAGAAGGTCCGGGGGAAAGTCTGCTGCTGCGAGTGTGGAGGGACCTGTGACTCAATCAGGTTCAATGTCGAAGGGTGCAACAGCACCTCCCCAACAAGATAACCCTCAGAAGGCACCTGCCCAGCAGAATGTTACCCCACCAGTGAATCCTCGGCGAAATAAATCTCCAACGCCGGCCAGATCTTGTCAATCCCACCACCAGATCGACGCTAACGATGATGACGACCCACTCCTGGCGGATATCGAGGCCCAAAATCTTATTATCCAAGAACAGGAGGAGTTGATTTGTCAACTCAAACGGCAGCTCCAGGAGAAGGAGAAGGCCCTGCAATCAGTGCCACACACAATCGGGCCCCTTCGATCGAATTGGACTTGAGGCAAGTTCTGAACAATAAAAGGCAAGACCGAACTTACGATGAAGGCTCGAGCAGCAATCATTTGAATGATGACTCCAAGAGGTCGCGCCTGAGACCAGGAGACAACAATGATCTGAGAGAATGTCTTGACCGTCAAGTGAAGCAGACCTTCAAACGGAATATGGAGGTAGTCTATTTCACCCGGGATCGGCTAAATGCCTATGACACCGAGGACCACGGCACGTCTCCTTTATCTCAGGAGATAAGGGACTTCTCCCTCCTGGAAAAGTTCAGTGTCCAAGGTTTGTCCTCTACGACGGGGCCTCGGACCCTGCTACCACCTCCGACGCTTCACCCAGCAGATGTCTGTTTGGGGCGACATCGGACACCTAAACTGTAGAGTGTTCTCCTCTAGTTTAGGTGACCTCCCCCTCAGATGGTTTTACACTCTTCCAGAAGGGTCAGTTTCAAGCTGGCGGCAACTCAGAAACTCCTTTGTGGAGAAGTTCCAGGCGCACACAGTCATTCCGAAAACAGATGATGACCTAATGGCGATCAAGAATGAGGCAGACTGAAAACATTACTCAGTTCGCCAAAAGGTTCTGGACCGTTTACAGCTAGATCAAAGACGCCACTGATGGAGTGGCCATCAAGTGCTTCAAGCAGGCTTTGCTGCCAGGCAATGAGCTTCGGAAGGACCTTGTCCGGTTCCCTGTGGTCACGATGAAAGCACTGATGGCCCTGGTGAACCAGTTTATCGAGCAAGAAGAAGACGAGCTCCGAGCTTGGGAAAGCTTTGGACTCTGGCACGAAGACAGACCCTCCAAGAAGGACAAGAAGTCATCTCGGAGGGAGGAGCCGGACCGGAGCAAGGCTTCGACGAAATTGGTAGGGATCTCGACTCCCACCTCTAGGGGCAACAAGAAGCCTAAGCCAGCCATCGCCTCATTCAAAGTTGTGAATACAATCTTCAAGGAGCCGATTTACAAGCTCCTCGGCAACATCAAATCACAACCCTACTTTAAATGGCAATAGCCAATGAAGGGTGATCCCTCCACCAGCGATCGGAGCAAGTTCTGTGCCTATCACAAACAAAATGGGCGCAAAACCGAGGACTGCATGGCCCTTAAGTCCCACCTCAAAAAGTTCGTCAAGGACAGACATTTGAAAGATATTATCAAGGAGGAGGGCAGAGTCAACCGAGCTCACCAAAGCCGACCTGATGATGATCAGGCCATCAACGAGCCAGAAGGCATCATCAACGTCAACCACTTAGCTCTCGCGCCAAAGGGGAGTAACCAGGCTCGTGCCGAGGCCAGAAGGGCTTCACATGGCAGGCAGGTGATGACTACCGAGTTGGGACCTGCGTCCAAAAAAGCTCGGAAGGAGAAACCTAAAATCTGGTTCTCAGAAGAGGACCTAGATGGGGTCCAGCTCCCCCACAACGACCCCCTAATCCTAACCCTGAGGTTAAAGAACTTTAAGGTAAAACGCATTCTTGTGGATCCAGGGAGCTCATCAGAAATCCTCTACTTTGACTGCTTCAAGAAACTGGGTCTAAAAGAAGAGGACCTGCAAGAAGCCCGCACCCCCTGGTGGGCTTTAACTCAAAACCAGCTCCCTAGAAGTCCAAGTCGGAGCGCCTCCATGGCAGTCGACTTCCTTGTGGTGGATGCACCATCCCCATACAACGCAATTATGGGGCGGACTTGGCTGCACAATATGGAAGCGATGCCCTCCACCCATCACCAGAAACTCAAGTCCCGTCAGAGAATGCGAATGGCCGAGTTGAGGTGGTCACGGTCAGGGCTGACCAGCAGATGGCCAAGCAGTGCCTAATGGTTGTGGTGCCTAGTGAAATAAAATCGTAGCAGGTGCACATGGCCGAACTAGAAGCCGAGCTCGAGGAAGCTAGCTGATCTCCAGAGCAGAAAAGCATTGAAGATCTAACCGAGGTCAAAATCGATCCCAACGATCTCGAGAGACATTTCCTACTTGGAAGCCAGCTCCCAGAAGCTGAGAAGTCCGAGCTGTTGAACTTCTTGTTGCAGAACAAGGAAGTCTTTCGCTTGGACACCTTACGAGATGCTTGGCATCGATCTCGAAATCATGTGCCACAAGCTGAACGTAGACCCCAAGCATAATCCTGTAGTGCAAAAAGCTTGCAGAGCGGTGATTCCATAGGTAGAAGCTGTGATCGAGGAGGTCGAGAAGCTGCTGGAAGCCAAGGCTATTAGAGAAGTCCACTACCCGGACTGGCTGGCCAACACAGTCGTAGTCAAAAAGAAAAATGGGAAAAGGAGGGTCTGCGTGGACTTCACCGACCTCAACAAAGCCTATCCCAAGGACAACTTTCCATTCCTAAAGATTGACCAGACGATTGACGCTACTGTTGGGCATTACAGAATGAGTTTCCTCGACGCTTACCGTGGTTACCATCAGATTCCGAGGCATGGGCCTGACGAAGAAAAGACAGCATTCATAACACCTAAAGGCATCTACTGCTACAAAGTGATGCCGTTTGGGTTAAAAAATGCAGTGGCGACTTACCAAAGGATGGTAACGAGGATGTTCAAGGCCTAGCCTGGCAAAATTATGGAGGTCTACATTGACGACATGGTTGTCAAGTCTAAAAGGTAGCAGGACCACTTGGCCGACCTGAGTCAAACGTTTGACATCCTCAAGAGGTTCCAGCTCAAACTGAATGCATCCAAATGTGCCTTTGGTATCGGCTCCGGCAAATTCCTAGGAAGCCTGGTCACCAGAAGAGGAATTGAAGCCAATCCAGAACAGATCTTGGCAATCTAGGTGATTCAGAGTCCAACCACGGCGAAACAAGTCCAGAGGCTCACAGGGATGACTGCCGCGCTCAACCGCTTCATCAGCTGAGCTTCGGACAAGTGCCGTCAGCCGAGCTTCGGACAAGTGCCGCCCCTTCTTTCAGCTTTTAAAGAAAAGCTCAAAATTCTAGTGGACTCCGGAGTGCGACCGAGCTCTTCAGGAACTCAAAAACTATTTGTCTTCACCACCCCTAATGCTTTATCTGTATTTGGCTGTCTCGGATCATGCAGTGAGCTCGGTACTTGTCAGAGAAGAAGACAAGTAGCAGAAGCCTATATACTACACGAACAAGATCCTGCTTGACACCGAGACCAGGTATCTACCGCTGGAGAAACTTGCATTAGCACTCGTCAGTGCTTCTCGCAAACTCTCCCACTACTTCCAGACGTACACCATAGTGGTTGTCAAAGAAGATTCACTTAAGCCCCTTTTTAGAAAGGCTGACTTCTCTGGAAGGATCTCAAGATGGGTCGTTGACCTGGGCCAGTACGATATCCAGTATCAACCCAGAACGACAATCAAGGCCCAGGTTTTGGCGTACTTTATTGTAGAGTTCCTTTCTCCTAGTTTGGCACTAAGACAGCTCGATACCGAACTGGGGGCAGTGACAAACAGATCACCGAGACAGAGTAAGAACGATCTTGAAAGCAGGTCCTCGATTCAGCATGGAAAGTCTTCGTCGACGGATACTAAACCTCCAAGAGGGCTGGCGTTGGCACAGTCCGCCAATCTCCGGAGGGCCTTGTCATCGAGCAAGCCTTAACACTTGGCTTCAAGGAGTCCAATAACGAAGCTGAGTATGAAGCACTGATCCCGGGGCTCGGTAGCGCTAAAATCCTGGGGGCACGGCAATTGGTGGTCTTCAGAGACTCCCAATTGGTGTCGAGCCAGCTGAGCGGGGACTACCAGGCCCGCGATGAAAGGATGGTAGCCTACTTAGCTCGCGCAAAACAACTCCTTTCTCAGTTCGAGATAGCCGAAGTCAAACAGATTGGCAAAGATTCCAACTCCCGTGCCGATGCTCTTGCCAACCTGGCCTCTGTTGTCGAGGTTGGGAAGAAGAGTATTGTTGAGGTGGAAATGTTAGAAACCCAAGTATAGAGCTCCAGCCGCCTCAGCAAGTTTTGTGTACTAATCTCGGTCCAAGCTGGATGGACCCAATCATCGCCTACCTGAGGGATGACCAACTTCCCGAAGATAAGAATGAGGCTCACAAAATCAGGCTGAAAGCAGCTCGGTGTTGGCTGTCTCCGGATGACAAGCTCTACAGAAAATCCTTCACCGGCCTTTACCTCCAGTGCGTTCACCCAAGCAAAGTCAAAGATTTCCTTTATGAAATCCACGAGGGGATCTGTGGGAGCCACATCGGAGGTCGGTCGCTGGCTTACCGAGCTACCAAGGCTATTGGTGGCCCTATAAGCAGAAGGACGCCCAGCTCTATGCCAGAAAGTGCAAAAAGTGCCAGAAGTTCCCACTCTCTCTTCATCAGCCAGCATAAGACCTGAGCCTGCTCACTAGCCCATGGCCTTTCACTCAGTGGGGCTTGGACATCGTGGGCCCGCTTCACTAAGCTGCAGGGAATAAGAGGTGGCTACGATTACTTCACCAAGTGGACAGAAGCCGATGCATTATCCTCCAGCATCGAGCAAGATACGAAGAACTTTGTGTGGAAAAATATCATCACAAGATTTGGAGTACCACGAGCTCTGATTTCAAATAACGGGACCCAGTTTGACTCCAATTTCTGAAGAAACTTCTGCCACGAGCTCGACATCAGGAACTGCTACTCGACTCCGGCATATCCACAGAGCAATGGTCTGGCATAAATCTCGGACAAAGTGATGCTCGATGGGCTCAAGAAAAGACTCGATCGAGCCAAGGGAAGATGGGTGGAGGAACTTCCGAGTGTCCTTGGGCATATAGAGCTACTCCAAGGCGCTCCACCTCGACAACGCCCTTCTCCTTGGCCTATGGAATGGAAGCCGTGATCCCCCTCGGGATCGGTCTCCCAACCCTAAGGTCAGAACTCTTTGACCCGGGCCAGAACGATGTGAATGTAGCCCGAGAACTTGATCTAGCTGAGGAGTGAAAGGATGCAGCAGCCATCCGCCTAGTTTTTTAACAACAGCAACTGGCAATAGGATACAATCAGAGAGTCAAAGAAAAGAAGTTCTTAGTTGAAGAACTGGTCTTGAAGAAGACACTTCCTAAAAATCCCAACGAAGGCAAGTTGGCGCCAAACTGGCACGGGCCGTTCAATGTGATCTCGGCTGCTGGGCTATCAGCGTACAGGTTTGAGGACATGGATGGTAAAGAGTTACCACGCCCATGAAATGCCACGCACCTCAAGAAATATTATTTCTAACTGTACTCAATTTTTGTAATTAATAAAAGATTCTTATGGAAGGATGTGCTTTGTTGTGGAACTCGGCCGTCACCTACCAAACTGCTACAGAAAGCCCTTCAACAATTAAGGCACGCCAAGTTACAGAACTCGACGGTTGCTTCAGCTCAGTTACAGAACCAGCTATACAAACACCTAGTTACAGAACTCAGTGGCTTCAACTTGGTTATAGAACCAGCTATACAAAATGCCAAATTACAGAGCTCGAGGCAACTCAGCTCGGTTGCAAAACCAGTTATGCAAAACGCCAAGTTACAGAACTCGGCGGCAACTTCAGCTCGGTTTGCCTCTGTCGGGTTCGGTTAGTGAACTAAGCTTGACATTGCAAATTTGGTACAAGTCTAATTTCTTGAATTAAGGAACTTTAGAGTTTTACATGAATCTGGTTAATGAACCGAACTCAACTACTTGTTGATTCCAGTTATTGAACCGAACTCAATCACTTAATGCTTCCGGTTGTTGAACCAAGCAATTGAAAAGACACAATGGTGGAACCCAGGTCTAACACATGTAAGTTTCAAAAAACATGTTTGGTTGCAAGCATGGGAGAAGAAAGAAGAGTTTGTATTCATTGATTACAAAGTACAGAATTCAGCGTTACATTATGAAGAAAAAAGAAGAAAAAGAGAAACATCAAAACAACTTCAAGGAGAAGCACCACCAGGAGGAACAACCTTGGCAGAAGGATCTTTGAAAGAAACACCAGACGGAGGGACAGTCGAAGCAAACCCAGGAGGAGCCTTGGAGGAAAAAGGGGCGAAATTCGGCTCAGGCACCAAACTCAAGAACTTGGGTGGTTTTTGATATACAGGATGGCCCTCGGAGATCCCTGTTTCTTTCAAAGCGGCCCGACACCCAAGCTCGAACAAATATGAGCTTATCTTTTCGACCTGAACATCATAGTCCTTCGTCGCCGCGTCCACCCCATCTTGGAAAGCGGCTTCAGTCTCGGCCTGGACTGAGGCTTCAAGATCGATCTTTTGCTTCAGCGCGGCCTCGAGTTCGGTCTTTTGCTTTGCTAGCTCGGCCTCGAGCTCGGCTGCTCTCCTCCCCTTAACCTCGGCCACCACCCTCAGTTCGTGGGTCTCGGCCTTCAGCCTACAGATTTCGGCCACCGCTGTGTCCATCTCAGCAGCAAGGCCAGTGTTCCTCTCGGCTTCCTCCTTCAGCCTCTGATTCCTCGCCTCTAAAGCTGTGGCGAGCTCCTCCTTTTTCGCCTCCAATTGCGAAACCCTAGAGGCATTCTGGAGAGATTTGTCCATAACAATTTGAATCGTTGGCACAGTCTACAAAAGGAAACAAACGTCAGAGAAATAGCCGAAATCAAGCACTTAAAACAAAAATTGTTGAGAAGTGTAACAACAGAGATAGACCACTGAAGTGACGACAACAACAGCCTCATATCATCAACATTCCTATGCTTCTCCATGTCGCGAGGAAGGGCGCAAGCTTTGGAAAGTGCCGCAATCACTAAGGGGTTATCGGCCACCCGGTCCTCCACGTTCAGAGGCCTCTCGGCCTCAATCTGAAGGCTCGGCCTCCACGGGTCCGGACCGGTAGGCTGAGAAGCCGAGATTAGACTGGAACCTTGCTCCGTTGAGCCCTCGGCCCTGGGCCTTTTCTCTGGCGGAGCTTTCTCCCTTGCAGCATTGGCAGGACTCTTCCGAGCCCTTGAACTCAGGCCCTCAGATCTGGGCCTCTTCTCTGGCCGACCCCCTTCCTTTGGGATTTTGGCAGGGCGCTCTCGAACTCCTGTACTTGAGGAAGTAACAGGAGTGGGGGTGGAGGTACCAGCGGCACTGAGGCCGCAGAGACGGGAGTAGGATCGACAGCAGGGGGCATGGAGGAAGAGGGAGCTTGGCTTTCAAAAAATCTGGCCGCCAGATCTTTAGTCTCGCTGCATGTTCTCTCCTCTTTCTTCCGAACTAGGAGAAGTGTATGCCTCGACAACTTGGAGTAAATTTGTGGCCTCCGATTCGCCAGGCGATGTAGAAGCCTTGGTACCTGGACCTACTCTGTGGTCGACTCCGGTCAAGGACAGCACAGGCTCCTCCCTCTCCAAGGGTTGGCCAGGCCTCCTCTTAATATATGAATGATATCTCGGGTCGTAACCTAGGAGATCCCAAGTAGCTCGCCCGTGATGACCTTGGTAGTTGCACACAGCCTTAAGCCAAGTTTCATTTCTCTTCCAACCGGTTCGGTTAGCCTCTCGCCTCCTCTCACGAAAGTCTGCACCGTAAATGAGGAAGCATTAGTTCGGCAGAACAAGAAAAAAGAAAATACAAGAACTCAAAAGGGGTCGGTATTTACTCGAAGGAGTCCCGAAGCGACAAGGGACCTTATATATCCTCTCCAACTCGGTTTCGGTCTCCTCGAGCTCCTAGTTGCCCAAGTCGAATATGCGGTCATCTCCGGCATGTCTACTGGAATCCTCCAAATGAACGACGATGTGCTCCCGTCTCGGCCTTCCCCGAAGATAATAGCGGTCATCCTCCCCTACGAGTTTACACAAGTTGTAAACATCTTCGATGTCATGAACACCGAGGTTAATATCGAGAATCTTATTGAGCTCTGTTGACACCAAAAATGTCACTATGTCCCTTCAACACCAAAAGCTACATGGAGCCACATCCTGCCATAAATAGGAAGGCGCCACTTCAAGCACCAGATCTTGTCAGAATCAAACAAAAACTGCAAGATCCTTCAAAGCAGCCAAAAGAGGGGTACACATGAAGTTTCGGGCCATTTCGACATCATTTGGCCTAACTTCACTCCTCCGACAGGCAGACAAGAGCTCCCGACAGCGACAATGTCGAAGACTTCAAAACTTCGATCAGAGCCTACGGATGGTCTCAAAATACCTCCAAAAGGCCCCCTGCCAAATTTCAAGTCAAACGGACGACGTTTGACCCTTCATCAACTCTCGGGAAGCAAAAAACAAGCCCATCGGCAGCGGAGCACCCCGGAATCATGGCATTCAAATTGGAGCTAATGAATCGTCTCAAAATGACTCCAATAGGTCCCCTGTCAAATTTTAGGTCAAACGGACATCGTTTGACCTAGTTTCAAAGCTCGGCACTTTCCTCGAGATGAAATCAAGGCGAGCGTTTGCGGGACCCCAAAAGGCTTCAAAACCCAAACTAAAGCCCATGGTTGGTCCTACTTACTACTCAGGAGGCTCCCTGTCAAATTTCAGGTCAATCGGACATCGGTTGACCACAAGTCAAAGCTCGGCATTTCTCTCATGGCGAAATCAAGGCAAGCATTTGCGGGACCCCAAACGGCTTCAAAACTCAAACCAAAGCCTATGGTTGGTCCTATCTAATGCTCAAGAAGCTCCACGTCAAATTTCAGGTCATTCTGACATCGTTTGGCCTAGTTTCAACGCTTGACAAAAAATCGGCAAAACCGCACAACAAAGTCTTCGGCTTTCCAGAAAAGTAGGAAACTTTGTGCTCCGATTTCCGTGGATTCTCGACGGGATTTCTCCAAGGAAAACAGGCCAATAAATGAGGGGAAATGTCAAGAAAAATACAGGAAGAAAAAGCATCAAAAAAGAGCGAAAAACGGCGAAGATACGGCGACCGGAAGGCGGCCAAAAAATGGGCCCAAGGCCCATGGTCGCCGGCGACCATGGCCCATGGTCGCCAGCCCCATGGTCGCCGGCGACCATGGAATTTCCGGCGACCCAAAAGTCGCCGGAAACCCACTTTTTCGGGTCCGTTTCGCGATCCGAGTTGATTGGCCCCTGTGATTTTTCCAAAATCTGATTTTTCGTGCATGAAATCCGTCAATCTTTATTAAAATCACGGATTCACCGCCGAAATCATTGGATGATCATTCGACGCCTCGAAATCGTCAAAGAAAGTACACTTTCTGCCCGCCCGATCGTGAAATCGACAGGACGGATGTTGCCGGCACATTGAGATCAATCAATGTCTGAAATTTCATCGCCATCCGACATCAAACAATGTGTGGATCCATCGGCGATCATCGCGAGAAGAATTCCAAAAGACACTGCGCGGCCCGCGACTCTTCAAGCGACTTGGCGGCCAATTAATGAGAATAAATGACCCATTTTATGACAAGTTAATGCGGTCATTAACTCATTATTTTGAACGGCCCAATCAAAAGCAAGCAAATGGGAGTTACAAATCCAATGATTTATGGCATTAAAGCCACGAAACTCCTCCCATGATGGAGATTAAATGCAATCAAAGGCTCATTAATCTCCATCGACCAATCAAATTCAAGGAAAAAGGAGTTACAAAACAAATCATTTAAAACTTGTAACTCCTCCCATTATGAGCATTAATGTATTAAATGCTCATAAACCCTCCTAATGGCCACCAAAAGCCTATAAATAGGAGGGTTTTTCCAAGGAGAAGGCCAGAGAGAAAAAATTGCTCGGAAAATCCCGGAAAATCCAGAGAAATCAGAAGAACCTCTGCCAATTTGAAGAAAAGAAACTCTCTGCTGCAAGAGCCACTACAAGGTGATTGAAGCACCCTTGGGGGGGCCACCCCCCAAGGACCTCCCTTCTTCTACCAACATGGCTAAAACGTGGCTTTTCAGCCCGTTTACTTAGCTTTTTATCGGATATAAGACCTTCTCTTGGTCTTTGTCCTTTAAAAATCTGAGGTTAGAAAGCGGAGCCAAGAATCCAAGCATCGTGTTCTCATCTGCATGGACGATGGAGGAGCCCATACATGACTCGCGACCGTCGATCTGAACGTGTCCCCACAATCGAATGAGAAGTCAGATTCCTTTTCTTGATTTCTATTGTACTTTATTTTTCTTTTAGAGACAAAAATCACAATTCTTGTCTTTCATAATGGATGAGACTTGTAAATCGCCTTTTACGGCAAAATCGCCTTTCACGGCAACAAATGAAATCGCCTTTCACGGCATTCAAAAAAACCCCTGTCTCTTTTCTTAAAATATGTGTGCAATGGAAAACTAGAAAAAGTTTCATTCCCCCTTTCTACTTGTGAAGGTGGATCTTCTGATCACCGTTTCTAAATTCCAAGTAGAAAAGTGAAATTGGCATACCCGTACAAAAAAAAAAAGATGTTGAAACCCTTTACCTTTTTTCTTCTCCTCCCCTCCGCCGCACCCCGAAAGACCCGGGGCGGAGGCAGCGGGAGAGAGAGGGAAGGAATCGGGTCCATCAAGCTGGCACACCCGGTGTGGACACGTTCATTTGAGAACATGAACTTAGATTCTTTGGCACCTTTCTAGTTGGTTGCCAATGTTGAATCTTGCAAAAAAAAAAAAAAAACATGAGATGGGATTTTTTTGTTTTGGAAATTTCTTTCTTTAAGTCTATTTCCAATCTTTCTCCTTCTCGAAAAAAAAATAATCTTCTCTTGTTCTTTGAATTCAGATCTGAGAAATCTCGATCTCCTCCCTTTTGGACTCAGTGCCCGCAGAAATGTTTGAGCACGCTTTCAGATTGGGAAAGGGACCGTTTGCTCTCTTTGATGAGTTCGAAAAAAAATCTGATTTCAAACTTTTCAGATTTAAAAAAAAAAAAAAAAAAAAAAAACTTCTTTCTTTTGGACCCAAATTTGAGAAATTTTGGTTTTCTTTTCCTTTCTGACTTAGGGCTCGCAGAAATTGTTTGAGCCCCTGTTCAGACGGGGAACGGACCATTCGCTCTCTTTGATGAGTCCACCAAAAAAAAAAAAAAAAAAAAAAAAAACTTCTTTCTTTTGGACCCAAAATTTGAGAGAAATTTTGGTTTTCTTTTCCTTTCTGACTTAGGGCTCGCAGAAATTGTTTGAGCCCCTGTTCAGACGGGGAACGGACCATTCGCTCTCTTTGATGAGTCCAAAAAAAAAAAAAAAATCTGATTTCAAACTTGTCAGATTTTTTAAAAAAAAAAAACTTCTTTCTTTTGGACCCAAATTTGAGAAATTTTGGTTTTCTTTTCCTTTCTGACTTAGGGCTCGCAGAAAATTGTTTGAGCCCCTGTTCAGACGGGGAACGGACCATTCGCTCTCTTTGATGAGTCCACAAAAAAAAAAATCTGATTTCAAACTTGTCAGATTTTCAAAAAAAAAAAATCTTCTTTCTTTTGGATCCAAATTTGAGAAATTTTGGTTTTCTTTTCCTTTCTGACTTAGGGCTCGCAGAAATTGTTTGAGCCCCTGTTCAGACGGGGAACGGACCATTCGCTCTCTTTGATGAATCCAAAAAAAAAAAAAAAAAAAAAAAAACAACGGGGAATCACTTGAGAACACGAAAGTTTTATCGATTGCGTTCTTTAATCGACGTTGATCTAAGAAAAGCCTTGTCCAGAGTGTGGAGACAGCTAGGCTGTTCTAGGTAAGGGTCCTCCAAACGGGTTCATTAAGTAATCCTACCCTTACCTGGGGGCTGATCTATCAATATTGGTTTCATAAAAACGAATCGTGAGAACTCGATGTATTCTCAAACCCTAAAAAAAAATTTTCATAGATTTTTGGTTCAAATTTGAGAAATCTTGATCTCTTCCTTTCCAGACTCTGTGCTCGCAGAAATGTTGAGCACGTGTTTGGATTGGAACATCATTTGCTCTCCAAAAATCTTCAATAAAAAAAAATTTTCAAAAAAAAAAAAAAAAAAAAAAAAACACTTCCGTCACGTTTGGATTCAAAGTCGAGAAAATTTGATCTCTTCCTTTCCAGACTCTGTGCTCGCAGAAATGTTGAGCACGTGTTTGGGTTGGAACGTCATTTGCTCTCTTTGATGAATCTGATCCTGACTTTTCAAAAAAAAAAAAAAAAAAAAAAACTTCCGTCATTGTTGGGTCCAGATTCGAGAAATTCTGGTTATTTCCCTTTCGGACTCTGTGCTCGCAGAAATGTTGAGCACGTTTTCGGATCGGAGTGCCATTTGCTCTCCTTTATGAACCCAACCTTGACCTTTCAAAAATCCCATCTCGTGTCCATTTCAAGGATGCGATTTACAACATCTGTGCCTAGCGGTGCTAGTACGCCCTCTTGGGTCTACTGTATTCGCGACACGACACATTTGTACTCCCAACCTTATATCATTTTACCTCGAGTGAGCTTCGCTCCTCGGTAATCTGAATTAAGGTTCACAATTGCTTCTAGCAGTCACTGGAACGCTCACTCTGAGTCTTTCATACTTGCGTTTAGAACAATTGTATACTCTATGGCTTTTTGCCTTCTTCATCTTGCTTGGGCCGGGCCTTGTCCCCTCGAGCAAATTGAAAAGAAAAAACCATAGTTTATTTCCATTTATGATCACCACATTCTTGTGATTACTAATGGATCCGGTCTTGTTTCAGAAAGGTTTTTCAAAAAACTAACAATGGCAGCTTCGCTGACAATCACCTTCGATGAGAACAAGTACCAGCTGATGCTTCAAGAGAAGCAAAACAAATGCGCTTCTAAGCGCCTTGCCAGCGGCCGAAGTGTCACTTCCTTCGGCAACGCACAAGACACCGGGTCGACCTCCTCTCCCCGGTCCATCATCTTCGGGTCGCTGGGACCTTTCCCACTTCCCACAGAAGAAACAACTCCTGCCAAGAAGCAGAGAACCGCCCCTGGGCCCGTCACTGCCGTGACACCAAGGGCAACCGCCAAGAAGACTGAAGCTCGCGACAACCTCGTGAAACCTCAGCCTGCAAGAAACCAGGTCTACCTCAAGACTTGGTCTCCAAGACCTTCTCCAAAACAAAGAAGGTCCCAAAGATCTGCAAGGCCAGCATACCTGGCCCCGCTCAAGGAGAACCGGTTCTACCCTCTCTCGTACACGAAAGAGGAGAAACCAGCCCTCCACCAAACAAAATCTACCCAGCACGAGCCGGCTTATTCCTATAAGCCCAAGATCAAGTCGTGCATCATCAGGCTACAGCGAGAACCTGTCAAGGCCTGTATTTCTGCAACTCGGCCCTTCATTTCAACAGGGGCCGAGCTCGCCGAATTTAAAGCTTCGCTGCGACAGGCTAAGGACCGCATCCAGATCCTGTCCTTACCAAATTACAAAGAAGACAAGCTCGGCTGCTGCGCACGAGGGACCACCTCCTTCGTGGCTAGAGCACAGCCCGAGCTAACTGAAGCTCAAATCGCTCGTCGTATGCGTCGCCGCGTGGCATATCGGCAAAAGAGACTAGAGAAGCAAAGAGCGCAGCACTCCACGCTCCAGGTCTCTCAAAAATGGGTCGAAAAAGAAGCACCCAACCAAGTTGCTACTGTCCATATGGTTGGCAAAACCAGAAAGCGCCAGAAGTCAGCAACAAAAATCCATGTCAAGCGACCGGTGACTCGCAGCGTCTCCCGGGCGCGAAGACGTAGAGAAGATTCTCCCACTCCTTCAAGTCAAGGACACCGGAGCAATCACTCTTCGAGCTCTTCATCCAAAAGAATGAGCTCCAGCTCAGTCACCAAGACGATATCCTCATTCGACTCTCGAAGGATGAACGTCTTAGTCACAAATGCTGAACAGCCTCCGCCGCAAGATGACGTAGCCACACGCATCCAGCAGCTGGAGCAGGGACAACAGAGGATAGAAGCTCTCATGGAGAACTTACTTCTTACCCTCCAACGTCCACCAAATAATGAAGCTCCTCCAAGTCACCACGAAGAGGAGGTAAATGAGTCACGCGCCCTTACCAAAAAGGACGTTGACGATATCCTCGCCAAAGCAAAGGAAGAGGATTCACTAAAGGAACACGGAATCAAGCCACCATATCCCTTATGGATGGACTCGGTACCGTTTCCTACCAAATTCAAACAGCCCACTCTCCAAACATATACGGGGAAGGGCTCGGCCAGACAACATGTCATCCATTTCAAGATCCTGACAGGAGCCATCGCGGATCAAGACGCCCTCAAGATCCGTCTCTTCGCAAGTACCCTAAAAGGTACGGCCTTTGATTGGTACTCCACTCTTCAGGAGGACTCTATCCAAAACTGGGCCATGATGGAGACACGCTTCCTAACTCACGGTCAAGAGTGCCGATCAAGAAGACCCATGGTCAGAAGCACAGCCTTGGTCTAAGAAAACCTTTGAAACTCCGGAAGGTCTTGTTGAGTTGGGAGCCTCTGAAAATATTGAGGAGGAACCGCCTTCAAGTCTTCCAACAGAAGATTCTGTTCAAAAGATAGACTTGGGAACGCCAGATAGCCCACGTCCTGTATTCATAAGCAAGAATATAAAGGATGATGAGTTACCTGAGTATATCGCTTTTCTTCGTGAGTTTGTTGATTGTTTTGCATGGTCTTACGCTGAAATGCCTGGTTTAGACCCCAAAATAGCAATTCACAAACTCAATCTACAAAAAGATATCAAGCCTGTCAAACAAGGCCAAAGAAGATTTCGTCCTGACATAATGGACAAAATTGAACAAGAAGTTCAGAAACTCAAAAACGTTGGCTTCATCCGCGAGGAACAGCATCCTGAATGGTTGGCCAACATCGTCCCAGTGACAAAGAAAAATGGGCAGATCAGGGTCTGTATTGATTATAGAGACCTGAACAATGCATGTCCTAAAGATGAATTTCCGCTCCCCATACCGGAGGTGATGATCGACAACACCTGTGGATTCGAACGGATGACATTCATGGATGGTTTCTCTGGGTACAATCAGATAAAAATGCATCCTAAAGATGAAAGACACACATCATTTCGGACCCCATTTGGCGTGTATTGTTACACTGTAATGCCATTTGGTCCGAAAAATGCTGGTGCGACATATCAGAGGGCTATGATGAAGATATTCCAAGATATGCAGCATAAGACGGTCGAATGCTACGTTGATGACCTCGCCGTCAAAAGCAAAAAGAAAGAAGACCATCTCAAAGATCTTGAGAAGTCTTCCTCCGACTACGCAGGCACAAACTGCGAATGAATCCCCTAAAATGCTTCTTCGGTGTATCATCGGGTAAGTTCCTCGGATTCGTAGTTCGGAAAGCGGGAATAGAGCTTGACCCTATCAAAGTCAAGGCTATCCTAGAAATGCCATCCCCAAAAACCCTGAGACAGTTAAAAGGGCTTCAAGGAAGATTGGCATACATTCGACGGTTTATCTCCAACCTGTCAGGGAAATGCCGTCCATTCTCCCGCCTAATGAAAAAGGGCGTGGACTTTGTCTGGGATGCTGAATGCGAAACTGCGTTCCAAGACATCAAGTCATACCTGACCAAACCTCCAGTACTGGCTGCCCCCACAACTGGAAAACCATTTATCTTGTACACAAGAGCCCTCGACCACTCTTTGGGAGCTCTACTTGCACAAGGAAATCACGAGGGAAAAGAAGCTGCTCTATACTATCTCAGCCGCATGCTGGTAGGTGCAGAGCATCGCTACTCTCCAGTCGAAAAAGAATGTCTTGCAGTGATGTTTGCTGTACAAAAGCTACGTCACTATCTGTTGTCCAATACAGTATACCTGATCTCGAGGATCAATCTCCTGAAGGTCCTTGTCACAAAAGCAGGTTCCCTCAATGCCCGACTGACAAAATGGTCTATCCTCCTGTCACAATTTGATATTAGGTATGTACCACAAAAGGCAATCAAAGGTCAAGCTCTGGCAGACTTCCTTGCAGAGCATCCGTTGCCTGAAGATTCTCCACTCAGGGATGATCTCCCAGACGAGTCAGTCTACAACGTGGAGGCTTCCTTATCAAATGCTTCCTGGGATATGTACTTCGACGGTGCAACTAGGACAAGTGAAAAAGGAAATCAAATATCAGGGATTGGCATCCTCTTTGTTAGTCCCGACAAACACATGATTCCACACGCCTTCTCGCTACTGGAACCATGTTCAAACAATGCAGCTGAGTACCAAGCCCTGAATTGTAGGATTGGAACTCGCCCTCGAATCCGGCATCACAGTGCTAGAAGCCTCGGGATTCTCAACTGATCGTCAACCAGATGAATCAGAAATTTGAAATCAGGAAGCCTGATCTGTTGCCTTACTACAAACAAGGCACAATCACTTCGGCAAAAAATTTGACATCTGTCATATCACCACATTCGTAGAGGCGAAAACATCCGTGCAGATGCCCTGGCTGGACTCGCCGCCTCTATGGCGGT
>QPKB01000004.1:38268340-38531262 GCA_003546025.1 Camphora micrantha | reverse complement strand
GTATATTTGTTTGTTTTATATTTAGTTTCATACTTTTTTATTTTATATTTATTTTCCCATTAATTAATATCTGATAAAATAGCTACAAATTGGATGTGTTTTTATTTCTGGGCCCGGGCTTAGTGTGGGCATGCTTTGCTAGTGCTACTTATGATGGTCTATTAAATATCCTAGGAATTCTGGTGATTTTTAGAAAAAATAAAAAATAAAAAATCATTGCCTCGAGGTAGGGTTTCAGAACACTTTTGTGGATCTTCTGTTTCTTATACTGGTTTTCTTTTCAACCGTCCAAAATCTTAGATTCTCATCCGATCTGGGTGAGACTTGGTTCGTTGGAAGCAAACAACTATCTCCTTACATCTAGGGAAATATGATTGCTCCACTGATCACACTATGGGTCCCTTTATCAGATCTAGTTACGGAAAACAAGGTCACACAGCATCCAAGTTGTCATCTTATCATCTGATCATCACTGGCCCGCCAACGATCATCAAAACACTTCCAGGATTTGGTTCCTTCATGGTCGACTAGTATTCCTAAGAATTATAGAGATTTTTTGAGATTTCTTTGCGCACTCCAGGTATGCTTCTTTTTTTTTTTTTTTTTTTTTTTTTTTCCAATCTTGCAATTTGTCACTTTCTTGAAACAGTTTCAATAAGCACCATCCAAGGGATATTGTCTGGACATAAGTGCTTACACACTTTAATTTGGATTCATCTCTGATCTGAGATCAGATCTACAAGTGGACCCCACCAAGGGTACCCTAATATGATCAACATCAATACAAATGTCTTCTAACCGTTGAGCATCATATAGCTGACTTTCCAAGTATGTCTCCTCTTCATTTGCATTAAATGAATTCCCATGCATGTCAAAAAAATCCCTAGGTTTTGTCATAATAGCAACGTGCCAATCAGTTTCTACCGAGTCTTCCACATAGAACACTTGCAAGGCTTGAGAGGCGAGCACAAATGGTTCATTGGTGCTTAATAATCGCTTCAAATTTACAAGCGTAAACCCTAACCCATCTGGCTTGACACCCCTGCCTTGGGATGTGACGTCGACCCAATCACATTTGAATAAGACCACCTTTCGCTCTTCATAGTAATCCAATTGTATGATATCAGTCAAAACACCATAGTAGGTAATATCTCCAATGACAGGGTTCATGTCCTTAGTACTTGCAAAGCTTGATGTCTTTGCAGTAACCACAACTCCGCTATTTTGAGTCTTACTTTTCTTATCAAGATCCTTCGTGCGGAACCTAAACCCATTTATCACAAACTTGGAGAAGCTACTAGCCACCTTACTAGGACCTCTAGCCAGCAATCTAAGGTCCGTAGTATCCCGTTTGTCACCTTCTAGTCGCAAGCAATCAACCTATGTGATTACCACATGTTAGTCACACACCAAAATTACATGTATGAACAATACATGTGACACATATAGTGATGATATCTTCTTACTTACATGAGATTCAAACCATTTCGGAAATTGATCATTGTGCATGCGTTCTCTATCAATTTGTCGCTTGTGATGATTATTAGTGTAGATCTTTTTACGGTGTTCTCTGTGTACAAAAATTGGCCTATTAGAACAATAGGCATTATGTTTGATTGCTTAAAAAAATTAATAACCAAGATGAAGTAAATGTCTTACTCGACAAATGAGGCCACTTCAGCGCAATTAAAGAGAATATACCGATGCATCTGCTCCCATGCATCGTGCATCAAATTTATCGATGTCTCCTTCCCAAGTGCACGACCTGGCTTTGAGAAAATCAATGACATTTGATTTGTCTCAGTTGCACCGTGATCATAATTCCTTGGTGCACGGGTTGACTTTGTCTCCACATCATGCAAATACCTTGAACAAAAAGTCAAGCATTCTTCTGCAAGGTATCCCTCTGCTATTGAACCCTCAGGTCGACTTTTATTGTGCACATATGACTTGAGAGTAAGCAAGTACCTATGGATAATTAGAAATAAGGTATTGTGAGAACAATTTTTACAAAAACACTATCGTTTCTACATTGACATGTTGAAACAAATACAAGGACATTAACACACACCTCTCAATGGGGTACATCCATCGGTATTGTACGGGTCCTGCAATCTTAGCCTCTCTTGCCAAATGAACTGCCAAATGAACCATGATATCGAAGAAGGTGGAAAAATCATTTCAAGATGGCACAGTGTTGTTGAGATTCGAGATTCTAATCCATTAAGAACTTTGTCTGTAGCGATTTTTGAGCATATTTTCCTAAAGAAATTGCTTAACTCAATCAAGACTACACTGACATTCTTTGGTAAGGCCCTTCGCACTGCTAATGGAAGTAATTGCTGCATTAAAATATGGCAGTCATGACTCTTCAATCCAAAGATTTTGCGATCTTTCAAGCGCACACAATGTGATATATTAGCCTCATAACCATCTGGAACCTTCACCCGAGATAATACCTTGCAGAAAATATCTTTCTCTTTCTGAGCCATTGAGAAGCATGCGGGTGGCAAATATGTTTTATGTCCTTGTGCATATGGATGAAGCGCGGGTCTTATACCCATTTTTTTTTAGGTCTAGACGCGCCTTTAAGTTGTCTTTTGTTTTTCCTTCAATATTCAATAATGTCCCAATTATATTGTCACATATATTCTTTTCAATATGCATAACATCCAAGTTATGCCGTATCAAAAGATTCTCCCAATATGGTAATTTGAAGAATATACTCTTCTTCGTCCAACCAACCTTTCCATTATCATCTCGTTTTCTCTTCTTACTGGATGTATTGGAGTTATGCTTTCCGAATGTGATGTTGATGTCACGACACTGATGCAAGAGCTCCGTCCCAGATCTTGATGGAGGAGCAGATCTGAATTCCGTCTTTCCATCAAAATTTGTTTTATAACGACGAAACTTATGATTGACATTCAAGAAACGGCGGTGACTCATATAACATAACTTTCGCCCATGTGACAGGTAGTAATGAGAAGTGTCCTCATTGCAATGAGGACAAGTAAAGCGACCTTTTGTGCTCCATCCTGACAAGTTTGCATATGTAGGAAAGTCACTAATTGTCCACAACAATGCTGCACGCATCTGAAAGTTTTGATTGGTTGATGCATCCCAAGTGTGTAATCCATCCTCCCACAACTCCTTCAACTCATCTACCAAAGGTTGCAAATATACATCTATGTCATTCCCCGGTCCACGAGGACCAGGAATAAGCAACGACATCATAAAAAACGGTTGCTTCATGCACATCCATGGTGGCAAGTTGTATGGCATCAAAACAACAGGCCATGTGCTGTGGGCAATGCTCATGGTACCAAATGGATTGAAGCCATCGCTTACTAATCCAAGTCTAACATTACGAGGCTCCGCAGTGAAATTTGGGTATCGATTGTCCAGATTTTGCCACGCTTTGGAGTCAGCAGGATGCCTTAAGACCCCGTCATTGGTGCGCCCCTCTGCATGCCATCTCATTAAGGAAGCTGTTTTATCTGACATGAAAAATCGTTGAAGCCTTGGCTTCAAGGGAAAGTGACGTACAATCTTCGCAGGGATTTTTCGTTCCTTGGAACACGAAGGTGATGCACCATCATCATTGGCTTTCCACCTTGAAGTGCCACATACAGAACATGCAGATTCCTTAGCAGCTTCTTTCCAATACAACATAGAATTATTAGGGCAAGCATCAATCTTATTGTAACCAAGTCCCAATTCTCCAATGATCTTTTTGGTTTCATAAAAGGACTTCGGCAAGGTTTCGCCTTCAGGAAATGCTTCTTTCAACAACTCAAGCAACATGGTAAAAGACTTGTCACTCCATCCATTCAGACACTTTATGTGGTATAATCGCACAACAAAAGCAAGCTTGGTGAAATTCTTGCATCCTGGGTACAACTCTTGGTCGGCATCTTCTACCAATTTGTAAAATTTCATTGCTTCTGCGTTAGGTTCCTCTGCAGGTTCTTGTGAACTAGACTCGGGATCTTGAATTCCAAATGCCGATCATAACAGTCCATGCATATCATCTACTTCATCCGGTACATCTTCATCCAAGGTAGCATTAGGAGACCATTGATGTGGTGATGCAAAAATTTCCCCATGAAAAACCCAAACACCACGGCCATAACCCTTTTCAAATCCATCGCATATCAGATGTTCATATACTTCATCCCGAGATCTATAATATACATTACTGCAATTCTTACATGGACATTTGATCCTTTCCCTTGATATTGCGTTAGCAAATGCAAAGTCAAGGAATTGTTTGACCCCTTCTTCATATGCAATGCTCACTCTCGGCTCAAGAGTCCAACTCTTGTCCATAAAGTTTTTTCACAACTAACGGACCGTTAATCTGAAATAAAAGAGAGTAAAGTCTAAGTAATTAAATTTAAGTTTTATTGCTAAGGTAGGTTAAAATTGTCAAAACTCGACCCAACTCAACACATGTCTAAGTCCAAGTGAACTAAATTATTATAGTGTGTTTACTTATGAACATTGTTATAGTTGTCTATGTTTAGGTTTGACATGAAATATTTACTTATGAAACATTATAAATAAAGTCATTAATAAAAAAATCACATGATCAAACTAGCCACAAATTCCATAAATTCTTCACTTTAGGTTTGGAATGGACAAAGAACAATATAAGGAAATTAGTAGGAGAGTAAAACCATAAAATCCACAGATTTAAATGAATTTAAGGTTGAGAATAGCAAGTAGGGAAAATCAGAAAAATAACATCCTTCTGAATATTTAATGGAATTGGAACAAAATGAAGATTCTTATAACCAGACAATTGACAATGGAATGAGTAAAGTTCCACTACAATAACATCCATCTGCCAACTAAGAAAGTCATCATACCACATACAGTCTGTGTTACTAGATAAAACAAATTTAGCTAAACTATGAGCAGCTTCATTAATCTTCCTAGGAACAAAACTGAAATTAATGAAATCAACAAGCTTAGAAATCTCATGAACATCCAAAAGAACTAACTCAATTGTCCAGTTTTCACCACCCCTAATTGCATTGATTACTTCAAGAGCATTAGAAAAAACATGCACTTTAAAAACCCCCTTTCCCTAATCTTCATTAACGCAAATAGGATAGCTCCTGTTTCAGCTTCTTTGGAGAAGAAAAAATTAAGTTGCATGATGGCAGGTCAGTCAGAACTTCGACAGATGTGCCTCTTGTTACAAATCTAAAGACAAATCTGAAGAGGAACCTCATTTCTTTGACCAAACTTAAATGGCTGTAAGTTTACAGAGGAAGGTGAAAACATGAAGGTTTCCAAGGGTGCCATGGTAGTGAAGAAAGGAAAGATAGTTCTGTAACTTGTATGAGCTTTTGAGGATTATAATTTCAAGAGGAGCAGCTATTACGGCTTCAGACAATGCCAATTAGAGACCCTTTTATGGTGTATAAGCAATTTAGACACTCAAGAGAATTTGGTTTGTCAGCATTGCATCAGAGGAAACTACTCAAAGATTTTAAGTCCTGCAAAGTGGACTTTTTGTGAACACTGTGTTTGGAGTACCTAGATAATTATAAATCCATACAGAACCTAAATAATCACAAGAAAAAGAATTTAAGTAACAAAACAAATTTAAGTAAGCATTTTCACCGATATATTGCCTCAGGTCTTGATGTAAATTATTCATCATGACAAGTGACTGAACATGCAAGAAGTTACAATTTATAGTTTATAAATTAAATTATGCTTGTATAAGCATGGAAGCCTTGGAGGAGCTTTGAAATGAAAGAAGACATTTAATCCTCACAAAATCTTCAAGGGCCCTTGTAAATGATGAGTAGCTCATCAGTTTGATTTTTAAAGAACACATCATTCCCAAATGGGAAAGCAGTTGTTGTACAAGAGTAGAATTCCATCAAAACTGAACTTTTGGCACAGTCCCAAATTGGTACTACAAACACAGGCAAAAGTGAGCAAAAAATTCCTATAAAATTGCAAAGAAGCTCCATGGAGAACTTATGATTAAAAAAAGGGCATCTGGTTGGATTAGACATGCAAATCAAGCATACAAAAAAGGACAGAGAATAAAGAAAGAAATAAAAGATGTTAACATTGCCCTCAACTTTCTGTTGGGAGAGATGCACATCCCAAGAGTAGATGATAATACACCTGAGAAAATTAGTATGCACAGATCCCTCAAAAATAACATCCCCAGTTAATAAACAATTATTGACATTCAAATGAACTGACAAACTAAGCTACAGAATAAAATGAATACTATTTCAAGAAGGTAAACATGGATCCAGTGATCATTCTGCTTCAAAAGATACAGGTTGTACATCTGGACTTCAAATTAGCCATCAGAGATAACATTAGTAACTCGTAGGATTGTCTAAACCTAATTAATACTTTAAAACATTCCACCACCTCCCATCAAAAGAAAGGGCATACTGTAAAACAGTAGAGGGAGCTTAAATAAAAGAACAAAGGCCACAAAATCTGCAAATCTTATCCCTGAAACGATCTTCTTTGCTTTGTAACTAACAAGAACCAAACAAGAAAGCAAAAAACCCCAGTAGAAGATCAAAACAAAAGAAGATGAGAAAAATTAAAAAGCTATCATCTGACTGACCTTGAAAACAAATGCAGTTCAAAAACAAGACCAAAGCCCTAGGAAACTATCAACACTCCCCAAAAAGCATATATATATAAAAGACAAGAAGGAGAAAGTGATGGATAGATCCTCCAAGGGAATTGAATAACCTGCCTTTTAATGGGAATTGAATTAAGGGAAGACGTTAAATTAAGGGGCATTTGGCAATAGGTCCCTCAACAATACATTTCTGAGCCTATGGTCCAGGTCATTTTGTCATAAAGGCAGCAGTCCCCTTTTAATATTAAATGAGTCAAAAAGACAAAAACACCCTCTCTTTACGTACTAAATATGTCACCAAACACGTACGGCTTTGAAGTATTCCGTCATACACTCCGAAATCTAAGCAAAATAGAGATTTTGAAAGCGAAAATGAAGGAAACTACAGAAAGAAGCAAAATCAACACATCAGTAACCTCGATCAACCGAATTATCTTGACTTAAATTTAATTGACTTTGACATAAGTTTATCTAAGTTTTGGTTTGAATTTATCTGAGCTTGAAATGAAATTATTTTACTTTGACAAGAATTTTTCTGAGTTTGATTTCAATTTAACTACGTTTGCTATCAATTAAACAAGGTTTCAAACGAATTTATGTAACTTTGAAAACATTTTCTTAGAGTTTTTATTGAGTTTATCTGAGTTTCTTATTAAATAATGAATTTGGTATGAAATTAAATGGATTTCACATGATTTTATTTGACTTTAAAATGTATTCAACATTGAACTTGGTTTTAAATGAGTTTTTTTTTTTTAGTTTGCTGTGAATTTTAAAGTTTTGTATGTGTTATCTAACTTTGGCATAATGTTATTTGACTTTGGCATGATTTTATCTGTGTTTGGTATGAATTTTTCTAAATTTGATATGAATTTATCTGTGTTTGATATGAATTTATCTGATTTTGCTGTGAATTTATCTAACTTTGATGGGAACTTATTTAACTTTGGCATGAGTTTATATGAATTTATCTGAGTTTGCTGTGAATTTATTTAACTTTGATGAGAACTTATCTAACTTTGGCATGAATTTATATGAATTTATCCGTGTTTGAAATCATAGCCAGTTTGAAAACAAGTGTTTTGTATGTGTTATCTGACTTTGGCATACTGTTATCTGACTTTGGCATGATTTTATATGTGTTTGGTATGAATTTTTCTAAGTTTGATATGAATTTATCTAAGTTTGTTGTGAATTTATCTAACTTTGATGGGAACTTATCTAACTTTGACATGGGTTTATATGAATTTATCTATGTTTAAAATCATAGCCATTTTGAAAACAAGTGTTTTGTATGTGTTATCTGACTTTGGCATAATATTATCTGACTTTTGCATGATTTTATCTGTGTCTGGTATGAATTTTTCTAAGTTTGATATGAATTTATTTGTGCTTGCTTTGAATTTATCTGAGTTTGCTGTGAGTTTATCTAACTTTGATGGGAACTCATCTAACTTTGGCATGAGTTTATATGAACTTATCTGAGTTTGCTGTGAATTTATCTAACTTTGATGGGAACTTATCTAACTTTGGCATGAGTTTATATGAATTTTTCTGTGTTTGAAATTATAGCCAGTTTGAAAACAAGTGTTTTTTATGTGTTATCTGACTTTGGCATGATTTTATCTGTGTTTGTATCAATTTTTCTAAGTTTGATATGAGTTTATTTGTGTTTGCATTGAATTTATCTGAGTTTGATAAGAATTAAGTAAATTTATCTAAGTTTGCTGTGAATTTATCTAACTTTGATGAGAACTTATTCAATTTTGGCATAAGTTTATATGAGTTTATATAAATTTATCTGTGTTTAAAATCGTAGCCAGTTTGAAAAACAAATATTTTGTATAGAAAGACAGTGAGTTGGAGCTAAAACCCAGATTTAAATTGCATGGCACCCATTTAAATGATTAGAAGGGCAAATCAGTCATAAAAAATATGCTGTCACATGCACATGCTTGAGGACCACCACCCATTTAAATGGTTAGAAGGGCAAATGAGTCATAAAAAATCTGATGTCACATGCTTAGGGACCACCGCCTGAATGAATTCCATGTGCAAGGGACTCTAGGCCTTAGACATTATTGCTGTATACTAGAGACTTTATAATACGGTACTGAGGGATCTCTCCCTAATTTACTCTTAAATTAATAGCCATCTTTACGTACTGAAATGACATTGGGTTAAGTTACAAATCATAGTTAAGTACTTTCTTTTTGTAATCGACCATTGCTTGATTGAAGGAAACAAAAAAAACCAAAATCTTAATCATCTCAAAGAAAAAGTTGACTGTTATTGAAAGAAAAAGTTGCAAATGTTTCAATTGTAATTCTGTTCTGATACTATTGGACTTACATCAATGCAAAAGCTTATTGTTTTTGATATGTAGTATTGACTGTTATTGAAAGAACCTCTCTCTCTCTCTCTCTCTCTCTCTCATCTAATGAGTGGGTCTACCTTATTAAATCCAAATTTTTTACAAGGACTATTTCCAATATATCATCGCCAATTGGATGGACAAAATCATTTGTTTATACTAAGTCTGAATTCTCTAAAATATGTAAATCATTGCAGAAGTCAAGAATCTTCTCTTTTTTCAGAAAATTCACAGGTACCAGAAACATAAATCAGTAAAAGAAAGACAAGATCGGCCTCATTCTATGGCTGATTTGAAAAAAATAAAATAAAATCAATGGCTAATCAGAGACACCCCCAATCCAACATCCAAAAGGAAAAAGGACACACAAAAAGAAGAAGATGAAGAAGTAGTCATCCTATAGTTCAATTTATCAGAAAGAAGCAAACCAACATGCATCAAAATAAGAAATAGCAAGGGTGAAAAAGAAAAAAGAAAAAAAAAACACAGCAACAAAACCTTCCAGTGATTGAAAAGCTGAGAAATTCACATGAAATTCAAATAATCAAAATGGCATCAAACAGACAATAAAACTATATCTACATACTGTCAGCAACAACATAGAACCTTATCAATTTCCAAAGGCAAACCGATCAACGAGAGTGAAAGAAACCCATAGGTATCAAATCAATATATCTTCCATCAACAAACAAAAGGGGATTCCATAAACACCTTTTTACTCAAACCCCATCACTAACATTACTAAAGAGAAGCATTGTACATGTAGAGCTAACCAATCAATTTGGGGACCGAAAAAGCTGAAACAAAGGAAGCGAGAAAATAAACCGGGCGCAGAAGGGAGAAGTACACAAAACAGAGTTATTACTAATTAGTGGACTTTAATTGCAAGTGGAAGGCGTAGACCGTAGAGAGTTGAGAGTATTAGACTTAGCATCTATTATAGAAAAACAAAATTAAAACCAGACCATAACAAAAAGAAAAGGAAATGGGGTCTCTAGTAAAGCCCCTCAAGTTACCTTTCAAACTAAAACAAAAACTCAAACAAACAGGCAAAAAGATAACAAAAAAGATTTAAGGTAGTTCCAAACAAAAGCATGAGAACCATAGAGGGTCCAGATATATAGAAGAGAAAAATTCCAAAACAGAACAGATATGAATAAAAAATAAAGATAAAAACATAGAAAACCGCAAAAAAAAAAGGACTAATAACATGGTAGCATGGCAGTGATTTTGCAACAAGAAAAAATGTGTACAAAATAAATAAATTCATAGCTTCAAGAGTAGAAAAACTCGTAACACCATAAGTAGACACCGGTTATAGGACTCCTGCAATCATCAACTATAACCGAAGTAGGAAAGGTCATCATCATCTTATAGCCATCTTCCATGGACATTCCAATTAATGCATTCTCACAAGGAAAGGCCAGAAAGGAGTTAAAAATATAGCAAATTTCAGCCACACTAGCCTTAAATCACACAATAGAACATGAAACAACAATATTTCGGATCAGGAATAGAAAAACAAAGAAAGCAAAACTACAATGTGAAATCACTGACATTTAAGGTTTTTACTCTATAAAAACAAGGACACGTTTTCAGCAATATTTTAACTGCTCAAAAAAAAAAAAAAAAACAACTATTAGCCCTAAACCCATCATAAACTTCAAAAGAAACAGATTTAGAAGACTAAACCAGAGAAAATAGGCACAAAAACCAAACCATAGCAGATTGCAGTTCCAAAATACAAAGCAAAGAAAAAACCAAAAAAAAAAAAAAAAAGGAAAGAAAGAAAGAACAAGTCGAATTCAACATAGGTCTCAGCTGTATCAGAGATGAGGGATAGAGATGCCAAAAACACACGACACATACAAACCGCTGCATATTCGAAATGAAAAACACAGAAGGCATTCAAATCGAAGCAGATTTCAACAATTTTAACTTCGAAGCACTCTGCCAAGAGCGGAAACCAAGAAGCAAGTTTCATTAAAAAAAAGATAGCAAAAGGCATACAAATAGAAGCAGATTTCAACTATCTCAGCTCAAAATCGTTATGCAAAAACGCGAAAATGAATAGAGATAGTAGTGAGATTTTCAAAAACGCACACAGCAAACAAAATCACAACAGATTTTAGCAATCTCAGCTTCAGATCGCTGTTCTAAAACGCTAAAATCCGCAAAAAAGGCTAGTTTCATAGAAATAGGCAAGCAACAAATCGACGCAGATTTCAGCGATGTTTTAGCCTAGAATTATTGTTCAAAAACGTGGAAAGTCACGCCACGCAATGGACGAGCTATTCCAAAAGACACACAAGGCAAACAAACCGAAGCAGATTTCTCAGCTACCTTAACTTCAAATCATTGCACAAAACCGTCAAAATTCACAGAATAGTCGAGTTTCCCACAGACGCACAAAACATCCAAATCAAATCAAATTTTGGCAGTCTTAACTTCAAATCATTGTTCAAAACAGCAAAAGCACTAACGTAAGCAGATCGTCGAAGATCGAAAAATGCAGGGAAGTAGGTCTTACCTCCTTCTTCTTCTTCTCCGATGTCGACCAAATCTGAAACCTCAAAGCTGCTGGAAGCTCCAAACAGAGATTAAGGTTTTGGGGAAGAGAGATCTCACAGATCAAAGATCGAAGAGCGAAGATGGGAAAATGCAGTGAAGTCGATCAGGTCTGAAACCTCAAAGCTGCTCGCTGCTCTGGCTTCTGCTTCTTCTTCTCCGATGTCGATCAGGTCTGAAACCTCAAAGCTGCTGGAAGCTCCAAACAAATCAACCAATGTGTAGATTAGGGTTTTGCGGAAGAGAGATCTCAGAGATTAAGGTTTTAGGACTGGACGACAATGAGATGTGGGTTTTGGGACTGGATGTGGGTTTAGGGTTTTAGGGAAGACGAAAGAGTTTTGGTTTTGAGGAGAAGACGAAGACATTTTGGGTTTTGGTTGGTTTTGGTTCTGGGGGAAGGAAGAAAGAAGACGAAGAGGTTTTGGGTTTTGGTTTTGGGAGAAGGAAGCACGGTTTTGGTTTTGGGGGAAGGAAGCACAAAAACAAAAGGAAGGAAGCACGGTTTTGGTTTTGGGGAAGGAAGCACAAAAACGAAAGGAGGGAAATGTATAACAAAAGGAGGGAAACGTATAGCAGCGGAAAATATTTTCTGCTGCTATACGTTATATTATGTATAGTGGTATAATAAATTTTCTATTTGCTATGTATAGTGGCATAATAAAATTTCTGCTGCTATATGTATTATGTATATAATAAATTTTCTATGTATAGTGGCATAATAAATTTTCTGCTGCTATATATATTATGTATAGTGGTATAATAAATTTTTTATTTGCTATGTATAGTGGCATAATAAAATTTCTGTTGCTATATGTATTATGTATATAATAAATTTTCTATGTATAGTGGCATAATAAATTTTCTGCTGCTATATGTATTATGTATGTGGATATGGATACATATAGATTTGCTTGTATAGTGGCATATTATATTTTTTGCTGCTGTATTTCTCATACCTTATTAGTGACATAATTTATTTTCTACTGCTATTGTATGAGTAGTATGTAATTTTATGTAGATGTAGTGACGGACCATACTTTCCGCTGCTATACGTTTATATGTATTCATACGTTTATAGTGGCATAATACATTTTCTGCTGCTATATGTACGTATGAATACGTTTATAGCAGCAAAATATAATTTCGGACGCTGTATATATATTGATATTTAGATGTAGTGACGGATACATAAACCGCCGCTATAAACCGCTGCTAATTATCACTTTTCTTGTAGTGGGTGTTGGCATTCTGAATTTGAGACGCCTTTTTTTTTTTTTTTTTTTTGCTTGATATCTTGATTTCCTTGAAATAGCTGCTGATTGTCTTGAAATAGCTTCTGGGTATCTTTACATTCAAGGATTGTGCAGAGACCTTTTTTGTTCTCTATCCCCTTGGTTGTCATGGGAAAAGGTGAAATCTCTCTTGTTAAATTTAAGGGGATTTTGGGCGGAGGTCCTAAATATTTGATTTTAAAGACTAAGGTCCACAATAACTTATCGTACCGACGGAAGTCCTCTCATAAAAATGAAGCAATGAAAAAGAAAAAAAAAAACCCTGTATACGTCAGCAAAAGCAGACTTCAGACAAATTTATATGAGTTCTAGCAAAACTCAGATAAATTTGCCAAATGAGTTTTACTAGAAATTAACATAAATTTTCAGAAAAACTCAGATAAATTTCTTATTTTTCCGAGTTTACTGTTAGATAAATTTGTTTTGCTTTTTGTAATGATGTGAAATAAGAATGAAGGGAGGCTAGAGACTTACATATTTGAATAACTAAAGTCAAAGTGATTTTTCAGTATCTTCATCTGTTATAGTAGTGGTAGCAGGTAGCAAGATATTTAACATAGGCTATGCCAACAGAGTTGGGTCGATGGCGCTCAATTCCACACCTCAATGTAACCATAAGATGGTCCAATAATTTTAAAAGAAAAGGAAACTACTCAAAAGAGAAACATAATAACATCAGTGTATCCCTTCAAAAGTTTATAATGTATGTCACTGTATAAAAAAAAATCGTCTATCGAGAACCACTACTTCATTTGGCACCCAACTCTCTGTCCTCCCAAATTAGAAAAAAAAACCCTCCATCCTGAACAAGAGTATGCTTCAGCTCTTTGTAGCCATTTTTTTTTTTAAAGAAAAAAAGAAAAACTTGACTTGCATAAGACACCTTTCACTAATAATTCCAAAGGATTACAAGGGACCTATGATGAACAAGGGTTGGCTCTCGATCAACTCCCAGAGATGCCCAACATAATTTACATGGCCAGTGACCTAGAAAAGAACAACATTGACACCAAAGTGATTATTCCCCTTCCTGAGTTCTGCCAGAAACTCAGATAAATTGGTCTGAGTTCTGCCAGAAACTTAGATAAATTTGCCAAAAACTCAGATAATTATCTGAGTTTTTGGCAAATTTATCTGAGTTTTCGTCCAGTTTATTAGAGATTTTGTGTAATTTATATGAGTTCTTGGCAAATTTATCTGGCATTGTACTATTAGAAGCAAATCTAAGAAACTGTCATAACTTCCTCCTGTCACTAGTATATAACTCTACGAGTAGAAAAAAATAGAAAAATGTAATGCTAAATCCTTTTTGCAGATCACATTAAAGGTCTTGAGATTTGAGTTTCATCAATGGAAATCAAAGTATGTTTCCAAAGATGGTCAGATTTCAACACCTGAAGAATGTTACTATTAGGGGAAATGCAAAAGAGAGCTACTTTAGTTAGATAGAATGCCTTCAACATATTTGGCACAGTTCCATATTCTATTAAGATTGATTCTACGTACCCACTTAGCACAACTCAAAATTCTGTTAGTTCTGCTTCGTATATCCAAGAATTTTGTGGTGATTAAAATTTTTCCCTTTACTCACAGGTGAAGAGAAGGATTTGAACAGATGGAAATAAATACATGGATGAGGTTTTGAACACAGAGAAATAAACACATGGATGCATGTGTCTTCCTTTCCTTCATGCAGAGGTAAGCTCCAAATAGTACATAATCCAAGTATACATCATATATTGTAGAAATGGAAGTTAAAGAAGGTAATGAGAAAAATGTATGACATATAAAAGTGAGAAAAATTTCTGCCAGAAACTCAGATAAATTTGCCTGAGTTCTGCCAAAAACTCAGATAAATTTTCCAAAACTCAAATTATCTAAGTTTTTGTTCAGTTTATTAGAGTTTATGTGAAATTTGTCTGAGTTCTTAGCAAATTTATCTGAGTTTCTTAGAAACACTGATAAATTATCTAAACTCATATAACTTTTTTAGAAAAAGAAGGCTGTTGCTATGGGTAGGCTTCTGCTAACAAGCAGAGCAAAACAACCAATAAAACGAAACAGAAAAATCTCATTTCAAACTACTTATTTTCAAAATTCAGATAAATTTTCAAAAACTCAAATAGCAACAGTATTCTTGCAAGAAAAAAACAGAGACCCCATTTTTTGTTGTTATGATTGCAAGAGATAGACTTACACAAAACGGAAAAAGCAAAGAAAAAGCAAGACAACAATAGGTTTTTATGTTATGTAAAACATGTCGCCGGAGAAGGCCGGGACTTGTCGCGTTTTCATCGCCGGGACATTTCCATTGTGGCTGGTGTAGTCGGAGATGGCCGAATTTGATTTGCAGAGTTCTCTAGTAAAGTCCCTCATTCCTAAAGAAGAAGAAAGAAAGAGTTCTTCGGGACAACAAAGAATGAGAGAGAACTTGGCCTAGGAATGTGGGAGAAAGAGGCAAATTGGTCATGAAAATATATGACGTGACATATTATGAACCTTTCACCAAAATATCTCCAGCTGTCTGGACTAGAGACATTAGAAAAAAAATTGTTATCCTTGATGCCATAGAAGACCGTGCTCAGGGACTATTGACTAATTTACCCTAAATTTAATAGGGCTAATTACACATTATTGGCTTTTCAGTTTCAAATCTACATTAAAGGAAAGAAATTATGGGGGCATGTGGACGGATCTAATCCCAAACCCATATCGATGACACTACTAATTCTAAGGAAGTCATCAAGTGGAAAACCAAACATGCCCGAATCATGACTTGGTTTCTAGGATCAGTTGATCTGCAATATATTCTTAATCTTAGGCCTTATCAAATGGTGAAAGGAATGTGGGACTACCTAAAGTACGTTTATCAAAGGGATAACTTGGCCCACGGGTTTCACTTAGAACATGAGCTCTCTCCGTTTACTCAAGGGACATTGTCCATTCAGGAGTATTATTCTCATTTTATTCATTTATGGACGGATTATACTAAGACCATCTATTCCAGTTTACCAAATTCATTCAATTACAATGGTTCAAAACATTCCTTCAACTTTCAACTTCATAGAGGGATCAATTCTTAATGAAACTACGACATGAATTTGAACAAATCTGTTCAAGTCTGATGAGTCAAGTGCCCTCTCCTTCCATGATACATGCTTAAGTGAGTCTCTTTGTGAGGAACATCGTCTTACAACCAAGGCTGATCTTCAGTAAGCTATTATCAGCGGTCCAGTAGCTGTTACATATGGTGAGGAACATCGTCCAGTAGCTGCCTACCTGATCTTGTGTGGGACACGTGGCATGCGGCCCGGACGATTTTCTATAAATTTTTCACTTAGCACGAATGCCACGTACATCAACTATTCTTCCTTCATCCTATACACATCACATGCGTGACTATCTAGGCAATAACTTAGTATAAACCAATAATTAATTCTACAAATGGGACATCCGTGATAATAATCTCATTATTTCTTACCCACACATCTCAGATACCTTGAGATCTTATTTCAATTGGGGGCTGTGGAACTAATATTTCATTTCACTGATGTGATGGACTTTTAACATTTTCAACGACTAATCGGTTCTTACCAACTTCTATTATCTATGAAGAGATGCAATATAATAGTCACTTGGACTACTACTGCATTTTCTGATTGTGTACTCAACTTTTGCTCCTAATAGAGCTTCCAAGATCTATCACTTTCTTATCTTAGAAATAGAGTAATTGTCTGAGCTAAGGATACAACCAGATGTGGAGCGCCCCTAGTCTAAGTCACAACCTCAACTAGCATCCTAAGTTCTAAGTTAACAACTAAGCCACAAATAACATTACAGATGTTTAATGTGTATCAAGTTCCTATTCACTTTATCATCTTATTCACTTGCCACACTAGTGCCAAACTAGCACGTCCAAATTACTTATGAATTTGATGACCCATGACGACTACAAATATTGTCTAGTAAATTTGGTCATACAGCATCTCATACATGATGCTTCTGTCACCATCTTCATACAAGGCCTGTTTATTACTAATTGCCTTGCCCTTTTTGTGAGAGTGAGACTCTGATTGTTGGACGATTTTCTACTTATGTAAATGGGAAGTAGGGCTGAACAGAACCAGACGGCAGACCGGACCGGACCACTAAACCGGACCGAACCGGACCGGATTTGTGGTCTTAACAATACAAATCCGGTCCGGTCCAGACTGGATTTGAAAAACCAGTTTTATCCGGTCCAGTTCGGTCTAGACATTTTAAGAACCGATTTGGACCGGACCGGACCGGATTAATAATAAATATTTTTTTTTAATTTTTTCTAATATAAAATTTTAAACTTAAAAAAAAAAATGTTCAAAATGTTTAAACTTTGAATTAAGTAAGTCAGCAACGTTCAAAATCATTAAGTAAGTTAGCAATGTTCAAGTCTTTAAATGAATTCACATTCTTTTTTATCTTAAGACGTGAGTTGAAAATAAAAATAAAAAGATTATGAAAAAAAAACTAATGAAATCGGTCTGGACCGCTTAAATGGTCCAAACCGAACTGTTTTGGACTAGTCCGGTCCTCCCATTTAAGTACAATCGGAAATCCAGTCCGACCGGATTCCGGTCCAAAAACCGGACCGGATTTCCGATTGTGCATCCCTGATGGAAAGATTGATTGACTTGCTACTAGCATTATCAAATAATTTCAGCATTTTTGAAGAGGATCCCTTGTGATTAAGTCAATAACTAATTCAGCGGATTTTAGGTTACTTTTATGCCAAGCACTCATGGTTCCCCACCCATGTCTTACGTATTGAGTTTTGTATTTAAAAACTTTTTGTATTTCATTGCCAACTTCCAATCTGTCTTTAACAATCAACACGTCATTCAATTGTGAAAACAAAAGTACTCCAGCTGCCTTGACATAAACGAATATGTCACTATTTTGTGATAAATCCCAACTATATATTATAAAATAAAATAAAATTTGGTCAAATCATCGACCATGGTTCCGTACATAAAATCAAATTACATGTCCCGAGGAACAATCATCACACTTCAACTGCTCATCAAATTATCAAACTATGGGCACTCAATTTGGCATATTTACAATGAGTGTCAGGGATTTTATCGAATTTTGTTTTGTTTTATGCTTTTTAATATTTAGTTGGGTCTTACCACTAATATAACGTTGGACATATCCTACCATAAGGTACTCAAATAACGTATGCTCTCGTATTAGTTGATGGATTTAGATGTTGAGATTTCGATACGCAGCCTGATATCTAGTACCTTCTAGTGATTGAAAAGTGTCGTGGATCTCTTCGCCTCATCTTTTCTAGAGAAATAGAGAGTATTAAACCCTAGAGCTCCCTTATCTTTTATATATATATATATATATATATAAATTCCCAAAGAGTCACACGTACATATTGGAGACTTCTTCGCAAAGAAATCCACATCTACTTATCTTCTTGTAAATTTTATTTGACGATATAGATCAAGTCTCACTATAAGCGGGACCATATTCTCTACCGGCCCGTGCCCTGCTTGATCTGACATGGGAGCCATGGCATGCGGGCCACACGACTTCCTACATGCAATGATTGCCAAAATGAAGTGTTCACAAGTGGCCATTGTACGCCAGGTCCGAGCTACGCCACTGCTAACCTACTCCATCTAAAATCCTTTGTAGAGCAAGACCTGACCCTTTGTGTTAACTTGGAGCTCCACCCAATTATTTTTGGTCGAGTCCATTTGGGCCTTGGATTCAACCAACTCATTTGCAACCAATACTACCAGAACCGTCGTGATCGTCATCAATAAATCCTTGTCCCATTTACATCGTGTTCATTTTTTTCCCCAGTAGTATTAGAACATGCAGGAAGAAAATAACACATGTAGCATTAGAAGATCATATACCCTCTGATTGGATGGTTGTCATGTGTGAGATCATAACTGAAAAATGACCAGATACAACTCCACATACAGTAATTGCCTGATAATAACGCATGCTTGCTGAGAATTTGAGGTTGGTATCTTTCTCTATCATTTTGCTTGAAATTGCGCACTACTTTTATACAGGAATTTCATCATTCTCTGGCAAATGCTTTGTGGACCATACTGCATACGCAACCACTTCACTTATAGACCCTCCAATGCCCCCCAACATAAAAGCATCCTCACAAAAGGTTACAATAACCAAATCCTCTAAATGTTATCTTGCCAATTGGAACGTTCACTAAATTCTTCATTAGAGCATGCACTTGATTTGCGGATCACCAATTCGGATGGTTATTAGAATCATCTCATGGGAATCAACATTTTGGTGGGACCCACTACCAGAAGGTTGGTGTAAACATCATCATCATAATCATCATCTTAATTATCAAGGATCATAGATTAGTGTAAACATTTGGATGGGACCCACAAACCGAAAGGTCTCTCTCTCTCTCTCTCTCTCTCTCTCTCTCTCTCTCTATATATATATATATATATATACATGATTATTCCTTCTCCCACTGTGACTGTGAAGAGCTATTTTATGCTTTTCAACTGAAGCTTGAGGCATAAACAAGTCATTCTCAAGAAAACTTAAGAGTTAAGTATGGAAAATACTCAAATAGCTTTTTGTTCCTTGGGTATCAGATGACTCAGATCACATGACAAAAAAAACCTAATCCCTATATTTCCTGCTAAAAGACAATCAATCAAGAACGAGTTTTGGTGAAGCTAATCCTCCTCTCTTCTGGCCGTAGTAAGAATCTACATAAACAAAATGGGTTGGAAAGAAATTTTCAATACTTCCTAAACAAACCATTGGAACATTTGTTTTTTCTTTAGGTAATGCTAGTGGATATTTTCTATTCCAATCAAAGTTCATACCTAGCTACCTTACCTTTCCATGGAGGATTTTGATTTCCTTACCGGTCGAGTGAATAGACGGAACTTCAAGTGGACTGTTTAATTTTCTGCCTGGTTTGTGAACTCAATCAGACTCCATTCGTCCGGAGAGTTGACTTGGATCAGCCATGAAACTGAGTTCTCACCTTTCGTCCGTGCCGCAAAAGTTTTGGCCTCACTTGGTTTAACTTGGCCTAGACATAGCTGATTTCGCATTGACACGGCAAGACTCTACTCATGAATCTTTTTTAATTAATTATCATTATTTTTAAACAATCACAAGTTTTTACTCTTCTTTTTTTTTTTCTGCTGACGAGGGTGTTTTACATCTTCGAAAACCGACTATTTTCTCAAGAACGTAAAGTTCATGTCTCCCTCACGCACTGGGTAAGTCGGACTTTTGTTTGGACAAGTGGCCCAGGGAGATAGAGAGCATGAGTTAAGTCTTTTAAATCCAACATTGGTATACGTGCCTTTTATTTATTTATTTATTTTCTTGGTTAAAAGGACTAAATTCAATTGCATCTATAATTTGAGTTATGTAGCAATCATCGGATTTGGACCCATAACCAAGTAATTAAATCTAAAAAATTGATGGTGAGGGATCCAGAGAAACCCAGGTGGAGGGCTTACATGGGCTGAAGCGCTGTCCTGCTAGTTAGTCAAGGTTCAGCCCATTTAGTTCATCAGGCCTAACATTCATCCACAGATCTAGTCTCAGTCCCTAAACTTCATTCCTGGGCCCAGCCCATTTAGCCCAGTCTTAGGTCCATTTATTTTGAGTTCTCCAGGGCATCTGGGCAATCTAGCTAGGCATTTAGGTAAACATAGGGCAATCCCACCTGACTCAACTTACTTAGGTCCAAATCAAGACAATGGACTTCAGAGGTCAGCCCATATCGATCACCACTTCTGGCCCAGCCCATGTGCAACGTACCTTGATTGAATTTCATTGTAATGGTAATAGGTATGTTACACCTCTCAGACTAACGTGTATGTGCTAACCCAGAACCTGTTTATTAGTTAGGATCAGCCCATGTGCAACCTACCTTGATTGAATTTCATTGTAATGGTAATAGGTATGTTTCACCTCTCAGACTAACGTGTATGTGCTCACCCATAACCTGTTTATTAGTTAGGATAGAAAGTCAATCCCTTGTCTGTTTGCTAGTATAGCTGGAAATTAAAAAAAAATGAACCCTAATAATGGATTGTGCGCATGTACAGATTCAACCCATTTATTAGCTGAGTGGAAAATTAAGGTCATCCCAAACATGGAATTACTGGGTAGGATTCGGGTTAGGGTTGTGAGTCGAGTCAAAAAATGTATGGAGAAAAAGTTGAGAGAATGAAAGTGGAGAACTGTGGTCCGGTAGACAGTTTTCTCCAATTATTCTCTCTACATACAAATGGTCCCCAAAAGATTTTAAGGGTGCTTCCTTTAAACAAAGAAAAGTAGGTGAGGGCCTTTTTGCAAATTTCCTAAAATCTTATAATCTATAAAAACCCTGTCACTCACTCTTAGCACTCAATCCATCTTAACACCTAAGAAGACATGTCTCTCAAACTGACAGTTATATTCGTTATTTGCCTCATTCATTTCTACCCTACCATGTCCTCAGACCCCGACCCGGTTCAAGATTTCTGCATACCTGAAACTAAACATAACTCCAGCCGGACTGCCCGGTTCACCGAGGTCCCATGCCGGAACTCGTCCAACGCCACCGTCGATGACTTTGTCTTCGACGGCTTAAAACGACCGGGGAGTTTCAATGCAATGGGCTTCACAGGGATCTCGGTGAACCCCGCAGCCTTCCCTGGCTTGAACACGCTAGGCATGTCATTTGTGCGTGCTGACCTTGACGTTGGTGGAGTCAATGTGCCCCACTACCACCCCCGGGCCACTGAGATCGCATTTGTTCTTGAGGGGATGGTCTATTCAGGATTTATCGATTCGACGAACCGGGTCTTTGCAAAGGTAATCGGAAAGGGGGAGGTAATGGTCTACCCTAAGGGCCTGGTGCACTTTCAGATGAATGTCGGTGATTCTCCGGCGACAATCTATGGTAGCTTTAACAGTCAGAATCCGGGGACGGAGAAAATTCCCATTGCAATCTTTGGGTCTGGGATCAAAGGAGAGCTTTTGGAAAAGGCTTTTGGATTGAGTGCTAAAGAGCTTGAGATGTTGAGAAGGAAGTTCAGTCCCTAAAAGGAGCAGAGGTCATCTTCGGCAATTATTTTTTTGAAATTTTGATTTAAGAGGGAGAGTTTCTAAATCCTGTCTTTGTGGGTGGATAGGATTTGGGGTATTTTGTAATTCTTTTAAGAATATCTCTGTTATATTGAAATCTAGCTGATTTCACTTCCAAGTTATTTCGATCGAAAAATAATAATAATGGTATTGTTTGTTTGATGGTTCCCACTGTGGATGGCCCAAGGTAAGAAACTAAATCCATGGGTGATCCTAGTTGTACAATCTATTGTTTTCTAAGGATGATTGGTTGGTAAAATTGATAATGTGCGAGGATAAAATGGTATGGATCGGCATATTTAAGAAAAACAAGTGGCAGTTTGACACGAGAATCCATCATAAGGACCAGTAGATGAATGGCCCAGATACATTATCAGTAGCAGCACCATGTCTCGTCCTATATCTTTCAAAGGTTGGATTTGTTCGTTGTGCTTTTTCAGAATCTATAATGTATATTAGAGTGTGGCAAGTTTTTATTGCCAATTGCATAGTTGGACGCTAACCATCTTTTTATAGCCAGCACAAAAAGAGACTCTTCTAGGACATGATTTAGTTATAAATGATCAATATTAGTACCATGAAGAATTGTGGGCCCTTGTGTATCTACAAACTTCAAATCTGATGGTCACCGATCCTTTGATGGTCAATGAATTCTTCGAATTTCTAATCAATGGGCTAAGAGTGAATCATTTAAGATGAAGATCCACAGTGAGCCATCCAGTAACATCACAGTGAGCCATCCAGTAGCAACTTTGACTGAATCTTGTCATGATCAAAATGATGTTTTTCACCATAAATTTAAGTCATTTTCTTCACTTTCAGGTTAAAAAAAAAAAAAATCTGAAATCACTAATATATGTGAAGAAAATGAGTTTAGTCAACTGTTCGGCATTAAGTTTGAGCCGGTTGTAGTTCTTCATCAATATTGTCCTCATTAACTAATTAAGTTCCATTCACGAGTTTCACCATTACACTCAACCAGATTCAAAGCCGTGGTCTCCGTCACTTTCTATACAGACTTTTTTGTTAGAAGAAATAAGAACACCACTTCATACTGTATTGAGGAAACATTTGTGCGACATTAAGAACTCCCCGTCTTCTCCTCTTTAAAAAATGTTCAATCTTTTCTTCTTTTTGCATGGGAAAAAGTTGCAACAAATTGCAAAAAAGTTACAAGCTCAAAAAACTGTAGGGTTTTTCTATGCTACCATAGAATCCTCGGTATACACTTGCATTGAAAGTCAAGAGTTGCCTCCTATCCCAAAATTTTGACACTTGTATCTGAGTTTTAAAGAATCTCAATTAATGGGTAGAAAAAATTGCAATGGCTTTTTATCAGCCATCACCTAATTAGGAGAATTCCATTGGTCGGTAGAGAAGTTGTACCACTAGGAAGGGAGAATGAAATGCATTGGTTGTGTGGTATGATTTGAATAATGGGTGTTTGGATAAGTAGATTTCTTTAGTAATATAAAACAAAAGGCTGTTTACACCATCTAATTAGTAATTACTATCATATTCCCCTTAAGAAAGTTGGAAAAGGAAATGAACTTGTATGCCAGATCTTATGCACCAATTTTATTACTGTGGACAGCATGATTTGATGAAAGGGACTGATCCAATGAGTCCCACAAAATATTGGTTACGCCCATCACACCAAACCATTTTCCTGTAATAATGTGATTTTTTTGTTAACCTGAGCTCAATATTTTCAGGTTGGGTCGAGTTCTAACCTATTTACTGCTCTAGATGCGTATGGTACAGAAATCTATCAAACAAGAAGAGCCTAATACCATTTGATCAAGATAACAAATCAACTTGTTATCTTGATCATTATGTAGACGTTTCTATCTTCTTCTTTTAATACATCCTCTTATTTATGGAAAAAAAGGCCTATGCTCTGTGGGGTCCGCTAGATAAACCGCCAGTATCCTCAGATGGGGCTAGCAAGGAGTTCTCCTTTCTAGTATTTCATGGAGAGCATAACCATGGTGCAGGAACTCAAAAACTCAATTCGACTTGCCTGCACTCATTTGACTCAAGAACTCAGCGAGCTACCAAGTTGACTCGCTGGTGAATGATCTCAATTTACTGCTACTTATCAAAAAGGAATGATGTCCGCTTGGAATTGCTCTTCTGGTGCTAGAACTAGAATAGGCTATGGCATATGTTTTTTTAAAGTATGATCACAACTATGATTCAATTTCCGTAAATTCACCCACTAGCCTAACCTGAACCAACCCAGTAATTATTAGATCGGCCTAACATTTTCAATCCAATTTATAAATGAGTCAGGCTCAAATTAAGGAAGGTCATACGTGCTACTGGACCCACTTATGTCATGAATCCTAAGCTGATTTTTAAATTTAGCGATTAGTTGGACATTTCCAATCCAATTAATAATTCATTCGGATTTAAGTTGGATCCATTCTCACCCATGCTAACTCATTCCCACTGCCACTAGGGGTGCTCATGGGCTGGGCTTGGGTGTAATCAAGACCCCTTTCGTAATTGGGCTGGCTTAGATTAAGTGACAAAAAGCCCAAAGCCCGGCCCAGCCCTCCGGGCATGACTAATGAATGCTTGTAATTTAGTATATTTTATACAAACAATTGGTACAAAGCCCGGTTCGTCCATGTTGAATTTGCAAAGTGGGAAAAAGTATGTGTATTCATTTTACAAATGGGTTTAATATATAGCACCCAGATAAGTTAAATCCCTGAACTTGAGGGATATATGTAACAAAAATAACAATGTAACAAATAAGAAGGGTTAAATTGAAGGGCTTGGGCGTGACATTTATGGCACTTGTTGGGCTTCATTCGGGGCAGTATATGGCTGAGCCTGGACATGAACACCCCTAATTGCCCTGATGTTTGTCAACGTACGACATGTCTCGAACCAAAGACCTAACTTTTTCAATCAAAGGTTTCAGCCATCAAATAAGAATACAGATCGGCAATTGCCAGTTTCCAACCCTATCATAACCCATCATAGGCACTTGCATGCGTGTGTGCAAGTTTATTGAACAAGGATCAGAATAATTGAGGTCTCTAGCTTGCAAGAAAAGATAAAATGATTCCACTCATGGCGAGGATAGATCGCTTTTCAGGGGAATGTTACAGGTCTGGAGTGTCTGCTACTACAAATATGTGCCCCATTATCTTATCACCGAGTCTTAAATATTCCTTTGACTAGTGCGGTACAAATGGATTTCCCTAGTTTAAAATTAGAAAAGTGGGGAATTCAAAAATAAAGAACAGAAGTCCATTATTTCTCAATCTCCAATTTCTTGGGTGTGGACCACCTGTGGAGTGATTTATTTTTGAGTTTTATATATATATATATATATATATATATATATATCCTTCTAAGGTTTCCATAATTTATAAATAGACCCACGTGGTTTCAGTATATGTAAATAGGCCCCCGTGGTAATAGTATCTTGATTCGTAATTAGCATTTTATTTTCTACTACTGTTCATATCAATTTGCACAGATGAGCCAATGTTTAATTCCTCTGGGGTTGGCTTCTGGCCAAAATATTCAAGCTTAAGCTGGGGTTGATTTTGTTGAAAGCTGATCAACTTGAGCTCAAGGTCCGCTCATGAAAAGCACGTAATGGAGTGTTCAGTCTGTCTTCAAATATTATATACCTTATCACAAATCTTGGTCAAATTTTGATCTGCTATGCGATTTGTTGGTATATGGAGGAACAAAATGCTTGGCATTATAAAAAGAAATGATGATATACATTGATGATCCCAATTGACATAAAACTCTATCAGCCAAAATTATAGCAAAATTAAGTTGAGTGAAAAATGCAAAACAAAATCATGAAGATTCATATGTCATTGTTGGTGCTCCCTTTCTTTCACTGGGACTGGTTTATTGAGAATGGCTACTCACCTCATTGGTAAGTGGCGGCACTTCTCACCTGGTTGTTCATGATTCGAACCCTGGGTAAGCCACATTTTTTCACTTGTATGGAGTTTCTTCCCATTTGAATTTCTCCCTAATAGATTGGATTTGGGAAAGAGAGGAAGAAAGAAAAATATTAATAAGTTTGCCTGTTCAGGGTCGATGGCAACCGTCACTTGTTATAGAGAATATCTCCATCGACCCTCAACATAGAAAATGAAGGACGATAGCAACCACAAAAAATTATGGTAAAAAAAAATTATTTTTCTGTACGGATTCCCTGTTTGGTGTGAGTTTGGCTAAAGTTCTATGTTTCGTGCAATGGTCACCTAAAGTTATTTTTTTCGTAAAATCCCCTAATAATCTACGTTTGTAACCCTTTTTCTTAACCACATAAATGTTAGAAAAAAGATATAAAATTTTGTAAAATTATATTTTCCAAAGGAAATTAAGTTTCTAGTTTATCATCAAGTAAATGTTTCTATTACGTCGTACTGTTATAGGCACACCATGAGTCCATTAGACCTGTAATCTAATTAAAAACAGTTTATAGCTTTCTAGCCATCAATGTTGTGAATAGAGCACAATACAACATCGCCATCCATCGGAAGCAACATTTACATATAAATTATATTATAGTGTTATAAATGTATCATATATATATATATATATATATGGAAGTGCTCCAATAAGAAATATCTCTCACCTTATATGATAGATTGGGTGGGGACCCTCACATCTCTCACCTTATTATGAGAGATTGGGTGGAGACCCTCACATCCAAATCCAATGTCAACAATATAAATGTGAGGGCCCCATCCAATCTCTCATATATATATATAATATGTGCCGGGCCAGGCTGGGTCAAGCGCTAGCCCCATCCTCAAGATAAGAGAGAGAGAGAGAGAGAGAGAGAGAGAGAGGTTGTAGAGTTTTCAAAATCTGGCCCCGCCCTACCCTACCCTACCTTACCCTTGGGCTTTAGGACAAGGAGAAAAGCACTCACTATACGGGTTGTGGCAGGTCAACCAAAGGGCAGTATTGACAACCCTACACGTAAGCCATAACACTTGACGTGACTTGCTGAGCTTAGCAAGGCTTGCTGAAGCTCAAATCAGTTTCTAAATTTGGCTTAGTCTTTGCAGGGAAAACACAGCTCATAACCTAGCTAGGTACATCGACAGCCCGACCCAAAGAAGTCTAAAAGGGTTGCGTTGGGTCAAAGGTCAACCAGTCTACAATAGGAATATACTGTCCCTATGTAGTTTATTCTTCCTCATGGCTGAGGCTTCTCTTCCTACAAGCCCAGACTTCTTTTCGAATGGCTCCATGGATTTCAGCCCACTTTGGCCGGGTAAAAACACAAATAAATAAAAAGCAGCCTCAGCTCATTGCCAGCCCTATTGTGTTTAGTCATTCTATCACTAGCATACTACTTCATCATCTGACAAAAAAAAAAGGGTGGGTCTAAAGTGGAACCACGGTGTGTTTAAATCCGGAATAGATCCTATATATGTATTGCATCCAAATTTGGCATCAATTAGAAAACCAAAGGTTTGAATACAAATCTTAATGTAGGGATATAAAAGGGTACGTGTAGGGTGGAACTATGGTATGTCTAGATCCGGAACAGATAATATGTAGTGGCTGCATATCTTTGGGATTATGTATTGTATTCCGGGTTAGCCGGTTCGTCTTTTGATTGGCCAATGACTGGATTCAGGGTATAGGGTATTTTAGTAATTGTACTGAGGCTTTCTTAGGATAGAGTGTGGGTGCCGGCGATTACCAAACTACGTTGGACTAAATAGAAGAGATTCGTAGGCACCCTTGCCAAATCACGTAAATCTATATGATTTTGTTTCCCTTCCTGGTATCAGAGCCTCAACCAACAACAAATATGGCATCAATTATAAAAACGAAGATCTAAATACGAATCCGGATGTAAAAGAATTAAAATATAGAATTACAAAGTTGTATTTTATTAGAAACATGGATCCTCGGGTCAAAGCACATTAGGATTCAGATTATGGATCCAAAAACTTTAATCGGCTATCCTCATCAAGGTTGGAAAATTTGTGACTCAAACTCGACTCATCCAATGCAAAAAAATTGACTTGGATAGAGTCAACGTGGAGATTCGGGAGAGAAATGTTTTTTGAAGAGTAATTTTAAAAATGAATACATTACTTATAAAGTATAAAAATATATTTATTTACATGCATTTATGATAATTAACTCAAATTAATAAATTTATATATACAAGAAAAGTACAACAGTATAGAAAACAAAAGGAAAAACATTGCATATTACGTAATTTGTTAGTTCAAACGTTGAATGTAAAAGATCAAATATAAGTTTCAAATAACATTTCAGTCATCATTTTTAAATTACTGACTCTGAACCTAATACATAATTATTTATAAGTAAATTTTAATTATTTAGAGTTAAATCTGTATATTAAAATGTTCAAAATACAAACAACTTACTAAAATGAAACGACTCGGCCTAATCTCCCCTATTTTTTACTTGGTCCTTTGTAAAAAAATGAAGACCCAGGAGAGTCAATAGTCAACTCGGAGAGATTTCCAACCATAATCCTCATAAAACTCAATCCACATCTAAATTTTTCCTAGATCCAAAATCATCTTTCATATCCCCTTCTTTCCTGAATTGGAGAGTATGGATATACGAATAATCGGATGCCTATTGGCATCCCTAACTTAAAGCAAGTCCTTCATTCCTTCCAAGTCCTTTTTGAGATTAAAAGCTTATATATGAGTTTGTTATACAAGCACCTAATTTCAAACCATAAGCTGAATTATCCCTACATTCCAAAGAAAAGAAAGTGCAATCTGGTATGCATTTTATCTTATTAGAGTAGTGCATACAACATCTCATTCCATGCATCAGGGACCCCAGGTAGGCACCAGTGGCTGCAGTCTGTGGAATGTCCTTCTGGGTGTTGGGCCTCTTCCTCTGTGAGAGCCCTGACATAGACTGAAGGGTGGCCATCTCGTCGGAGGGCCGACATCACCGTGATATCTTGAAGGTATACAGGAAATCTCATCCTCCTCAACACACCTCGCAGGACAAACAGTTGTTCGGGAAGATGAGGCTGTCGGCGAAAATATGCTAGAGGCTCTTTTTGATAATAGCATTTCAGTCCATTGTCCCTGGAAATGTATAAACAGCACATGAGTAGAATGTTCATTGTAAAACCCAGCCCACTTTGGGTCAAGTTTAAAAACTCATCCTGACTACCCTGACAGAGCCGATTCAATTGGGCTCACATTTTGACCAATTCTACCAAATTCACACATCAACTTGAATTTCCTTGTTTTTGAACTATGTTTGTTCGACAATTATTGGGCCTAGTACCAACCAAGTGGGCCTTGTTTGGACTAGACTATGAGGTACTTAGTTTACCTGTTGTGCTTAGGAGAGACGCTTCGGAAGATGACTCGTGTTCTCCGTGGATCTAAGTTTAGATCAACCCATCTAGCCCATGTAAATAAGCCTTTCTCATAAGCAACCATGGGATTAAGATCTGTGAATATTCTGTTCCCTTCCTTTAAGAAATCCCATCTGCAATGAAACAATTGTTTGATGAATATGATTCTCATAAAGTCTGTAAATTCTATAAACATGTTCTGTTAAGGTTAGGTTGAAATATTAGGGTTGAAAATGGACAGGGTTGATAATTGTTAGTATAAATCATTCTTTATATGGGAAACTTTTAAGGTCACTTATCAGGCACAACATTGAGATCTAGATAAAGTATACGATCCTGAGAGACAGTGCTGGGTTGAATACTTTCATACACAAGGCCATTTGTATTAGACATATCAGGTCAATCTAGACCAAACAGCCGGGCCTTGAGTGATACTGTTAAGTCTCATCTTAGAACCACAGCTTCATACTCATTTCGGCTCACCCTCACTAGACATAGTTGAATTCACTCAGCAACTAACTGATTAGGACACGGTGAGCGAGTCAAGCAGAGTATTTAACCAGACTGGCCCGAGTTACTCGAGTCAATGACCATCAGAGTTAAGTCAAGTTTCAGAGTTTCTAGATCCATCCAACCAGGATGGACTCAAGCTTGTCCTGGTCAACCCGGCATACTTGCAACCCTAGTTTAAAAATAAGGAACACATTACAATGCCAAGATAAGAATTGAAAATGAGTATATCTTACGAACTCCATTCGCCAGAGTGAGTCCACCAGTGAGCTGAATCGAACACTAGAATATCAAGTCCTCTCCAGTACTGTGCGTTCTCTTCAATGGAGTCGAGTTCCAGAATTCTTTTGTTTTGATAACCCGACTTCAGTTCCACCAGGAATGGAGCCCAACAGAATTCAATTGATGCCTCAAAATCCTGCATCCATTACAAACTACTGAGTCATGTTCCCAGTTTATAAGATCAAGAAGGATTAGAGTGTGCCTTTGATCTAATGGATCATCATGCCATATTGGTTTGATGATTCTAACCATCTGATTACTGATCGTTTCCATTCCAATCATCCATTTTGCATGGTTTCTTGGCAGGAATGTAAAATGGAAAGGGCCACATCAAATGAATGAAACACATTACGATCCACTTATACTTTAGAAAGGGCAACGTATTAATTCCTATCATATCAATGGCATGTGTATGACATATCCATGCCCTATATGACCATCATAGGGTACAGATTGATGATTGGACCACTTGGGCTTACAGTTTGGATAATATATGTTGTGGGCCACCCGATTGGATTGCACCATTTGGGTTGACAGCTTGGATCATCGAGGTTTAAAGCCACCTGATTGGATTATCTATGTTATATGTTCATGCCGTTTCACTGGGGATCCAGTGAACTGATAGATGGTCCAAATCTGTCATTGTCTGCTACTAGACAAGTCAGTTGAGTCAAACCCATACCAGTACTGAGTCACATCATGACTTGAATGAGTTGTAGCAACTTGGGTGAGCCGTACCAACTTCTGTGGTGATCAAGTCGGACATGAAAGCAGGAATTTATGTGTAAAATTTGAACTGATCATGTGCATAAAATCGTTAAGCGGACATCAAATAGATAGAATGAGATTTTAATGATGATGGTTTTTCTCTCTCTCTCTAACAAAAAAGATTTCTCTATCATATGATCGCAACCATTGATTTATGGGTCTCAATATTTAATGGTTTCTTAAGTTGGATTTTAAAGAAATTCAATCCATCAGCAAGTATAATTCAGATAGATATCAAATTAGAATGAGCGCTCAATCAGAATTGAAGATAAGTGGGTGGCACCAGGTGCTAAAATCATTACCTCTCACGTAGGAATAGTGATAAATCAGAATAGTGATTTTCTTATCTCAAGCTTTAGCTCAAGATGGATCTGAATGGAGAAAATTAATTCTATTTCCAATAGAATTGGTACAAGGCTTTAATGATAATAGGAATAGTAATAAAATACCTCACATTTGTGTGTTTGCTTAACACAGAAAAATCTTACCAAGGCGTGGAAAGCCATTGACGAACCATTATATGACACCGTCTTTTTCTCAGGTGGAATGACATGTTCAATCAGGCACACAAGGGACTCCCATTGGTTTCTCATTATGGAATCTCCAACCAGCATCATCCTCTTCCTTCTCATCTTCCCCAGAAATTCCAATGCATCAAACCTGATTCGCCAGAAGAGAACCATTACCCATTTCAGTCCTCAAAGAAAATTTCCATGCATGTGGCCCTGTGGGCTTACGGGCCTCTGCCCCTTCACTCATTGAAGTCATTACCCCACCACAGGAATCTATACCGAAATGTGCCCCTTTATAAAATCTAGCTTGCTCTTAAAAAAAAATGTAGCGATAATTACTTAGCACCCTCGTTGGATTTCAGCATAAAAAATGTATAGATAACCGCTCCTCACCCCAATAGTAAGGAGGCGTAGTTTTTACTTGGTTGTCCAGGGTTCGACAACCCTGGGCAGGCCACCTTCCCCCACCGAAGGACTCTTCACCTCGGCGCGGTTTCCTTCTCTCACCCGAGGGCTTTTAGAGTCCCTGAATCCCAGCCCCCTTAGCTGGGGTACAAAAAAAAACTAAATAAATAAAAAATGTATAATAATACTTTAATTGCAAACAATGTTTAATAAATTAGTATTCAAGAAATCTCGCAGGGTGTCATGTCCAACACACCTGCACAACATAGCATCTATGGCTGCTTAGAACAACCATACCTTGGGATGTTACAGCCATCTGGTTTCCACCTCCACTTCTCGTAATCAGAATCCGGCCGGCCGTTCATCTGGCAATTCACTTTGCCACTCAAATATGGGCAAGTGGCATCGTAAAGAGGGTACGATTGATCGTATATCCATTTTCCAACTGAGAAATCGCATTGCCTCTGGTGAGACAGTCGACTTTGAACCACATTGACATCATCTTCTTTCCCTTGGAGCCACTCCAGATCATCCAAATCGAAGTCAGATTGTGCAGACACGCCCAGGAAGAAGCTTTGATAGAAGATGAAGATGATGAGGGAGACGAAGATGAGGGATTTGAAGGGGAGGGATGAAGGTGTGGCCATTGAAGCTACAGGAAGGTGATAGTGAGTGAAGTTGGTATTAAAAGGACCTGTGGGTGGGTGTTGAGGGAATCTTCTAAGTTGACCAAATGCATGGCTTTTGCGCTTAAAATGCGGTGGAAAGGACCATATCCTTTATGTTCATGCCAATGCCATGATGCCTAAGCATTTGAGATGTCTTGTTTCCTTCTTTATTATGTTGGCCACTAACAAGGTAAAATGTCTAGTAAAAGGAAAAGGAGAAAGAGTGCTGTAAAGGGTTCAAAGCTTGAACGGAAAAAGAGAGGGGTGTTCATGGGCTGGGTGAACGCCAACTGGCCACACAGAACTGGATTTGGGGTTTGTTTAGGACCATGAGATAGACATAGGCCTAATTTTCTAGCACGAAAGTTAAAGGGACCAGGCCTGCAAAATGAAAGGCAGTCGGTCCATGGAAAGGCACGTAGGAGTTTATTTAATATGCAGATAGTTGAACCTAAAAGTAAGTTTCTCCCCTGTGGGCTGTATTGGACATGTATATTACCTGATCACAAAATGGGCCAGGCTGGAGATCTTTGGTCCAACCTGGCACAATCCATGAGCACCCTAGAGAGAGATGATGTTTGTTAAGGCGGGGGAATTTATAGTCCTCCAAAGCTGTGGATCACTATATTGATGGCCCACCACATACAAAAAGCACAGGCAGTTGGTAAATCCTTGTCATCTGATTGACAGAGATTTCCTTTTGAATTTTCACCATTGATGATTTGATTCCTTCTTTATTTTATTTTACTTTTTTTTTTTTTCAGTTTCATTCACAGGCAGTAAATCGAGTCACTAGAATTACCTCTTTGCTGTGCTTCTGGTACCATAGGGCAGGGGCGGAACTAGAGGGGGCCCATCTCCCTCCCTGACATTTTCAGAAAACTGTCGATTTTCTTAGAAAATTTAGATTTTTTTTTTCTGCTGAAAAATTTTAGAACATACTTTCACATTGCCCTCACCACACCCAAAAAAAAAAAACCTTCATAGTGGCTTTGATGATGATGATGATTATTTTCAAAAATATCAGTCAAGTTCAACAAAAAAGTACAATTCCAACCTGCCAACCTATCCCAAATGTGACCTCTTAACTCATTCCTTTCCCAACAAATGGGTTGATTGAGTCCAAATATTATAGCTATTCAACCCAAGCTCAATCTAATCTCCCCGTCCTATTAATTAGGGTTGAGGTTGTCCCTTCTAAATTATGGATTGGGTCCAGGAATTCATCTTCAACACATTAACAGTTGGTCAGATTCAGGCTTTTTTCTATTGTTATTTGGTACCCTAAACTAGGGGGCTGGGGCCAAGAGAGGTCACACAAGTGGAAAGAGGAAGCCAGACCACGGGATGGGTACACCACGCAAGTGGGAAAAGGAAGCCACAATGTGGGAATGATAGCCCACACTTGTGGGAAGAGAAGCCCACACTTGTGGGAAGATAAACCCACACACACCAGGAAAGAGTGGCATATCTAAGAATACGGTCAGCCAGGTGACATGCGGGGTTGTGAGCCAACTGAGCAGCCCTTGGTTGTCAGTCAGATTCAGGTTGAATACATACATGTCACACAATACCTATAATAGCCAATATGTGACCCATTAATCCTAGATTCAACTCACCCCAACCGATTTCAACCTAAACCAAAGTCATATTAAACCAGACCAACTTCAATTCTAGAATCCGAGCCCAACCCGAATCCAATCATGATCAACCAGAGTTTGGGTTTAGGTGTGTTTGGGTTGGGTGAATAATTGTTGGTAATGTAACCGCATATTCAGCCACTGATTTGCTCTTTCCAGAGTCAAAATGAATGGAGTAGCAAGTCGTTGGAGAAAAAAGGCTAATTCGATGATCATTCCGACCTCATCATTTTTAACCACCCCCAACTAACAAAGAGTAGTCTTTCAGACCATACAAGTGGCAGCAGATTGGTTGTGCCCTAAATAAATGGAGCCCATCCAATCAATGTCCTGCAAATAATGGTTTAGATTTTTAACCAAGTATAGAGAAATGACTGTTCAGAAATGACAGGTATAAACTATGGTGCATATGAGCACAATATGTACACAAGGAGGAAAAGGGAAGACTCAAAGAAGGGAGGCTTGCGAACACCACCAAATGTTGCAGTGCTTGCGGCTTTTGGTCAAGTCGGTGTCTAGGCAAGTCATGTCGGTGTCTAGGCAAGTCATGTCCCTATAAAAAGGGTGACAGTCTCTGTTCTAGGAGTTCGGCTTTTAAGTAGGACCATGCCAAGTGCATTGTCATTCCATCATTCAACCTGGGGACTTACCTGGTCGATTTAACTTCATAAGACCGGATTGGAGACATAGGTGTACTCTTCAAACTAGTTAGGAGCTGTCTAAAAGTCTAGGCTCACCCAAAATCATTTCTTGTGCTCAATCTTTGTGTTTGACTGCTTGTGAATCAAATAGTAAGATCATTAGGGCTCTGCATATAAACTAGTTCGCATATAGATTAAGTTGAACCCAGTGCATGCAAACTAGACCTGTGAGAGAAAAATTGTAGGAACGTAAGAACAAAAGGTTGATCAGAATAGAGTCCGAATTAGCCTTAACCGTTGAAGAAAAATCATTAAGTCTCGAAGAAATTATTACGATGGCTAATCAAGTGGACCCACCAATGACTTTGAAGGACTACGTGTACCCCACTAGGATAACTCAACCATCTTGCATCACCCTACCTCAGACAAATGCCACCTTTGAGTTGAAATCTGGCATGATCTAGATGCTCTTAATGTTCCATGAACTAGACCAGGAAAACCCATATCAGCATGTTAGGAAATTCGAGGACAATTACCATGAAAATCAATCATATGACTAAGAATGCCCTCAAACTTAGGTTTTTCCATTTCTCATTATAAGAAACGGCTAAAGCATGGCTTTATATACAGGCCAGGTCCATCACTTACAAGCTAGTCAGGTACTCTCGCTTCATCACTACATAGACCAAGCTAGTCTATTATTTGGAACGGTTCAAAGATCTCTTTATTCCAGTGTCCCCACCATGGATTTGAGAAAATCTGATTGGTCCAATTTATATATGAATGCATGGATTACCCAACCAAACAAATAGTGGAATTTTTCTGTAATGGTAATGTTACATAAAAACAGCAGAAGAAGCATGTAAATTTTTTTAAGATACCGTTGAAAATACATTGCGGTGGACCCCAATCAAGAGAGAGCCCACTAAAACCACCATTCCAAAAAAAAAGGGAATGTTCAAAGTTGAACAAAAAATTGAGGCGGAGGCCAAGCTGGCCACATTGATGAGGAGACTAGAGGCCCTAGAATTAAACCATGGAATTCAGAATCCCACTCCAAATGCTTTGGAGTCATTGAAGTATAGTCAGACCGTTAGTGGCGAGATTGACCCAATAACTTTGGGTCAAGTTTGAATCACTTGAGGAAGTCAATGCGCTTTATCAAAACACTCATCTTGATAATCGTCAGAGGTATGACTCGTACTCCAATACATAAAATTCAGGTTGGAGGGACAACCTGAGTTTTTCTTGGACCAAGGGTCCAACTCAGGAAGGCCCATCACAGTCAACTCAATTTCAACCCATTCAATCTTAGGCTAGTGCCCCACCAGGTTTCCAAAAGCCGAACTTCAACCCTAACCCACTAACCTAGAGGATAGATTCTTTAGAAGAGGCCATAAAACTCAAGTCCCAAACCACAGCCGACTTGCAACAAAGTACTGCTTGAGTTTAGCAAACCACTGCCCAACGTTTGAATGGCCATACTCAGACCATTGCAAAATTGGAACACCAAATGGGTCAACTGGCTAGCAAAATTGGAAATACCAAACGGATCAACTAGCTAATTCCATGATTGCTAGAGACAAGGGAACCTCCCATAGTCAACCGGAACCCAATCCCGAAGGCCAAATCATACATGATACCAAAGGAAAAGGCCCAGAGAAAGTTAAATCCATAACCAAGCTTAGGTTCATAACAAAGTAGAGATGCCCAAAGAAACTGAGGATTCTAAGATAGCTAAGGAAAATGTGGATTTAGGAAAAAAATGAGGATGAACCAGTAACTAAACTAAAGGAAAAGGAACCAATTAAGGAACCTAGCACCACCATAGGAGAACCATCAGCTAGTGATCCACCTCCTACGATCTACATTCCTAAAGCTATGTACCACCAAAAGGCTAGGCCCAGCTAAGTCTAGTGCCCAATTGAAAAAAAAAATGCTTGAAGTTTCCAAACAAGTGCGGATTAGCATTCCCTTGTTAGATCGATCCAACAAATTCAAGCATATGCCATGTGAGGCTCCACCCATTGTGGACCCTCACTTTTATTTTAATTGTGTTAATTATAGTATTCTATATCTAATTATACTACTTAGTAGGGATTAATAATGGTAGATAGGAATTTTTCTTAGGATTTTAGCCTATTTTCTAAGATTTAGTTCATTTTTGTATTATATTCTCTAGAACATATAGGGTGTTTATTAGACTTTGAGGAGTTTGTTAGTTAGTTAGAGGCCTTGGCTAGTAATTAGAAGTATTATAAGAGGTTTCCACATAAGAATATTCTAACTTCACCTAAAAAGACCCAAACGCCCATATACTTACCTTAATTTGCAATTAACCAAGGGAGGGCACTTTGGACATTTCCTTTCCACAACAAAACTATAAAAAGAACCCACTCCCATTCCAAATGAGCCTTCATCTCTCTTTCTCTTTCCTCTATCATTTTCCCTCCAATTCTCTCATTTTCCTCCAAGAATTCCCTCCCTTTCTCTCTCTAAGAACCTCGATCTAAGCTTCTAGCAAGAAGAAAAGGAGGATCACTACAAGCTTCAGCTATCATCTTGCCAAAAGATTTCTTTCATCTTATTGATCTCTCTTTTCTCTACAATTCAAGGTTATCCCCTCTTTGAAACTCAATTTCCCTAGAATTCTCTCTTTCTCTCTCTATATTCCTTTCCTTATTGCAATTCTCTGATGGATCTGGGATTAAGTATTGTAGAACCATTCAAATCTGAGTTTTTGGGTTGATTGAGAGCTTGGAAACCTTAGGAGCTTGTATTCTATATTGGAGTTTTGTTTTAGCTACATCTAGTCAATTTATTCATTGCATTTGGATTAGGGGCAAGTACAATAAACTTACTTAACATGGAATGGATGTCTCTTGTCATTTGATTCTTTAATCTCAGTTCAATTGGATGTTTTATTGCATAGATCTGCTCTTTTGAGCTTGTTTTCATGGATTTTGGTCATTGGTGGATGAGATTTCTCATTTGGAAGATCAATGGCCCAATTAGTGATGGTTTGATGGTGATTGAAGTGTGTTTGATGTTTGTGTATGCTTTCCGTGATGAATGAACGGGATTTGGTTGGTTCTTAATTTAGGGCACATTTGTGTACATGTAATTTCCGTGGAAATTGAAAATTGCCACATTAGCAAAATCCATGGGTTTCAAATACTTTGGAAAAGTTTTTTCGCGGAAGTCAAAATTTTATGTTTGGTGCAAAAAGTTTTTCCTTGATGAATTGGTGCTGATGTTGTTTGGTGCAGATGCGTATTTCTTACGGAAAACTAGAATTTATTGTTTGATGCGGCAATTTTCTGCGGAAAAATAATAAAACTACAATGGTATTATCATTTGTAATTTACTTTCAATTTATTCATTTGTTCACACTTCTATGTATAAAATCATGGATTATAAAAAAACTTAGGACAAAATAAATGGGCATGTGGGACCATGAAAGTATGTGAATTAATGGGCATGTACACACAAGAGATATCTTGGCTGCACCGACCTTACCACCCTCCCTCATTGTTGTTAACCTGGCAGCTAGTCTGAGTAGAAGCTGGTTAGTATATGGTTCAAATTGATTTTTTAACTCAATGTGTTTGTGCATGTTGAAACTTTCAACATTAGATTGAGCTTGAATTAGGGACCATGCTTGCCACTATCCTTCGACCCTTTGTTTTTGGGGTGGACTGATCAAAGTAAAGAATCTACTGGATTTAAATGATCGTAAGTCACATCCTCTGTTTGAGAATCAGAACATACATGTGCATTACCTGCTTATAGTCTATTATATATATGGGCCACCACACGAAAAAGCCAAGAAGAGGAAAAACAGAACCTTAACATTAGATACCCCTGGAAAAGGAGTAGCCTATCTATAGTACAAAATGAGATGGATCTGACATGGATATATATTTGAACTACTGCTATGAAAGGTGGAAATAAGAACTTCTCTCTCTTTACAAAATGGAAAATAAACCATCTTCCTCTTCGCTTGTGAATTTAGGCTTAAATGATGATTCGCTTTGATTTCTTCTCTCTCAATTGGCTCTAGTTTTGTATCTTGTTTCCTTTTGCTGTACGCTATGAAGTTCTACAATCACTATTGGGACTTCGGATACAAGGTTTGAGGTGAAGAACAATCATTTAAAAGATTTATTTTGAAAAGTAGAAGTTAAATAAACCTCAACCTGAGCTTTCAGATACAAAATGTACATGAATATTATCCTCCTTAAATTCTACATTGAATCTCATGGCAAACTAATGACTGTTAAGTTACACAACCCAAATTATCTGCGGCTCATCCCAAATCTGGCTATTTTTCCTCCAACTGCTTCTTGCTCTTCTTAAACACCATTTGTATAATATAATACCGAAAGCAACACATGCAAAGGGGTTTTGCTACATTCCCATGTAGATATACCATACAAATCAAATGAACTGAGAGACACTGAGAACCATTCATCAGTCCTACCATAGGGGCGGTTGCACCTCTAAAAAACTAGAATGTATCTAGTAGGACCCCCCTCACATTGTCTGGCAAAAATATCAAGCCAGCACAGGTCCTACATTCATTTCTTGCTCATGAAGCTTAAGAGTATCTACAAAAATAAGATGGCTTATAGTTCCCCACGAATTAGAGGGCACTTGATTATATATATAGAACAAAAGAAAAGAACAAGATATGAACTGTTATAGTTTCTTTATTACTTGCATATATGTATGTACATGAAGGAAGCAAGAAATAGGAAAAATAAGTACCAAACGGAACATAATAACTGCACTGGGAAGTGCAGCTTAAAAATCCCAAAACCAACCAGTAATGGCAAAAAAAGAAAATAGAATAAATACCAAATGTCAACAGTCTTATAAAAGGGGTGTTGGATTATAGAATGACATTCATTTACTTCCACTTCTTGAACTTGCCGCCATGCATTCCTCCGAACATGCCATACTTTCCATGCTTCCCATGTGGAGGGAAATCACAAGTTAACCAATAAGGAACCTGCACCAAAATGCAAAATAGCATATCTGAACTAGAAGCACTTCTTTATAATCAGAAAATTAGTCAAATATATGTAAATAGTCTCAACACCATCACCGCAACACATTCTATGAAGCACCAACAACCATAGCACTTCAAAACAATACAAGGTCTTAACATTTAAAATAAACGTCTAATAAATTAATAGGCATCTCACATTTGTTGAGCAATTGCATCTCGTAGCTCATATGCAAATCGACTGTCCGCATCACTCGATCCGGATCCAACTTCCCCTCCCTCCTCAGCACACATGTCTTCATCAACACTCATATCTTGTGCATGCTCTTCATCCATTTCATCAATATAGTTCCATTGTTTGATGTAGTTGTGCATAACACAACAAGTAACTACTATTTTCTCTTGTGTCTTGAGAGGATATCGTGGTGTTGTTTGTAGGATGGGAAAGCGTTGCTTTAATACCGCAAAAGTACGCTCCACTACATTTCGCAATTTAGAATGTCGTAAATTAAAGAGTTCCATTGGTGTTCGTGGTGCTTGTGTGGTTGACCACTCTTTGAGATGATAGTGCACTCCTCGATACGGTGCAATAAATCCGCGAGTGTTCGCACAACCCCCATCCACCAAATAATATTTTCCTAAGAAATAGATTCACTCTATTAGAACATTCAAATTATAATCACTTATCAAATTCTGCAAAAATGAAATAATCCATAGTTCTAGAATGGTTGAATTGGAATTTACCCGTTGGGACATGAAGCCTATTATATGGCCGTCTCCACAAAACATCTTGCAATATTCTAAAGTCTGACGTCAACCCTTCCCAACCAGCAAATACGTATTGGAATCGCATCTCAAAAGATACAACAGCCATGACATTTTGTGAGAGGAAACTCTTTCTATTTCGGTAGCGCACTTGATCTTCTAAACGAATCCATGCAGGTATGTGTGTGCCATCAATTGCTCCAACACAATCCAAATGATAAACAGAATATTATTAAACTTATTGTAAGAAAATTATATAATTTAAATCAAATTTAGATTACCTTGAAGTAAGGGTTGAAGGTTGGGTTCGTTGCAATTTCTATTGGAGTCTCACTTCCTACGGGCTTAATATAATGAGGGCAAAGCCTCATAATCGCACCAAGCACCTTATTGAAGTACCTACTAATAGTCTCACCAGAGTGTTAGAATTGATTCTGCATCACTCGATTACGCTCATTGTGAGCAATTATAAATAAAAAAATGGCAACTTGCTCCTCGACTGTAACATTTCGTGAGTTGAATAGTAGACCTCTTTGTCTTAACTCATTTGACAGATTAACATAGCATCCCTTGCTCACTCGTAATAGATCAAAGCAATTACGCTCATGTCCATTCAATAATTCATCCACAAAAGAATCGCTAGTTAAGATAGAGTTATGAAATGGCCATACGAATAAGAGTACCCAAGAACACATATAAGAGCCACAGTCTAGGCACAAAAGAAAAGGAACTACATATCCTCATCCATTTCGTAACAAAATATAATCTACAACAAGTAGCACATTAATAACAAAGTACTATATAATTGTATGTCATCATCTTGGTGCATACCAACCACATAAAACACATCAACCATATAAAACATAACAAGCATATAAAGCACAACCACCATATAGAACAATATTATAGCAAAAGTGAAGTTCATGCATATCCATAGTTTACTGTCACATTGCACAGAAGAAATAAACGTGCCCAAAATAGTAGTACCCCAAAATTCTAGGTTCCAAAAGTGCCATGTATTCACAACTAGGGTTTTTTATTACATGGCCAAAAGTTGCCACGTTTCAAAATCTTCATAATGCCACCTTTCCCATCATCACTCTAGTCCAAGTTGAACTCTAATCCAAGTTGACTCAGTATCCATGGTTCACAATCACCAGAAGGCAACGCCAGAAAGAATTTTGCCTTCCTCTCAATTTCTATTACGTTAAGTGCTTTAAAATATATACCATTTAGAAGTCCAAGAGCACGAAGAGAATGAATGCATTTGTCCATGTCTAGACGCTCTTTAGCTCTTTTGTTTGCATAATCAGACATAGCAGATGCTATAGTTTCCACTGCAACAATCAAATCTTGACCCATATTTGGTCGGTTTCTCGCTAAATGGCGAGAAGTCGGTATAGTACTCAACTGGCGTTGCCTCCTATTAGTGCCTATGGACATGCCAATATCCTCATCTGCATTAATATCAAACACATTATCCATATCATCAGCTTGGGTTCCTATAGGTTCTAGATCGTTGCTAGCAAAACCATCTCTACCATCCGCAATGCTATCACCAAAGATAATGGCTAGAGAAACCCAGTCTGGGAAGGTCTTGTTCTTATAAAGAGCTGCCTTAGGATTTGCCTGCAAGTGAATCAAAATAGTTCATACTTGTAAAAAAATTTCATTTACCACATTAATAGGAACTATAAAAAAATAGACGTATGAATTGACTCACCGCCACATATTCTTTCCAAACATCCGGTTCAGCAGTCACCATTTTTCTCGTATCATCCCATCCAAATCCACTAAGGTCTAGCATTGCTTTCAAATCCGCATAAGTCTTCTTCAATGTTTTAAACCTATTTTTCAGTTTATCCTTACTAAAGAAGGCACCATGAGCAGTCTTCATTTCCTTTGTCAATAAATTCCACCCTTCACAGGTGAAACCTCCTTTTATGCCGCTCCCCTCCTTACATTGTTCAACCATAAGTTGGATGAGCGTGTCATCTTGCGTTGGCGTCTATTTCAATTTTTTTGGAAGGGGAGCGAAATTATCATTTGTATTTTGCAACCCCATTCCTACAAATTTTAGTGAGGATGTGAATATATATATATATACTATGTCAAATCTGAGAAATTAGTATTTCACCGATATGGGTTACAACAAAATCGTGAAGCTCCTAAGAAATGGGTATGATGCTAAATAAATGGCAAAGATATTATAAATCCATTCACATGCAAGCACATTGAGATTAAACAACAGTACAACACTAACAAATATCAAATCACAGATACAATAACCATCACAAAAATAATATTTAGATAATTCAACTGCACACAAGCAACGTGTGTCCAAAGTAATGCAGTCAAATATGAGACATGCTGAAAAAGTGTTCTTAGGTGGCATTATTTAATCTTCAAGACTGGGAATTAGAACAATTAAAAAATTAAAATACATATACAATAATATGAATTATGAGCAATTGGAAAGAAGACTTATATGAAGCAGAAGGTATCAAATCGGAACCATATTTTCAAATGTTAAGAAGGTATCAAATCGGAACCATATGGAAAGAAGACTTATATGAAGCAGAAGGTATCATATCGGAACCATATTTTCAAATGTTAAGAAGGTATCAAATTGGAACCATATTTTTAAATGTTAAGCATCACTGATAATCTGAATTGCCAGTTCATTGATCAATGTGAATAATTATAAGAATTAAAAAAAAAAAAGCCATCTCGCTAAAAAATTCGAATAATAGTCAGTCTTGAATCTGGGTTGGTCCTCACTAAAGAATTTCAATGCGAAAGATGTATGCCTCATTTGTGCATCATCCACTTATTTTTTCTTCAAGCTTTTTCAAATTAAAAAAGAAAATTAAGCAGATTTCTTTTTAGGTAAAAGCATTGAGCACATAAAAAAATAGATTTTGTTCATGAAATATCTTTGAAAACTGTTTTGTCCTGAATGTTTTTCTCCATTCAAATCCAAAAGCTCACAATAGAGAATCACCAAACAGAGAAATGTGATTATTTTTCATACTACATAACCTCCACTCCTAGTTTTTTTCCTCATTTATATACGTAGTGGGGATTCTTTGCTTGTAATCTTCTCTACATCCAAACGGGTCCATCTATCACTAGCAAAACAAGGAGTTCAATGGGCCATTATTTTTTAATTAAACCATCGGAGAAGGAAAAGAGACCAATTCATAAATTAAATCTACTTTTTTGGTAAATGGGATATCAATTTGCAATGAGTTTATATAACATTTCCCCACTAAATTGCAGTTAGAAAGAAAACTTAACTATTCAAGAAGCCATGCATGGACAAAGTGGCATTTTGTCAAACACCATATGGCACATAGAGCTGACTAAAAAGGACCAATATAAAAAGAAAAACAAAATAGAAGAACACCATGACATTCACTACACATATGGGCATATATCAATATCCACATTGATCACCTAGTGGGCCCGAACATAGATAGATGATAAACAAAACAACAAAGCCATTAATTAATCATAGCCATTGGAGTAGTTGGCTGACCAAAAAAAACCAAAAAAATAAAAATAAAAATAAAAATAAAAACCCAAAAGAACACCATAACATTCCCTGTAGATATGGCCATATATCAATATCCACATGGATTATCCAGTGCGCCTGAACACAGATAGGTGATAAACAGAAATCCAAAGCTCTAAAATAATAGAACAGAGCAAGAATCCATCTAAAGAAACAAAGATTGTATTGGGATTTCATGTCTCTCTGTATATTGTATTTTAGGCATGTGTATATTTAGTGTCCTGGAACTTAGGAGATCTTGCTGTAGTTAAGGGATTGACATATGTTGTAATTAAGGTCCGTAGAATATGTAGAATATTTCATGCCATTTTTTAGGATCAATCTTTGTATATTTAAGCCAACTTTTGGTCAAGGAATGAAACAGAGCAATTGTCTCGATTTCTTCATGGTATCAGAGCAACAAAGAAGAGAGAAATCTTGAAAAGCTTGTAACTTGCGAGTTGGTCTTCATGGCCGAACGTGATGATGGCGAGAAGCATGGGGACAAGAAAACAGTGTCAACTGTGTCACTTTATCACTTGAATTCTAATGATAATCCCGGCAATATTATCACCCAAGTGCAATTGAAGGGTGATAATTATGATGAATGAGCACGAGCGATGCGCACTTCGTTGCGAGCGAAGAAGAAGTACGGGTTCATTGTGGGAACCATCCCTCAACCTGACGAGGAATCGACTGATCTTGAAGATTGGTGGACTGTGAACTCAATGTTGGTTTCTTGGATTTTCAACACCATTGAGCCGACATTGCGATCAACCATCACGCATATGGAGATAGCAAAAGACCTCTGGGATGACATCAAGGAGAGATTCTCGGTGAAGAATGGCCCACGTATTCAACAACTGAAATCCGATCTTGCGAACTGTCGACAAGTTGGTCTTCCAATTGTGACCTACTATGGGAAATTGAAGCAAGTGTGGGAGGAACTTGCCAATTATGATCAGAACTCCACATGTCAATGTGGTGTGTGCAAGTGCAATCTCAATGCTGCATTTGAAAAGAAGCGTGAAAAAGGAAAGGTTCATCAGTTCTTGATGGGGTTAGATGCTGACGTTTTTGGGATGGTTCGGTCTAACATACTCAGTACTGAACCTCTTCCCAATCTCAACAAAGCATATGCAATGGTGATCCAAGAAGAGCGTGTGACGAATATCACACGCAACAAAGAAGAAGGAAGGAAGGTACTGGCCTTCGCGGTGCAAGGTGGTGGTGGAAAACGAAAGGCAACAAGCGACGGGAAGGAAAAGCAGATCATGGCTTGTACCATCTGCAAGCGACGTGGTCATGAGGCTGAAAACTATTTTTAGTCAATTGGGTATCCTGACTGGTGGGGTGATAGGCCCCAAACTGTAAGTAAAGGAGGAGGACGATCTGGCCGAGGCGATTCTACCGGCGGACGATGGCGTGGAGGCGTGCCTAGAGCCAACGTTGCACAAGGACTGAGTGCTCAACCCACAGTAGCAACGACTGAAGTCACAGAAGATGATCAAAGAGGGAGTGGATTCAACAGTGAACAAGGGGTAACACTCTTGAACCTGTTGAACTCTTCAAAACCCGGTACCACTGAACACTTGACTGGTAAGAAGAACATTTTACATTGGATAAATGATATTGGTGCTACCCAACATATGACCTGTGACCTTGAATGTCTGCGAGCAGTTCGAAGTGTGGAGGCGTGTCCCGTTGGCTTACCTGATGGCAAACATGTTATGGCCTTAAGGAAGGGATTGTGATATTGAATGATAAATTGAAATTGAATCGTGTGCTCTATGTTCCAGATTTGAATTGTAATTTGATATCCGTGTCTCAATTAATTGCCGAAATGCATTGTCATATCCAATTCACTGACAAATATTGTGTTATACAGGACCGCACTTCGAGGACGGTGATTGGTGCGGGTGAGCAGCGGGATGGGCTTTACTATCTTGTGGGAAAAACTTTGGTCACTGCACACAAGGCAAGTGGAGTATCATCTTTTGATTTATGGCATAGGCAAATGGGACACCCATCCAACAAAGTGGTGGGCATGCTGTCTGCTGTCGTTGGCCATCATATTGGTGTGTCTGGAAATAAACTTTGTGATGTTTGTGTTAGAGCCAAACAAACTCGAGAATCCTTTCTATTAAGCGAGAATAATGCTAAAGAAAATTTTGAATTAATTCATTGTGATTTATGGGGGCCTTATAGAGTTATTGCATCTTCTGGAGCTTCGTATTTTTTAAGTATCGTAGATGATCTTTCAAGATCTGTTTGGATATATTTGCTTAATGCTAAAACAGAAGTTAGCCGCACTTTACGTAATTTTCTTGCAATGGTGGAGCGACAATTCAATAAGAAGGTGAAAATTGTTAGAACGGATAATGGAACTGAGTTCACATGTATGTCAGCATATTTTCTTGAACATGGTGTGGTGCATCAAACTTCTTGCAGAGACTCACCTCAACAAAATGGACGAGTTCAGAGAAAACATCGACACATTTTGAATGTTGCTAGGGCCCTAAGATTCCAAGCAAATTTACCAGTTGAATTTTGGGGAGAATGTGTCTTAACTGCGGGTTACTTAATAAATCGCACTCCATCAAACCTTTTAGGTAACAGAACTCCGCATGAGATATTATTTGGACAACCTCCTTCTTATACCCATCTGCGTACTTTTGGATGCTTGTGTTTTGGGAAGAGCATAAACAGAGATAAAGATAAATTTGCTAGTGGGGCTCGATGATGCATCTTTGTTGGATATCCATATGCTAAGCAAGGGTGGAGGTTATATTGTTAGAGTTTTTATTTTGTTGCAATTTGATAGGATGCATTCAATTTCATCGCTTGTCCTCTCATTCATTCATGTTCTTCATCTTAGGATCTTCATGCATATTTCTCTTTCATAATCTTTGTTTTTATTAAATGATATGCATGGTTTTCTAATCTTAATTATCTTAAAGTTCATGAAGTTTTTAGTTCAAGTTTTTAAAATCTCAATATGTTCTTTCTTTGAGTTCAAAAATCATTTCAAGCTTTCCAATTGTTTTCACTTTAAATCCATATTTTGGTTTGAAAGTTTCATGGCTTTAAAATTCCATTTTCATCCTTTTTAAGTCATTTTCCCAAGCTTGTTCATTGTGCCTCAAAGTCTCCTGGAAAGAAGCCCTCATATTTTCGTCTTCCTAAAAATTCTGTTTTTATGGGCTGTCTCCAAGTCGGCCTGCCTGTGTGGCCGGTCGACCGGGCCAAGGGACCCGGTCGACCGGGCACACTACGGGTCGACCGGGGTTTTATGGCTGTTAGCCTCTCCAACGGGCATTTTTAGGACCGTTGAGCACCCGGTCGACCCGGCCTTGGACCAGGTCGACTGGGCACTAGCCGTTGGGAACTTTTTCTCTATAAAAAGTGGCTTTTTGTTTTGTAAAAAGTACTGAACTTTTGGAAATATTTAAGGCCAAGAAAGGACAACTTTTTAGGAGTATTAGTGAAGGGATTATGAAGCCAATCCATTGATTCAACCTTCGATCTTCAAATGGGTGTGCTTTCTTTATCCCAAGTTTAATATCAAGCTTTGTTTCTAAATCTTTGTTTTCTTATAAGCATGATCAAATAGTTGGTCTTCTTCTTGTGATGTTGTGTTTCATAACATGCTTTGATCTTTGAAATCTTTTAGCTCCATGAAATCAACATATGGTTTATCATTCACATGAGTTATGAATCTTTGTTTTCAAATCTAACTTGCTAATCTTAAGATTGTACCTTTTTCTTTCAAGTTTGATCTTTTTGGAAAACCATGTGTTTGTCTACAACTCTTTCTCATACATATGTTTATCATCTTTGCATCATTTAAAGTTTCAACTTTCTAAAAAGAGATAGAGTGATTTCTAGTACATGCATTATTCATAGACTTTGTCATTCATATGCATGCTTCTAGAAGTTAAGTTTTCACTTTATAATCAGCCTTTTTAGAGGCATTAAATTGCACTTCATTGTTCTCTTATCCATGCATTAATAGGCATTTTATTTAAGAGAAAATCCTCTTGTAAAGGTTATTGCTTAGCCTAAAGAAAAGCATTGTGTATAGGTTATTGCTTAGCCTTGAAAAGCATAAGTGATGTATTTGTAAGGTTTGAGGTGATCCTAAACCTTAATTTGAGTTAGTGGAATTCCGGTAGGGTTACCGGGAGTGAATGTAGGCCCGTTGGCCGAACCATTATAAATATGTGTGTTATGATGATTGATCTCTTGCCTTCTTTATATGAATGATGTTCTTATGTTGATTCAAGATTGTGAATGCTTATCTTAAAGACTTCTCTTTATCACAAGATATGTAATCTTCATCAAAGCATAATTGTTTTAAAAGCTAAGTGTTTTTAATATTGGTCCTTGTTCTTAGAGCTCACCCTATTCACCCCCCCCCCCTCTAGGATTCGATCTTGGACTTTCATATATGATCTCACCACACGTGAGTTTTTCATTTCACGAGATGTGATTTTCTCGGAGGGAGAGTTTCCCTATCTGGACACTTTACACCTACGGATGGATCTCGGCGTGGTGACATGTTGGGTGCCACGGATAACATCAGTGAGATCTTGGGGGTTGAGGCAGATGCGTCGTCTCCTCGTCATGGGAGTCCTGCACCACCACCTGACGATTTTCTTGATGGTGCTCGACGTGATGACACAAGGGGGGGCGAGATTGAAGAACACACGGATCTTGGCACGAATAAGGAACAGGGGGTTGTGTGTGATATACAGTCTCATGGTAATCCTCCGAGAAATGAACCAAGGGAAACCATACAAGCTAGTGTGGTGGACAGTGAGACACCAGAAGAACAGTTGGGTCGTGGGCATAGGACAAAAATGCCATCCAGCAAGCTGCGGGATTATGTGACCCATACTATCAAGAGTGTAAAGCCCCCTGCGTGCTCCTCTCAACAATCAAGTTCCTCAAGTGCGCCCTACCCTATAGCACACTATGTGAATTGTGATAAATTTTCTTTGCGACATCGAATCTTTTTGGCAGCAGTTGCAGCGGAGTACGAGCCCAAAACTTACTTTGAAGCGATGCCTCATGCTCATTGGCAAGAGGCAATGAAAAAGGAAATTGAGGCTCTTGAAGTCAATGGCACTTGGACGGTGGAAGATTTGCCTCCTGGGAAGAAGGCTATCGGTAGCAAAAAATATTAAAATATAAGTCCGATGGTACGGTTGAAAGATATAAAGCTCATCTGGTGATTTTAGGGAACAATCAAGTTGAAGGCATCGACTACAATGAAACGTTTGCGCCTATAGCAAAAATGGTTACTGTTCGATTGTTTTTGGCCGTCGCAGCGGCTAACAATTGGGAATTACATCAGATGGATGTCCATAATGCCTTCTTACATGGAGACTTGGATGAGGAAGTTTACATGAAACTGCCACCTGGTTTTCGTTCTCCACTGCCTGGTAAGGTCTGCAGACTGCGCAAGTCCTTGTATGGTCTTTGACAAGCTCCTCGTTGTTGGTTTGCCAAGTTGGTTACCGCTTTCACACGATATGGGTTCTCCCAATCCCATTCTGATTATTCCCTCTTTACCTTGCGAGGGGGGATCTCACAACTGCATGTTCTTGTGTATGTTGTTGATCTTATCATTTCCGGAAATAATAGCAATTGCATTCAACATTTCAAGCACTATTTGAGTGCATGGTTTCATATGAAAGATCTGGGAGTCTTGAAGTACTTTCTGGGTGTCGAAGTTGCTCGAAATTCCGAAGGAATATTTTTATGCCAGCGCAAATACGTGTTGGATATTATTTCTGAAACTGGTTTATTGGGCGCTAAACCCACTTCTTTTCCTTTGGCGCCCAATCATAAATTGGCTTTGGCTGCTGGGACATTGCTGACGGATCCAGAGCGGTATCGACGGCTTGTTGGTCACCCGATTTATCTTACCTTCACTTGTCCCGAATTATCCTACTGTGTCCATATCTTGGCTCAGTTTATGCAAACCCCTCATGAGGAACATTGGGAGGCTGCTTTGCGAGTTGTTCGCTATTTAAAAAATGCTCCTGGCTAAGGTATTTTCCTCCGATCTGCTTGTGATCTTCACTTCTATGGTTACTGTGATTCCGATTGGGCCAGCTGTCCATTGACACGGCGGTCACTTACTGCCTATTTTGTTATGCTTGGACACTCACCCATCTCGTGGAAGACTAAGAAGCAACAAACCGTTTCGCGATCCTCTGCGTAGGCTGAGTATCGTTCTCTTGCAACTACCACTTGTGAACTAAAGTGGTTGAAAGGTTTACTTCTTGCTCTTGGCATTCCCCATCCTGCTCCTATGCGTTTGTACTGTGACAGTCAGGCTGCCTTGCACATCACCGCTAACCCAGTCTTTCACGAACGCACCAAACATATTGAGGTCAATTGTCATTTTGTATGAGATGAGATTCAACGCGGCACTATCAAACCTGCATATGTGCGGACTTCTATGCAACTTGCCGATATCTTTACCAAAGCTCTAGGGAAGCACCAGTTCGAGTTCCTACTTTGCAAGTTGGGCATTTGCCATCCACATGCTCCAACTTGAGGTGGGGGGGGGGTGTATTGGGGATTTCATGTCTCTCTGTATATTGTATTTTAGGAATGTGTATATTTAGTGTGCTGGAACTTAGGAGATCTTGTTGTAGTTAAGGGATTGACATATGCTGTAATTAAGGTCCGTAGAATTTGTAGAATATTTCCTGCCATTTTTTAGGATCAATCTTTGTATATTTTAACTTTTGGTCAAGGAATGAAACAGAGCAATTGTCTCGATTTCTTCAGATTGAAATATAGAGTATTAATCAACAAAAAAATAGAAAATAATTAGCTGATTAACAGCAGGGAGATAGAGAGGTTGGCTTGCAGCAAGGAAGAAAGAGGTTGGACTGGGAGGAGAATAGAGAGGGAGAGAGAGGTTGGGGCATGGCTACAAGCACAGGGCAGAGAAGAGAGACAGAGCGAAGAAAGAAAAGAGAAGAGAAGGGGGGATTTACCTGCAGGGGGCGATGGCTGCCGTCCAGAAGGAAGCTCTTGTCGCTCGTCGATGAAGGAGATTTTCCAGAGCTGGGGGCTAGGGTTTTGGATAGGAAATTGATAGGAAAAGAAGTTTATAAAGTGGGGGGTGGGGGCGGGGGTATGGGAAGTCTAAATCAGACTTCGCATACCACACCCGCCCCCCCCCCTGGGAAGTCTATTTCCATAGTGAGGAAGGAAAAGGCTAAGCTGACAATAAAGTGATTCCTAGGAAAAAAAACCTGCACCAAACATATGAAAAGTTCCATTTCTGCAGCAAACTGTCTCCATTTCCATAGAAATGGGCTACACAAACATGCCCTTATGGAAATTGGATGGAATTGGAGAAGTTGTAGAAATCTGGAGTTTAGGTTCTCATGTGTACCCGGTCAACCGACCCCTGAGGATGTCGGCCGGATATAAAGGAGATTCAAAAGAATAACTGGGAGCTGGATTTCCCTCGGACCCAAAAATTCCAGCGTACCAAGTCGATCGGCCTTGCGGGTTGTCGACCTGATATAAAGGAATTTCAGAGGTATAACTGGGGTCTGGAAATGACTCTCTGACTCAGAAATCCGGTGTACCTAGTCGACACTCAGGCCATGATGTCTACCGAACACACCGTAGAATTTTAGAAACCAGCGTACTTCCTACCAGGTGATTGTCCTGGATTTTTATGTGTACCCGATCGACATCGTAACCATAATGTCGACGGGATACTCTGTACCGGATGTTTACCTGGAAGTTAGAATCCCGACTTTCCTAGTGCACCCGGTCGACCCCCCTTGGAGGATGTCGACCGGATACACTGCAGACTGTGAGTTTCCAGTTTTGCAGTTTCTAAGGTTTTGATCTATTGTGGGGCCTATCGATCATCCAAATGAACTTCTATTGAGGTACTAATTACGAGTCGATGGTTTCGCTCAACCTTAAAAGTTGTATTTATTGGATTTCATTTCGATCCTTAAAAGTTGTCGAAGATTCCCCTAACTTCAGGAGCACCAAAAATACACTTCCTTGGCATCTGAAACCTCTTTTAGGAATTGAACTGGCTGATATGGACCGAGACCTGAAAAGGAGGTCATTACTTAGGTTGTACCTTTGCTATTTCCCATTGATTAGCTTGGTTTTGGAAATTTATTATGCTTAATTCATTGTTGTCACTCTTTCATCAATTCTATTGTTAATACCTATTAATTAAATGAAAATTGGATGACATGAACCTAGGATTACCTACTGGTGACCCGGTGTTATGGATTGGTGATCATTAACCCGTGTTTGTGGCTAGGCGGGCCATCATATGGCCTAAGGATGGATGGATGTGATACCTTGGAACAAAGAGGATTATTAGTGTTGCTTTGTGACCCATTTGTGAATGGGAATGAACTGAATATTGATGTTGTACTTGGAATGTTTTGGACTAAGACCATGACAAGGTGGATCATGGCAATGGAATTGATGGTGGACTTGGACTTGGATTGTATTTATGGATTTGGATGTGTACCTTGGACCTCTTATGGACATAATAGGACCTTGCTCGCGTAAAGCAAGCCTAGACAAACACAGACCTTTACTTGTTCATTAATTCAGCACTAACATTCACTCGGTTGTTATAAGCTTAGCCATTGGACCGATCATCCTTGGTGAGAGCTATATTGGTTGTGGATAGGAGCCAAGGATGAGAGCTATATTGGTTGTGGATAGGAGCTATCATGATGAGCTATGGTTAGATGGCCCGTGAAATTCCAGTTTTAGTCTATTGAGCATGAGAGTGTTAATATTATTATTATTATTATTGGTGGGGCTCGTCATCCCTTGCATATTACTTTACTTTCCCTGTCGCGACTAGTTTAGAATATGGGAGGGCCACTGCATAATATCCTGCGATGTCCAACTCGTATGAATCTACCACATTGATGGCTGGTTACTAGATGCTTTACTTTTCATGCTGATTCTATTTATTATATCCTGCTCAATTTCCTAACATTTGTACCTTTGCTATTCTTATGATATTATCATCCTCTCTATTCTTTTGATGCATACATCATATGTTACTTATATAATGTGCCTTGCCAGATCATTGGATCTGACCCATCATTTGGTGCTTAGGTATTGACCCCAACCCCGAAGGCGACGCTCTCATCAAGGCGCTTGTAGCAGGAAACTATGGATGAGGATCGGGTGACCAAGAGGTCGAGCTGGAGACTGGAGTGCCTACACTTAGGGATAAAGTGCACTTCTTTTTGGATTTGAGTGACATGTTGTGAGCATGGGATTATTTCATATGGTTTGTACACATTATATTTCTACCTAGAGATTAGTTGGACGGATGATTAATTTGACATGAATGATTTGGTACCTTATGCTTCCGCTATTATTTGATATTGCTTCCGCTATCTTATTTTATGCTTCCGCAATTAACCATTGATTATTATATTAAGAAAAAAAAATTAAATTTGACATTACTACGAACTATGATCTTGGAAGTTCTTGGATTTTCAGGGAAGTAGCACGCCAATTTCTAGTTCCATGGAGGTAAACTCGGCATTCGGAATTGAGGCGTTACATGCCAAGTTCCCGAAAGACCTTTGAACCTTCAAGAGAACCACTAATGTGCCCAAGAAAGATTTCTTAGCCCTGTTGACATCAAAAATTCCACTTTGCCTCTTCATTCCCTTTCAAATATCTAAAGAAGCTACATTTGACCACAACAAGCAATACTACTTCAAGCATCAAATCATGGAAGAACTATCCAGAAACTTCAAGATCCTTCAAAACAGCAATAAGAAGTTGTTTTCAAAATCATTTGGCCTAACTTTACTCTTCCAGTAGCTGAATAGGAGCTCCCGGCGGTGATGAAGCTGGAGACCTTGTTTTACAAAACAGAGCACACAGTTGGCCTCAAATTGCCATTAGAAAGTTCTACATCAAACTCCAGACCATTCTAACATTGTTTAGCTCAAAATGAAAAGAGTCACATTCTCCATGCAGCAAAGTCGGCCCTCCTGGAGACAACAACATCGGAGACATCAAATCTTCAATCAGAACCTATGTATGATTTTAAAATACCTCCTAGAAGTTCTATATCAAATTTCAAGTCAAACCGACAATATTTCACCCAACATCAACCCTCAAACAGCAAAACCAAGTCTCTTGGCGGTGGAGACCACCAAGCCCATCACTCATCAAACAAAAGCACGTGGATGCTCTCAAAATACTTTTAAGGGGCTACATGTCAAGTTTCAGGTCATTTCGACATCATTTATCCAGACTTTGACCTCCCAGAAGCTAAATCAGGCCTCCCGGCGGCGGAGCCCCTTGGGACACTGATTTCCAAATTAGAGCTAATGGATTATCTTAAAATTATTCCAAGAGGCTCCCTGTCAAATTTCAGGTCAATCGAAAACCGTTTGACGTTACATCAAAGTGCAGTATCTTCCTCACAATAAAAATCAAGTCCACTGATGACAGGAGGCCACATGGCTCCAAAACTCAAAGAAAAGCCTGTGGTTAGTCTTATTTAATGGCCATGAAGCTTCACCCCAAATCTCAGGTCATTCTGACATCGTTTGACCTAGTTTTGGTTTCTAACCGCAAATCGGCACCCCTACGCGATAAAGTCTTCAGCTCTCCCGAAAAATCAGAAACTTTTCTCTCCATTTTGCACGGCTTCTTGTCAAGTTTTCTGTAGGGAAATCATGCCAAAAATTTGACTTAAACATAAAAGAAAAATATGTCAAAGAAGAAAGACAAAAAAAATCAGAAAAAGGCCGAAAACGAGACCAAGTGGACCCATGGTCGCCCCTGGAAATCCAGGTCACCGGATTTCCACCAAAAACCCATTTTTGGGTACCTTCTCACGTTTCGAGCTGTTTGGCCTCTGTGATTTTTCAAAAATCTAATTTTTAGGGCACGAAATCCGTCGATCTTTGACAACATCACGGATTCACCATTGAAATCATAGGTTCTTCATCAAACACTTCGAAATCGCCAACTGACAAACCAAGAAAGCACACTTTCTACCCGACCGATCGAGAAATCAAAAGGACAAGTCGTACTAGCCCACTAGTAGCAATCATTATCTGAAATTGCATAATCATCCGACAACAATTGGCATGAAAAATCCACCAGCGATCAAGGATCCTTACGTCGCAGGTAGAATTCCAAAAGACATGGCATGGCCCCCAACCCTTCAAGCACTTCGGCAGCCCGTTAATGTGGTTAATGACCCATTTTCATGACAAGTTAATGTGGTTAATTACCCACTATTATGGACGGCCCAATCAGAATCGAAGGAATGGGAGTTGCAAGTCAAACACAATTATGGCATTTAAACCATGTAACTCCTCCCATCATTGAGTTTAAATTCAAATAAAGGCCTATTATTATCCAACGGCCAATCAAAATCCAAGGAAAAGAAGTTACAAAAATACCAATTTAAAAACATGTAACTCCTCCCATTATGGAACATTAATGCAATTAATACATTTAAAGTCCATAAACTCCCCCCATGGCCACCAAAAACCTATAATAGGAGGTCATTTCCACCATACCAAGGCATGATGGGCAAATCCTAAAAAAACTCTACAACGTTTCTACGACGCTACAACAACGATCTCTCTTCCGTTGAAGAGGTTCTATAGCGACTACCACTACAAGGTGACTAAAGACCTGTGCGACCCCACCCCCCCCCCCCCCCCCCCCCAAAGGCCCTCTCCTTCTATCTCTATGGCTTAGACGCGACTTTTCAGCCAGTCTACTTAGATTTTTATTGGATATAGGATCTCCTCTTGATCCATATTCTCTAAAAATCTGAGGTTCAAGCCGAGCCAAAAAATTCAACAACATCCAATGTTATCATTTGAAAGGATGACAGCGAAGCCCAAACATGACTTGTAACCGTCAATCTGAATGAGTCCCCGCAATCTCCTGTGAAGTCAGAACTTCATTTTCTTTATTCTCATTGTATTTGTATTTTTAAAAGAGACAAAAAAAAAAAAAAAAAAAAAAAAGTCTTGTCTTTTCTTTTGATAAGAATTGTAAATCACTTTTCACTGCAAACACAAAAATCCCCTTTAACTACAAACAAATAAAAATCGCCTTTCATGGCATCCAAATTCAAATTATGTCTCTTTTCTTAACACATGTGCAATAAAAGCTATAAAAAAAAGTTAATTTTCTTTTCTACTTGAAAAGGTGGATCTACGGACCACCACATATTATTTAGAAGTAGAGCAGAAAATTTTGCATACCCGTGCAAAAAAAAAAAAAAAATTTGATGTTCGCATGTCTTTGGTCACAAAAGGGTTGGACCCCACAGATTCTCACATCCACTGACCCAGGTAGACCGGCGAACAATTTGCTAGCCATCAAGCCTATCAAGTGAGCTCTATCATTTCTTGCCCAACCCCAATAAAATAAAACAACCTAGGATGTCGTACTATTTCATGTCAAATAGGGGACCATCATATTGAGCACGCTTTACGAGATTTGGGTGCGAGTATAAACATTATTCGGTATTCCATATACAAAGAGTTAGGCTTGGGGGAGTTGAGGAAACCTATGTGACCCTCCAGTTAGCTCATTCATCGAATAGATACCCAAAAGGGGTAGTGGAGGGAGTCTTAATAAAAACTGGAGAATTCGTATTCCATGTGGATTTTATAGTTTTGGATACGAACCCACCAACATGAAGTAGCATTGCCCATTGTGGTCGGATGCAGCTTCATGTAGCTTCTTTGACGTTGAAAGTGTATGAAGAGGCAAAGTGACATTTTTTTTTCAACACTTGGGACTATGTTTTATTTGATGAGTTATGCTTATGTTTGATGGGTAATGCTTAGATAATCCTAACACTTTGATGAAGGGAAGGAGGTCTTGGGTTTTTGCATATTTTTGTAGAAAACTACATATCTTTCTAAAAGGAGAAACTGGTTTTTAATGTTATATCATCCGAATCTTAATGCCTTAATTAGGTCTTGATCTAAAGTGAAGGGCAACTTGGTCTAGAAAAAAACTAAGTATTCTCTTATGAGTTTTTTCAATAATGAATATAGTCACCCCAAGCATTCTCTTACTACAATTTGTGGAGATTCTTAAAAAAAAAAATCTAACCTTTTCATTTTTTACAAAAAATAACATAAAAAATTATGCTCCGCTCCATTCCCTATTTGTAACCCTACTCTTACTACAGTCATGGAGAGGATTACCTTCAAAGTTGAGAATGTTTTTCCTCGACATTTATTCCTTTAAAATATGGGTTTAAAATAAATGTTAACTACTTATGATGTCATGAATAAACCAGCGAGTTCGAGAATTGAAAAAAAAAAAAAAAACAATCTCAAAATACTTCAATGCGAGAATGCGGTCGAGTCTCGATGTCATCAGAAAGGGGTTGAAGGATAATTTGGTCCAGAAAAAATCAAAGTATATGGTATAATATGCTCTTGGGCATTACATGTAATGCTTTTAGAAGTATAGGGATAATTGAGGATGCTTTTGGTAAAAACTCCTATAATATATATATGGGATTTGATCAGATGCGAACTGTTCGTATACAAGCTGTGCGAAGTCAATCGTGGACCATTGGATCGTGTGGATGATCCAACGGCAAGCGGATAGACTACTTAAGGCAGAGAGAAAAACTTTTCATTGGCTCCTCCTTTCGACCTCTGTTTCCCGCTCACGTTTTCAATAAAATGAGTAGAAGTCCCCCGTCTCCTCTCTCCCTTCTTTCTTCCCCGAAAGCTCTCTTTGCCTGCCATCTCCATCGATCACTGAAAGGAAGTTCAAGCATCATCCCCGTCTTCCTAAGATTAGGTTAGTCTTTCTCTTTCTCTGTCTTCATGCCCTTCTCTGCCATCTCCCATTGCAAATATAAACCACATATTTTTACAAATATAAACAAACTCTTTTCTACAGTGTCAAACCACCAATTTCTACAGACACAAAACACCCATCTCTATAGATCAAAATCTCATATTTCACTTCCAAAAATGCATTGAAACCCCACTTTCATTCCTTGTTTCAGAACACGCTACAGATCAATTACAACTATAAAATATCTATTCATCTCAACGTGCTATCCCACTGTGATCCCATCTTTCTTAACATGCTTCAAACCCCTTTCTTCAAACCAAACTACCACCACTCTGTCCTATGCAGTGAATCCCTGCCAAATATAAGGCAGGAGTACATGTAAGAATTAACCATAAATCAGTCCCAGTGACATAATTACATAAAATAAATCACAAATAATCTGGAATAATATAGTAAAATCACAATAGAAATAGAAAAAAAAATTCCAAAAAAAAAAGAGGCTCTACTTGGGAACACTGATTCTTTGCCTAATAGTCATCTGATATTGAATTCCACATTTGGCACACTGAGCATACAGTGCTGCGATTTCTGCACACCAGAAACCATTCGTCATAAGCATGTTTAACGTGTCATGACCTTCTAGTATCATGGCTGATTGATCATTTATAGGTTGGGCATGCCAATCACACGATCTGGCTTGTACAATCAATCAAACACAAAGGAAAAATAACAGTACCCGATCTGAATGTAGACGGTGTTTTTGAAATTTGGGGGTTTAAGGTTATGCAATTTAGGGCTTTAAGGATGTAAGGATTTAGGGTGTCGTGGTTATAGCGAAAATCCCCATCCCATCGATGTAACTTCCAATCACGGTGCCACCCCTTTTTAATCCAAATACATAAGCTAGAATCTAGGGAAAAAATAACAGGAAAGAGTCTGGACAAGGGATGGCAAGAGCTTCAATTCACAGGGGTGATCGGCGTTTCGAGCTCAGTGATAGCCATTGCGGTGGAGATGGTGTATGAGCTTCGACCTCACAGGCCGCCAGTGGGATATGAGATAGAAATCGGAGAGAGAGATCGAGGGGAAACATCTTTGTTGAGATCGAGAAACGGGCAAGGGGAGATGACAAAGAAGGGCATGAAGACAAAGAAAGAGAAGACAAACCTAATCTCAGGAACACGGGGATGATGCTTGAACTTCTTTTCGGGTGATCGATGGAGATGGGAGGCAAAGAGAGCTTTTGGGGAAAAAAGAAGGGAAATAGGAGAAGAGGGGCTTCTTCTCATTTTGGTGAAAAAGTGAGCAGGAAACAATTGATAGGAGGAGCTAACGAAAAGTTTTTTCCTCCACCTTAAGTAGTCTATCGGCTTGCCGTTGGATCATCCACAGGATCCAACGGTCCACGATTGACTTCGCACAGCTTGCATAAGAACAGTTCACTTCTGATCAAATTATACATCGAGAAAAGACAAGTTCAGCTCAAGCTAAACTAAAGTCGGCTTAGCAAATCTTACCTTGTCTACTTAATCTTATCCATGGTTTAAAATCTCGGTCTCGGTCACGGTCGCGGTATCGGCCAGGCCGAAAAATCGATATGATATCGGTATCGATCGTGGATATCGGTCCGTCGCGGTCGTCGCGGTGCGAATTTTTTTTTAATCCAAAAAAATTCGCAAAAATATCCAAGAAATCCAAAATATTAGAAAATGCTAGAAAATAATATGTTTTTCCATTAGCAACAACAATAAATCAAAATCTCGGTCATCTTAAGTTATGAGTCATGTTTGTGTCATAGTTCGTTGTCTTCTCCAGTATTTCATATAATGCAACCATTATTGTTGCTCATAATCAATTTATTGTTAGTGTAAAATATAAGAAAATGAAGATAACATATCAATCATCATTTAATACTAACTCAATCATCAAATAAATTGTGAAATTCAAGACCCTGAAGATGACATATTAAAATCAGAAACATGATATGATAGTGAAATGATAAATCATAAAGCACTTGGGCATCAAAAGGTTCATGGTTTACCTGAAATAAGAGACGACTAGTAGAGTGTAGAGACTAGAGAAAGATTGGTGAGTATGAGTGTATTACACACTATTAATAGTCCTTTGGTATCACAAATATTCTAACAAGTAACAACAATTTTTTTTTTAAAAAATTAAGATTTAAAAAAATCATTTTGAAAACTCTAAATATATAGATCTAGCATAAAAGTATGTAGATCAATCATTTACACACTATACAATGATCATGAATCATTAAAAGAACATATTTATGATGAAATCCCCAAAAAATGATATATTATAATTCAAATATAAAAAAATCCGAAAATAAAAAAATTGGAAAAAAAAAGTTCAAAATCATGTGTATGAGTAGATCTAGCATGAAAGTATGTAGATCGAACTTCTAAAAATCATGTGTATGTAGATCTAGCATGATTTCTATGCTTCATCTAAAAATTAAAAAAAAAAACACATAATAAAATGCTTTAAGTTGATTTTCTCTTACCTTAGATAATATTTTCTTCAAGAAATAGATGTGGGATTTGAAAATATCCAAGAGGGATGTGTGATGGAGTATGGCTGCTGCCATGGGTAGAAAGGAGATGAGAAGAGAGGAGAAGATGATGAAGATCGGGAAAAAGATGAAAAAATTAGGATTTTTACCATTTTTATCTCATCTCGGCCGATATTTATTTTGAAAATATCGGTCAAGATATCGGTTCCGCCAATATGAAGATAATCTCGGCCGATATAGGCCGAGATTTTGGCCATATTTACCGAGACCGATATCTCTATGAGATATCGGCTCGGTACCGGCCGATACCGGTTCATATCGGCTAATATTAACCGGTATCGGCCGATTTTTTAATCCATGAATCTTATCACAAGCTCTAGCTTCATGTATGAAGTCAAGATTTGTCGAGCTCAACTAATGTTAGGCCAAAATACTCGTCAATATTGATGAAAGCAAGTAGTTCTAGATTCTCAGCTTTCTACAATTTTTGCCTTTTTTTCAAATCTTCTTTTACTTTACAAGGGAATGTGTACCCATACATAAAACATGTCTTGAATCAATTAAGCAATAGTCTGGGACTTCTCTTGAATCGTTATAGATAACCCCATTATAATTAGTTAATCCTAATTTGAAAATAATCGAGGCATATATCAACTTTAGGGCATGTTTCTTTAGTAGAATTTCTAAATATAATTTGTGATGTTGGGAATCCAAAGACAATGATGTGTTTAAAACCGGCTTAGATTTGTCAGTGTGCTTATATGTGGGTTTAGCAGGTACAACCCAAGAGATTAGTACTATTGGGTCAAAGACCTCAAGGATTCCCATGTCATAAAAAAAAAAAAAAAAAGATAATTATGTGATGGATGTCCCTTCGGATTTCTAAATGCAACGTGTTCTACTAGAATTTTGAGTTCTAACCCCCTAAGAAAGTCAGGAATAACCTTTGGAATTCTCAAAATTGCAACATCCTTGGTATTTGTAGATGCTCCTATGGAAAGGAGCAGTCAAGAATTCCACCCATGGACAATTTTCTGAGAATTTTTAAATTCTCCAAACATGAATAATTGGAATTAAGGTGAAGGAACATGCCCTTAGACTTAATAAAATAAATTTTCTTTGTCTATAAATACTTTGATGATTGAGACGAAAAACTAACAACAAAGATCACATCATTGGACCAATATTTTGCATAGCCCAAATCCACATCTAAGGGTGTGTTTGGTTTGGCTTCTTAAAAATGCTTTTAAGATTCTGACTCTCAAAAGGCCCGATGGCTCTTAAAATGTTATTTGGTTATTTAATTTCTAAACGTGTTTATTCCAAAGTAAAAGCAAAAACCAACTTTACGAATAAGAAACTGAGGAGTAGCGTCGTGTTCAAAAGCGAAGTATTACTATCGCGGAAGGCATGTCAATGTAGTTTCCATACCTTTATTTTTCTTTATCATTTTTCATCATTAGTTTCAGAAGATCCCTCAACCTAATAGTGTGATTAGTGTAATTAATTATGATTATAGATAATTAAATGTGTTTCCTGGCTTAACGATTCGGTTTTAGTGTTAGTAATAGGGCCACGAGTTTCGTTGTGTTTGGAGCTACTATGAGTAAAGCAGGGGTAGTTTTCAATTTTGGAAAACTTTGAAGGGTTCGTTCTAATTTCAAGATTTCAGAGATTTTGGGTGCATTGGGTAGGTTTCATCTTATACACTAATTTTCGTTAAGGGTGCGTCATGATTCGGCGGCCCGAAGGTCATCTATCTCTCCAATTTCATATAATTCACTTTTGCCCCTTTAAGACCTTATTTGTAATTCCCAAAAACCCACCCAACATAAGCCACCATTGATCCTCCTTTCTCTCATTCTCTCTTTCCCCTCTCCATTTCCCTCCCCTTTCTCCTTCACTTCCCATATTGCTTCTAAGCTCCACCAAACCAAGGTGGACGTCCACTAAGCTCCAAGTCTCTATTTGTCACAACCCCAGACCGGATTAGAAGTAAACATGGTATGTAATTTGGGATCGCAGCTGCGTATGCGAGTCAGGGTGGTGAAGTTTCGCCCACGCCTGCATTTATTGCCCACAGGATTCCAATGTGAGGACTAAATAACCTTTCCTCAAAATCAAATAAGTTCATTTATGCGGAAGCTCATGGTAATCAATGCATAACAGATGAATAATGATAATAACAAATTTCAGAGTTCAACAAAATCTCTCCAAAATCTAAAATGGCATCTCTTAACATTTAAGTTGAATATGTACAAAAGAGTAAGTTTTATGTACAATCCTAAAATAAAATGGTCAACAGAGACCAGTACAATAGTTTTATGTACAATTCTAAAATAAAATGGTCAACAGAGACCAGTACAATCCAAAATGCCAAAATAAATGGCAATCTCTCAAAATGTTATCCTCGGCTTATGAGCAGGTCCCAATGTCTAGATGACATCATTTGCAATCCATTCAACTACAAGTTCTAGCTCCTCTGCCGCCTCCTCGTACTTAAGGATGTAAATGGGTCCCCGATTTTCTGATTAGCCGAAGGTTCTAACCCGCTAAAAATAGAGTCTGAGTCCTTATTTAGGCCCCGATAAGTAAATGGGTCCGGGTCTGGTTCCACCTTGATTCGGACCCGTGGACCCGAGACCCGACATATTACCTCAATTTTTGAAAATCTTTCCTAAAAACCACGTTTTTTTAATATCATTCTCTACCTAGACCCGGATCCGGATCCAGACACGTCCCATATATGGTTTTTGTTCCACCATGGACCCAGACCGGAACCGACCCGTTCACAACCCTACTCGCACTCCTCCTTAAGGGCAAGTGTGGCATTACATGAGCACCAAATAAACGGAGTTAGGTATGATGACCTGGCAAGCGATTAATATCAAAAGCATAATATGCTTGTTGCAAATAAGAATATAAATAGGTTTATAATTAACATAAGAGGCAATGTTAGTAAAGCTAGGTAAATTGTGCATGAATAAATATTGATAAGCATGTAAAAGAATCAAGTAACCAGCATGTAAGCTATCCAACATATCCTAGTAAAATGGTAAACCGTAAGCTATATTCTCTCTCACGGTTGTTATTGTGTGACTGTGATAGGGAAAATAAAGATACAAACACAAATCCAACTCCTAGTTGCGGCAGCATAACTAGAGTGGAAAACAAACAAAAACCTAATTAAGTGGCATAAATAGATACGAACCCCAAATTAGATTGGCCTAACCAAGTAAAGGTCGAAGTTGAGTGGTGCCAACTCGGGAATTCAAGACAAGAACGGTTAACTGGGCACAACCTCAGAGGCGGTAGCTAGGGTAAAGGAGCTACTATCTAAAACATGTTAAATATGATAAATCGGGCTAATTATACCGAGTAGTTCTACCATGGTCTAACACTGGCTAAACAAAACTTACAAAGGTCAAATCTGGCAAAACTAGTCATTCCTAGGGAAACCAGGCAAAATTGGCAAATATTAAGTCAAACGATAATAAAATGAGCGTAAGGTTTGGAGACTATCTAACGCCATTCTGGTAGGGAATGGTCTGCCCCAAATGGGTGGAAAATGTATAATTTGGACCCGGTGCACGAGGATGGACACAATGCATTAATCGCACCCCTGCCAACCCCATAACACCCTAACCTAGGATCCTGCCATCCAAAGGATAGTAGTGGCACCATGTGCCCACTGGTCCTAAGGCATGACTTTTGAGTGATCTAACTATCCATTTTAAGGTTGAGTACAACATTGCTTATGGTGGATATTTAACGAGTACAATATAAAGAAGCATACTCTGTGCATGTGAGTAACGAGCATAAATGATGTGCTTACAGATATAATGAATCAGGATGGCACAAAACAACCTTATGTACATTTTGTTAGTGCCACATTTTCATGTGCACTGTTTTTATTGTTAATTTCGTACCAAAGAGTTCCGAAGACATTGTCTCTTAAATATTTCAAAGAAGATTCAATTCAAGAGGACTGTCAAAGCTTTTTGGAAAGGCCAGGATTCATCAAAGATCAACATCAAACTGTGCCAACCAAGATCAGGTAATTGGGACCGAAACCATGCCCCTAAGTGACCCTAAAACCCCTAGGCTAAATTATTATTTTGAAAGGTTTTAGATGATATTTTTGAGCCTGTTTTAAAACTCAAAAATGACCCCAGATTTCAGCCAGCCAACCTCATGCGGTTAGCAGTTCACCCCCTAAGTCCACCTGTCCTAAGGCATCCAACTTGATCATAACACCAGGTCACATTGAGGCTTAGTAAACATGAGTATGTATAGAAACTTACCTATAAACAATGTTTATATAAATTAATAAAGAAATGTTAAGTTTTCAAAACCGGTGTGCTTTTGATTTCTTTAATAATTTTTCTACAAAAGTTCCCTCATATTCATACTCATGATTCTTATAAGGCCTCACCAAAACTTTGCTTATGTCAAGATCTTTTTTAAATTTTAACGTAGGAATAGTGTTCTTGTTAGGTGCACCCTACCATGTCTTAGTTACCGTTGGAACTATCCGTTGGATTTTTTCTATAAATACTTGTAGCTCATTTTCAACACAATTGAGTCCAATTTTTGAAGAGCCTTTATTCCAAACTCTTGTAAACCTTTCCCAAGCTCTCAAAACTTCATCCAAACACACTTAGATCCTATCTTGGCAAATCCAAGGGCTTACTTAACTCTAAGGAGTGTGCTTTGAGAAGCCAAATCTAGGGTATCCTAATCCTTAAAGGTATCCCTCTTTTCTGCCCTAGATATCAAACCTCTACAACTTGGTTATGCATCTCAAAAGAGTTTCATCATCAACACCAAGCTAGCTGGAAGAGGTAAAAAGCTTCGATCACGGTCAAAAGCTTCTTCGAACACTTTCGATCTTCATCAAAGGCAAGTATTCGCCCTCCATTCAAATTTATATCTTTGTGACAGTGGATTGAATCTGTGTGTGTCAACCACTCTAAAAATTGTTTGTGGGGATTAGATCTGTGTGATCGAAACTCAGTAACAAAATTGACTTAGAATCAGTACTTGTGTAGTTTGATTCTTTATAGTAGAACCAAGGGACTGTGTGACCCTTGAGAGTGGATGTTGGTCTATGTGACTGAACCACTATAAATCTCTTGTGTCATTTTTATCTCTTGTGCTTATTATCTTGTTTCAAATTAGAGTTTCTCTGATTATTTAAGCACACACACATTGAACTTATAATTCATACAAGTTATTTTGTTATGTGTGATTATTATTCCAAGTTGAGATGAAAAATTAGGCTAATAAGTTTAAGATTGACATTAAAATTCCTTTTGTCCTATTCCCCCCCCCCCCCCTCTAGGACTTATTCATTGAACCTAGTTGCACTTTCAATTGGTATCAGAGCGAGGTTACTCCCTAAAGGTTTAACAACCCGGAGTGGATCTACTTCTTTTTACTAGTGCCAATGTCTAATCCAGAAGGTAGCGCAGTAAACAGACCACCATTGTTTGATGGTACTAACTATGCCTTTTGGAAAGCTCGAATGACCGTGTTTCTCAAATCCATAAGTGGTGAAGTGTGGGATGCTGTGGAGGATGGATGGACCCCTCCTACCTTCACAGCTTAAGATGGCACTGTCAAGCCTCTTCCAAAGGCCAGATGGATAGCTAGTCAAAAAGCTTTGAGAGACTATGATGCTAAGGCTTTGAATGCCATAACTTGTGCCATGAATGCTGAAGAATTCAAAAAGATTATGACATGTACCACATCTAAGCAAGCTTGGGAGCTGTTGGAAACAAATTATGAAGGAACCACCATTGTTAAGAGAGCCAAGCTCCAAATGCTAACCTCCCAATTTGAATCTCTAAGAATGAGAGAAGATGAAATGTTTGATGATTTTCGAACAAAGCTTATGGTAATCGTTAATGAGATGTGGTCACTCGGTGAGCAAATCCCTGAAGGCAAAGTTTGTAGCAAAATCCTTAGGTCCTTACCTGAAAGATTTCACTCCAAAGTGACTTCTATAGAAGAGTACAATGACCCTGAAACTATGAAAGTAGAGGAACTGTCGGGAAACATTAGAACCTTTGAGATGAAAATGAATAATGCTTCTAATAAATCCAAAGAGAAGAAATCTATAGCTTTGAAGGTCTCCCAACCATCTCCTTCTAAAGAAGAATCAGGAAATGAAAATGAAAGTGATGATGAAGATGTTGCTTTACTTACTAAAAGATTCTTAAGACAATTTAAGAAAAAGACTTCTAAGTTTAATAGAAAGGAGAGACCATTTGATAAAAGTAAAAGCAAAGCCAGCTCCTCTTCTAAGTATCAATCCAGAAAAGTAAAATGCTATAACTGTCAAAAGTTTGGTCACATATCTACTGAGTGTCCAATTGAAAAGAAAGATAAGAAAAAGACTTTTGTGGCAACATGGGATGACTCTTCAGAAGCTGAATCAGACTCAGATGAATCACACAAAGATGAGACAGAAAATTACACTATACTAATGGCCAGAACAGTGTGTGATCCATCACTTGAAATATCAGAAAATTCTGGAACAACTGATATCGAGAAATCTGGGAATGAGTCTAAGTCTGATTATGACAGCTCAGAAAATGAAAAAGAAGATGAAGATCCTCAAGTTTCATATGATAGACTTTATGAGGAAAGCTGCAAATTGATTGATGCCATGAGCAAACAAAAATCTAAGAACAAAGTCTTAAAAGACAAAATTGAAACCTTAACTGATGAAAAGAATATCTTAGCAACTGAACTAAAAGAAGTTAATTCTAAATTTCAAATTGCTAATGAAAATTTAATCAAAATCAAAAGAGATGAAGAAGAAGCTTTGATTCTAAAAGAACTAAACAATCAATTAAGGGATGAAGTCACTCGTCTGAAATGGTTCAAAGAGAAGTATGAATGTTCCTTTACCCATAGAAAAGAAAATTTTGAAAGACTTTTTAAAATGGGTAAATATCATAAAGACAAAACTGGGCTAGGATTCAACAAAGAGGACAAATCCAAACCTAATGCTTATACTGTGTTTGTGAAAGGAGAAGCTTCCTCCAGTAGTCAAAACAATTCTGAAATTACATGTTATTCATGTGGAAGCAAAGGACATGACAAGTATGAGTGCAAAATGAAACAAATGAAAAGACAGTCCACCAAAACTTATGTCAACCCTCATAAAGATAAACAGACTAAGACTTCTTTTCAAAACAATTCTATCAATCACTCTTTCTCTCAACAATTAAATATGTTGATGAAACAAACTGGTCTTCTAAAGTTGCAATTCCACAATCATACAAGAACTGTTAAACCTACTGAAAACTACTCTAAGAAATCTTTTCACCAACAAAATCCTAACAAAGCTAAATCTCAAGGTCCTAGTGCAATCCCTGTCACCCAAAGATTCATATGGGTTCCCAAGAACAAAAGCCTAGTTATTCACACAGCTCTTAAAGCTATTGACCAATCCTTGTGGTACCTAGATAGTGGATGCTCTAGACACATGACTGGGGATAGAGCACATTTCTCGTCTTTAAATGAATATGAGGGTGGAACTGTCACCTTTGGTGATGGAAAAGTTGCTAAAGTTGTTGGTAAGGGTACTTTGAATGTTCCTAACATGCCTGTTATTGAAAATGTTTTGTATGTCGTTAGTTTGAAACATAACTTGCTAAGTATTTCTCAAATATGTGATAAAGATCATGTTGTTAACTTTAGTAGTCTTGGTTGTGAGATATACAAAAATGGAAAGGTTATTCTAAGAGGTCTTAGAACCAATGACAACTGTTATGTTATTAGTAACCACAAAGAATCATCCAGTTCATCCTGTCACATTGCTCATCTTGATGAAGCTCAACTATGGCATAAAAGACTTGGACATGTGAACTTTAGAGACCTATCCAAATTGAACAAGTATGTTAAGGGTCTTCCAAAAATCAGCAAAGAGTCAAAAACAGTCTGTGGAGAGTGTCAAAAAGGTAAACAAATCAGAAACTCTCACAAAACGACCAAGTCTCTAAAGACCTCTAGATCTCTAGAGCTTCTCCATATGGACCTGGTTGGTCCAACTAAGAAAGAGAGTAAAGGGGGTAAAAGATACTTTCTTGTTATTGTTGATGATTATTCTAGATTCACTTGGGTTGCATTTCTAAGAGAGAAATCTGATGCTTATACTGAATTTAAAAAGATTGTGAAAAGGATCCAAGTTGAAAAAGGAAGAGCAGTTGCTCGAATAAGAAGTGATCATGGTGGTGAATTTGAAAATACGAAGTTTGAAAAATATTGTGATAAGTATGGAATTCACCATGAATTTTCTGCCCCTAAAACTCCTCAACAAAATGGTATTGCTGAAAGAAAGAATCGAGTCTTACAAGAAATGGCCACAGTTATGCTTCATGGAAAGAATGTTCCTAGAGATCTATGGGCTGAACCAGTTAGTACAGCTTGTCACATCATAAACAGGGTATACTTGAGAACTGGCTTGGACAAAATTGCTTATGAATTATGGCATGAGAGAAGGCCCAACATTAGCTACTTTAAAATTTTTGGTAGTAAGTGCTATATACTCAAGGACAAAGAACACTTGAGCAAATTTGATACTAAAAGCGATGAAGGCATCTTCATTGGCTATTCTCAAAACAGTCGTGCCTACAGAGTATTGAATTTAAACACTGGAGCCATTCAAGAATCCATAAATGTAGTCATTGATAACAAACTAAATGATTTCAGTCATCAAGAAAACCCTGATAATGATGAGATAAATGTCTCAACTGAAAAACTGGATGAGTCTCCACTCTCTAAGGATTTGGTAAATGTGAAACATCATTCTATGGACCAAATTCTGGGAGATCCTTTTACTGGTATCAAAACTAGAAGACAATTAGAAAACATTGTTAGCTATCTTTGTTTTACTTCTACTTTTGAACCTAAAAATGTTGATGAAGCTTTTTCCGATGATAATTGGATAAATGCCATGCAAGAAGAGTTAAATCAATTTTCTAAAAATGAAGTTTGGGATCTTGTGCCTAGACCGGATGACAAAAATGTGGTAGGTACCAAGTGGATTTACAAAAATAAACTTGATGAAAATGGTACCATTGTTAGAAATAAGGCTAGGCTGGTTGCTCAAGGGTACTCTCAAATTGAAGGAATTGATTTTGAAGAAACTTTTGCTCCTGTTGCTAGACTTTAATCCATTAGAATCCTTCTTGCCATTGCTTGTTCTTTAAAATTTAAACTATACCAAATAGATGTCAAAAGTGCTTTTCTAAATGGTATTTTGGAAGAAGAAGTTTATGTTGAGCAACCCAAAGGGTTTGAAGACCCTAAGAAGCCTAACCATGTGTATCATCTTAGAAAGGCTCTCTATGGTCTCAAACAAGCCCCTAGAGCTTGGTATGAGAGGCTTACTCAATTCTTAATTGATCAAAGCTTTGAAAGGGGTAGTGTGGATAAAACTCTCTTTATTCAAACAAACAATGATAATATTTTGATTGCTCAAATTTATGTTGATGATATAGTGTTTGGTTCTACTTGTAATGATCTCACAGAAAAGTTTGCTAATCTTATGAAATCTGAATTTGAAATGAGTATGGTTGGTGAACTTAATTTCTTTCTAGGGTTACAAGTCAAACAATTGTCTAATGGACTGTTTATTTCCCAAACCAAATATGCAAAAGAATTAATCAAAAGGTTTGGATTAGACTCAGCCAAGCACATGAACACACCCATGAGCACAACTCTCAAATTATCTAGAGAGTCGAGTGGTAAGAGTGTTGATTCTAGTCTGTATAGGAGCATGATAGGCAGCTTATTATATCTTACAGCCAGTAGACCTAATATAGCATTCAGTGTAGGAGCTTGTGCCAGATATCAATCCGATCCCAAAGAAATTCATTTGAAAGCTGTTAAAAGAATCATAAGATATGTTTCAGGGACTTCAGGATATGGCTTATGGTATCCATATGACTCATCTACCTGCATTGCTGGATACTCAGACGCCGATTGGGCTGGAAATGTGGATGATAGAAAATCTACAAGCGGTGGGTGTTTTTACCTAGGAAACTGTCTTGTTGCTTGGCATAGCAAGAAACAATCATTCATCTCCTTATCTACAACTGAAGCAGAATATATAGCAGCTGGCAGTGGTTGTACTCAAATGCTTTGGATGAGACAAATGCTCAAAGACTATGGTATTGAACAATGTAGCATGAACTTATACTGTGATAACACTAGTGCTATCAATATCTCCAAAAATCCCGTCCAACACTCTAGAACCAAACATATTGATATTAGACATCATTTCATTAGAGAATTGGTTGAAGAAGGAGTTATAGTTTTGGAGCATATTTCTACTGAGAAACAACTTGCAGATATTCTGACAAAACCATTGGATTTTTCAAAATTTGAAAATATGAGAAAATCCCTTGGTATTTGTGTTATTAAATAATTTCTTATTGTTTATTTTTTTTTATATGTGTAGTTTCATTTAATTGTTTTTGTGTGTTTATTTAAAAAAAATAAAAATAAAAAATAAAAAATAAAAAATAAAAAAAAATGATACATATCATTTCTTAGGTCATGAACTTATTTCATAGTTCTGTAAAAAGCAAAATTCTGTTGCAGAGTATGTTATTGTGCTCAACTTCTTTACATGAAGCAACAACTTGAGGATTTTTAAACTTGTGTGCAGGTATTGAAACAATACACCTTTCTAAGTCTAAGCATATTGAAATTATATATCATTTTCTTAGAGATCATGTGCAGAAGGGTGATATTGTACTAGAATTCACAAGCACACATGATAAGTTGGCAGACATTTTTACAAAACCCCTGCCAGAAAATAGACTATGCATGATTAGAAGAGAAATCGAAATGTTGCATGCCATGAATATTTATTTGTCTCAATGTCTTACAAAAACTTGAGACTTTTAGCCTCATCATTCAAATGCTTTTGCCTTTCATAGATCCTCATACAATCCTTGTCCAAAGGATTAGGCAATTGAACTGAAGAGGTAAGCAAGGATTTTAAATCCTTATTCTGTTGCTTTAACTCTACTATTTTTCTGTTAGACTCAAGAAGAAGCCGTTGCAATACATCGATCTCCTCAATAAGCTTTTCCTTATTGTGCTTGGACTGCAACCGATCGGAAAATGAGACAATGGATGATGAGTATTGAGTCCCGAGACTCACAAGCTCATAAATGACATCTTGATCCGATTTATTAGCCAAATCTCTCTCTTGTCGCCTTGGCATCATAGAACCTAAAACAGATGCAGATAAAGTTTGGGATTGAGGTAGAGAATACCTCATCTCCTAATCACAAGAAGTACTAAAAGGAAATCGATGAGCCATTGCAATTTTGTGAATAAGAATGCTGATGAATTACAGAGACGAGAAGAAAATTTGATACAAATTAGATAGAGCTAAGACTGCTCTTATAGAGATGAAGTTTGAACAAGACAAACCTTCATATCTTCAAATCTTTCTTGGTTTAGATTAAAAATATGCTGGATGCATATTTTCAAAAGCTACTTAGCTAAGCCAGTGAGATTAATTGCGGGTTGTCCCTATTTTTCTCGTTTGTCAACAACATCCAGCGGATTTGAATCTCCTTCCGCATCCAGTTGATAAAACTAGGCCTCTAGCCTTTGCAGTTTATGTCGGACATGGGTGGTTCCAGAGTGTATCTCTTTGCGGGCTGGCTCGGGTGGGCTGGTGCTTCCGTGATGTGCATGAATTTGGGCTGCACGCACTTAGGCCCAGTAAGAATTGTGGGGGATGAACTTGAATGCCCTCGGCCCTGTCAATTCGAGGCCCATCTATTATCTATGCTTGAATGGATTATCTATATTCTTATCTACCTTCTGGTCTCTAATCTTTGCATTAGTTTCCAAAGTTTCTCTCAGTTTATTCATATCTTTGTCAATTTCTGACAAAAAGGGGGAGAAATAATCTTCGTTGAGGGGAGAAATAATCTCAATCAGTACCTCCTCAGTTTCATATGTTGCAGGTACAAAGGGGGAGAAACAGGTACAAAGGGGGAGAAGATTCTCAATCTGTGTATTCTACAGGGAAATTCTTGTTGAAAATCATATGTAATAGTTTATGAACTTTGTGTATAATGTATGATTGTATTTTAAGTCTCCTCTTTTAAAAATGTATTAGTTTAAATGGTTTCGTCACGAAATTGACAAAGGGGGAGATTGTTAGTGCCACATTTTCATGTGCACTGTTTTTATTGTTAATTTCGTGCCAAAGAGTTTCGAAGACATTGTCTCTTAAATACTTCAAAGAAGATTCAATTCAAGAGGACTGTCAAAGCTTTTTGGAAAGGCCAGGATTCATCAAAGATCAACATCAAACTGTGCCAACCAAGATCAGGTAATTGGGACCGAAACCATGCCCCTAAGTGACCCTAAAACCCCTAGGCTAAATTATTATTTTGAAAGGTTTTAGATGATATTTTTGAGCCTGTTTTAAAACTCAAAAATGACCCCAGATTTCAGCCAGCCGACCTCATGCGGTTAGCAATTCACCCCCTAAGTCCACCTGTCCTAAGGCATCCAACTTGACCATAACACCAGGTCACATTGAGGCTTAGTAAACATGAGTATGTATAGAAACTTACCTATAAACAATGTTTATATAAATTAATAAAGAAATGTTAAGTTTTCAAAACCGGTGTGCTTTTGATTTCTTTAATAATTTTTCTACAAAAGTTCCCTCATATTCATACTCATGATTCTTATAAGGCCTCACCAAAACTTTGCTTATGTCAAGATCTTTTTTAAATTTCAACGTAGGAATAGTGTTCTTGTTAGGTGCACCCTACCATGTCTTAGTTACCGTTGGAACTATCCATTGGATTTTTTCTATAAATACTTGTAGCTCATTTTCAACACAATTGAGTCCAATTTTTGAAGAGTCTTTATTCCAAAATCTTGTAAACCTTTCCCAAGCTCTCAAAACTTCATCCAAACACACTTAGATCCTATCTTGGCAAATCCAAGGGCTTACTTAACTCTAAGGAGTGTGCTTTGAGAAGCCAAATCTAGGGTATCCTAATCCTTAAAGGTATCCCTCTTTTCTGCCCTAGAAATCAAACCTCTACAACTTGGTTATGCATCTCAAAGGAGTTTCATCATCAACACCAAGCTAGCTGGAAGAGGTAAAAAGCTTCGATCACGGTCAAAAGCTTCTTCGAACACTTTCGATCTTCATCAAAGGCAAGTGTTCGCCTTCCATTCAAATTTATATCTTTGTAACAGTGGATTGAATCTGTGTGTGTCAACCACTCTAAAAATTGTTTGTGGGGATTAGATCTGTGTGATCGAAACTCAGTAACAAAATTGAGTTAGAATCAGTACTTGTGTCGTGTGATTCTTTATAATGGAACCAAGGGACTGTGTGACCCTTGAGAGTGGATGTAGGTCTGTGTGACTGAACCACTATAAATCTCTTGTGTCATTTTTATCTCTTGTGCTTATTTTCTTGTTTCAAATTAGAGTTTCTCTGATTATTTAAGCACACACACATTGAACTTATAATTCATACAAGTTATTTTGTTATGTGTGATTATTATTCAAAGTTGAGATGAAAAATTAGGCTAATAAGTTTAAGATTGGCATTAGAATTCCTTTTGTCCTATTCACCCCCCCTCTAGGACTTATTCATTGAACCTAGTTGCACTTTCACATTTAAGGTCCAAATGTCAAATATTAGATGAATTTCGTGCTTCCAAAGGTATTGACATCGTCATGCCTTAAATGGGCATACACTTTGTTCAATATTGTCTCATTTTTGCCTCCGGACAATCCTAGTGGGTTACATAACGCAAACTATCCCTTTTCATAATTCGAAAATCAAGTCCATGTGAGTCTGGGTTACAAGTCTCAATTCTAGGTCTAAGGTTCAAGGTTCTATCTTGGAGAACTAAGGTTAGTTTTCCTCCAATTGATGGATTAGAGGGGGCATTCAAAATGCGGAGTAAAGAACCTCCAAATAGTACCAACCAAAAATGCCAAACAAACCAAAAAATGGGCTCCAAAATTGCCCAATTTCCCTTGGTCAGACATGTGGCCTTTGTGGTCCCATGTCCGATGAAGTATGGAGGACATGGGTCCATGTGACCCATTTCCTAGCAGTATGCTGGTCAGACATGGGGCTATAGAGACCCCAAGTCCGATCAAGTAATGTTGGTGCATTATTTTCTTCACTTGTACTTTTTTTGGCCCCCTTTTTGTTTGTTCCTTTGGCCAATTTTGGGGCATTTCAATCACAAGTTTAGGGGATCGATGATTTGGCATCCAAATTACATTTAATATAGTCCTAATCTCTGATTTAAGCTATAAAAAACATTGAATTTAAATACCACTACAAGAAAAGTCACTTTTAGTGACACTAAATAGCGGTGGTTTTAATTGTCCACCGTTAAATATGCTTATCAATGACGGATATTTTATTCCGTCACAAAGTTGAAAAAATTTTAGAGCATCACTGGCGGATTATATTTTCCGCTGTTAAAAGGTCTAAATTCCCGCCCCTTTTTTTATGTCCCCACTTATTTCAAAGGTGGTCTCCACTTTTTATGTCTTTACTCTCTATAGGCCGAAAACCCTACCTCTTGGTGATTTGAAGGTGCAACATTTGCTTGGAGGGTTTTCTCTTCTTTTTCTTCAAAAATCCGTTGAAGAAACCTAATCTCCCTCTGCAAAAATCCTCCAAGCTTCTCGAATGCTCGATCTCTCCATTTGATCTGATTGGCTGCGAAATCACACCAGGAGCTCCCAATTCGATCATGTCTTTCCACAAGAAGAAGCTCATCAACGATCGAAACAGTCAGATTCAAATCATCTCAGCTATTTCTCTTTGTGCATGTTCTTCCGAACTACTCTGATAATACTGAAACGATGTTGCTTGAATCTTTCTTATGTAATGTTGTGTTTCTTATGGAGCTATGGCTGAGATGTTCTAACGCAAAATGTCAATTCATATGCTTTGTGGAAAGGATGTTTGTCAACTAGATAGGTTTTTCTTTAGAGGTTCAGGGAGTAATGGAAATAGCAATGGATCAAGGTGGCCATGGGCTTCATCTGTTTCTAGAAATTTATTTTTTCTGTTGGACCTTTTTTTTTTTTCTTGGTAGATTAATTTTTCATCACTTTACGTTGCTGAAGGAGTGAATTTTCCAATCAACAGGCAGTTTGGATATTGATTTCTATGGTTACATTGTGTTTTATGCCGAGAATTTTCCTTTTTTTTTGTCATTTCTTCTGTTCTTTGGTCATGTTTTCTTTGAATGTTGTTATTTTGCTCTTGATATGTGATTCCAATATTTGGTTGTTTATATCTTTATAGGTAAAACTGCTTCGTTGTAATCTTCTCATTTCCATGTATAGATTTGTTTCCTTCCCATCTTTTCTAGAATGTGTTCCTATTTGTGTCATTCAAAAAATGGTACTATGAAGATTTCATTGCTGTGGTTTTTGGACAAAAAATGGTATGCCTTTATTGGTATTGTTGTTTTATGGATGTGACAAGTGTAGAGGATTTCATGAATAATTCAATTTCATGGTATTTTAATTGAAAATGTGATTCTTTTCCGATTTCCATTGATTTCTACAACTTCCACAATGCAGGAGTTTGATTGGGAGGCAGTTGTCAAATAAATTGATTTTGTCTATCAGGTCATGACCTTGACTTCAAATGGAGAGAATTTTAGCAAGTCCAAGTCTTCTGAGCCCAAGACATTTGTTGGTTCCAGGCAATCGACTCTTGATAAGTTTGTCAGAACTGGGGGAAGATCTAGCGTCCCTCATATATTTCATATTGAAAATGGGAATAGTTTTGATATGGGCGACGACGGTATCTATCCAAGATTTGACTTTTTCATCATCTTATATAGTAGACAGGTGACATACTTGACAAGTGAGGGATTTTATTGCTATCTTTGCACATCAGTTGAACTAAAATTTGCAAGAGTTGTGATGCCAGGTGCTTCACCTATGCCCATGTTTTCTTTGTACATTCCAGAAGGAAGTTCTCAATTAAAGTAGTGTAGAAGATTTTCCATAGCAATCTCCTTGCTATATTTTAGATACATAATTATGAGCTCCTTTACAAGCTTAGCTTGAGTTTATAGCCCACTCTTGGGCGTCAACAAACTATGCTCGATCCCAGCTAGGCGAATCTGAATCTAGACGTAAGCTTGGCTTATGTGACTGCAAGTGAACCTTGAGCTGGAGCCTAATCAAGCCGAGGTGATTTCCTTTGCAAGTTAGCTGAGGCTGTTCATATCCCTCTCATTATATAAATTTTTTTTGTAACAGATAGCCTTAAAAATCGTGCAACTCGACTTGATGTTCTTTTACGGTCTTTTAAAATATAACACAACAGGATAGATGCACAAAGTTGTTAACCTGATTGGGCATAAGCCAACACCGGAACGTTGGTAAGCTCACGAAAGAACTCCACAACAACTTTATCTCTCTCTCACAGGTAAGAAGAAAAGAAAGCTTAGGGCCTATGACCATCCACAGCTATCCCCACTTACCCCAGGGTGACAATGACTGGACAATGGTAGTGACTCTGGGCCTCCGTCTGTTTGAGCTATAAAAGGATCTGCTTCTCTAAGCCCCTCCATTATACTCTTGTTATATGCATCTAGGTAAGTAATCAGGTGTGGAAGGTACACACGCTGCACACCTTCTATAAGGCCCGTAAAATAATACAAGATATAATGCCATAGACAGGAGTTAATATGGCCCTTATTTAGCTGCAAGCTCTAATGTGAAAGATGCTTGCATTGAGTTGGGATGGCTAGAGACCGCCCATAACATTCTAGATGATATGGACTCTGCTGCAATGCCAGTTAAGCGGGTGACATAAACATCTCTTCTGAGAGCTATTGCAAAGGGAATCGGTTTAGTGAAGCCATCCATAATTTTTGCTGGGCTTGATATGACCAAAGCCATATATATTTCCACCAGTAAAGGTATTTGTTATCAGTTCTGATACAATTCTTAGGACACCATAATATGATGCAATAACCCATTCAACTGTACAAGTAGGACCACTTGGTTTTTCACTTTTGATGCTATCGAGTTTCTTGGATGCATCTTCAAGTTCTGTGAGGCTCATATTACCAATAGACGATCAGTACCATGTTCATCAAGAGTCAAGGTTGTTCTACTTGAGATGTGGTGGAACAAGACTAGACAGGGGCTGCCTCATGGATAACCCCACAGAAAAATCAGCAATTCAGATGATTTTGTTTCTAACTGTTTGACATGTATGGTTACAGAAAATGGCAAATGGTTCACACTCAAAGGAAAGGCTCAACAATTCATTGTGAGATTACTAACTATGGTGCACTCTCTTGTGTGTAATCTAATATTTCTCAACCACCATTCACAGCGTCACGTCACTTATGAAAGTCCGGGATCCTAACCCTAGAGGGGGGTGAATAGGGTGATCTACACTTTATGACTAATTATGGCCAATTTTAATTTCTTAACAATCAACTAGTCACATGTGATGATTAACATACAATATGCGGAAGCTTAAACAAAACAATCACCACAATGCATTCACCATAACACAATGATTTATAGTGGTTCGGCCTCAATGCCTACATCCACTACCGACTTGTGATCCAACACCCCACCGGATTTTCACTATTTATGCTTTTGAAAAAGGCTAAGCAATAACCTCTACAATATGCTTTCCAAGGCTAAGCAATAACCTAACAATGTTGTTTTTCTAGGCTAAACAACAACCTATACAAGATGCTTTTCTTAGGCTAAGCAATAACCTTTACAAGAGAAAGATTTCTCTCAAAGAAGTGTCTACACAAACACTTTAAGAGATTACAATTTAAGCTCAATTTAATTGCCTCTAAAATAGGCTGATATGAAAGTTTAAATCAACTCACACAACACTCTATGAAATGCTAAGATGAATGCTCATGAAGTGTGTGTGTGTGTGTGTGTGTGTGAAAACTTCAATCAAGTTTAAAATGAAGGCTCAATTAATGTATGCTTAATGCATTTTAAAGTTTAAAGCATACAAAGATTTGATTGAAGTGAAATGCAAATCACATGTACAAAATACTAACTTGTTGATGATGTGAAAATCAAAAGCTCACAAGTTGTATGAAATTAATTATGTCTTAAACATGTGATGCATGTGCAATGTTGTTTTCAAAAACAAAAGTTTAACTAAAGTTTAAATGAATGAAAACAACAATATAATTCAACCACGTAAATGAAACATGTTATAAAAGAAATCAAAGGATTTGACAAAACATGTTTTATAAAGTTTTAAAACAAACTTGGTTTGAAATCAAGGTGAAGAATCCAATCCAACTTAGATCAAAGATTAATTGAAGAATGGATTCAACACATCATAGTTATCATGCTAAAAATCATTTACCAATAATTTAAACAAAGCATATAACATATGATAAATAAAAGGTAAAGCTTACTTAGAGATTTAACTTCTTTAATCCAAGCTTTAGCTTTACTAATGACCCATTGGTCTCTCTTAATTCATTCCCCTTTTTCTTGCCTCCAAACACCTCAAGGAAGGCTCTTTTATCTTCTTTGATCAACAACTTTTTCAAGGGAATGAACCTCATTTTATACTCAAAAAATGAGTTCTGGCGTGTCCCCGGTCGACCCCCAATATACCCCGGTCGACCTGGCCTTAACGGTCAAAAATCTGACCGTTTGAAAAAGTAGCCCAACGGCTCTTTTTCCGATCGACCCGCAGTGTGCGCGGTCGACCGGGTCCATGGGCTCGGTCGACCGAGCACACTGCAGGTCGACCTGGGCCCAGGGACCAAATTCCCCAAAAATGCATATTTCAAAGAGATTTCTTGTGGGGACTTTTGGGCCATTAAATCAAGTTTGGAAACATGATTTTAATTCAATCTAAGTGCTTTTAAAATCATGAAACATAAAAGCCTAAAATGATTTGAAAGATTTAAAGCATAGGCTAGCTTGATTCATAAAACTTCTTTTCAAATTAAAATGCATCCAATCAAAACATGCATGAAACATATGATTTACAAGATTTAAAACAATGCATGAGTAAATCAAGATTTCAACATTTTCTAAATCAATGCATGTGTGAAAATTCAAATGATGATTAAAATGATAATGCAACCATCAAATTGCAATCTACAAAACCCAAACAATCTCCCCCTTTGCAATTTGATGGCAAACCTTATTCAACACTAAATTTCACACAAAGTCTTCAGCTCCCCCTAGACTGGACAAGACTTGAAATCTTCTTTGGATGCTTCTTCACTTAGTTTGGGCTCTAAGTCTTTTTCTTCATTCTCCTTGATGCTTGGAGCTTGATCATTCTTCAAGCTTTCCATTCATCTCTCTTTCTTGGCCAAGCATCTTCTTATAGCTTCCAAACTTTCTCTTCTTTCACTCTCCCCCTTTGACCATGCACTCTCTCCCTTTTGGCAAGATATGCATTCTCTGCCCGTTTAGACAACTTGATTACTCTCTCCCCCTTTGACATTAAATTGCAAAGGATCCTACACACATGAAACAAAGAAAATACCTTTGAGTAGCACCTATTAACAAAAAAATTCGAAAATGAAATACATCAGGTTTTCATGTATGGGTAGCAATCTAAAAGGGTAAAGAGTCAATACAAGGGTGAATTTGATCAAAACTAATACTTCCTATGAAGGTTTACGCTCCCCCCCATTCCATTCTCTCCTTTTGTCAAACTTTTGACAAATATTTAACTATTTGGAGCAAAAAGAAGATGGTTTAACCAATTTGAGGATTAACTTCAAGAGAAGGATTAGATAAAAGTTTAACTATTGAGCTTAATATGATCAAATTACCATTATAAAGATACCAATTAACGGGTAAGCTATAGGATAATTAAAGAGCAAGGTCAAAAGGATAATCTATCATAGATATCAATTGAAATATATATAAAACAAATATACCAATTGAGATTGAAGGATATGACTATTAACTCAATCACTCTAAAATGGAGTTAAGGAATATACCTACTAGGATTCATCCAAATTAGAGCTATCCATGATGTTATGGAGATTACTAAACATAGCATCAATCAATATAACTTATGAAAATCATATGCTAAGAAAGTTTTGAAAACATTCCATTCAATCATAAAATATGACTATAAAGAGCAAGATGAGTGAAATGAAATTCAAACATGAAAATTGTGATGCTAATGGAATGTGACATATACAAAATCAAGCATCATAAATGAATATTCATCACTTTTAAAGATATAACTAATGAGCATAGTGATGAACATGAGAAATTGCATAAAAATATATAACTTAAAAGAATATGTAATTTACAAAGTATCAAAATCATATGGATTCAACATCTAAGAAATCCATCAAACAATAGATATAACTATGAAATACAAGAAATGAATTTCAAAGAGGTTCATATGATGAAGCACACTATTTTGAAGTTGAGACATGTATAAAGAATGATACCAATAAGAAAAATACACATGAATCAACAACATAACCATCCAAAAAAAAAATATGACTAGAAAGCACAAAGGATGGATTTAAGAGTCCTAAAATGGTATCTACAAATAAAACTAAAATTAAGCACAACCAAACAAGGAACTATATAGACATTTGCATATAACAAGAGTGTAACTAAATGGGCAAACATGCAAATTGTTTATCACAACATTTATTTCCATTTAAGTTGATATAACTAATTGCATAGGGAAATGAGAACATGGAACATGCTTTGATGATTATAATTAATAAAGATTTATAGCATTTCCATTCATCCAATCTTCAAATCATTTCAATAAACAAAATCCAACAATGAGCATAAAAAGAATGATTTTGAAGATAATCAATTTTCAACTTGCATTTAATAATATATAACTTATTTGAAACACATGCAAGTTGACTTTATAAAACAATAATTTTCCATTAGAAAGTATAACTTAGAAAAACATGGAAAATCCAAAATGTTTCAAATCATTTGTTTTTCAAAACAAATAAGACATTTAAACAAATGATTTTGCAATATCAATTGATTATGAAAGATCTAGCTATGAAAGCTTTTGAAATCATAATCAATTGATCATGTAGAAATGCAATACAAGATATAACTATATGAGAGTAAGAAGCAAATCTATCATGAGGAAAACATAATCAAATGATTTTGAAAACCATGATATGTAACTAGAGAAGTACAAGAAAACAAAATCAATTGATTACAAATAAACATTGCATCTAAAGAAATGTAACTAAAGAAAGAACATAAATGCAAATGAACATAACCAACAAAAAGATTTAACTAAAAAGGATAGGTTGGTCAATGAGGTTCAAGGCCTTAAGGTTTGACTAAGTATATAACTTTAGGAATCCGCCTAAGGTCTTGAGAGGGCTGATCTTTGAAGTCTAGTTTAGAAGTCCCACCAACTTTAGGAGATTTGACTTGATAAATTTTTAATTTAGACTTATCACCATTATGTTTAGATTTAACTAAATTTAGCTTAGGTTGGTGAATAATCTTTTGAGGTTGGTGATTCTTCTTCTTAGGGGATTGATTTCTTTTCTTCTTATTTTCTCCCTTTAATTGACTTTTGAATTTTAGATTTAACTTTGCAACTTTATTCAAAAGTTCTTTCATATGATGATTTAAGGGAGATAGGTTGAGAAGCTTTTTGTTGATAGATTCTTTTATAATTGGTTTAACTTGTTTAACCTTTTTAGAATCTATCTTAGGAGACTCCTTTTTAATTGATTTAACTTGTTTGATTTTCTTGGAGTCTTCTTTGATATTTAGTGTCTTACCCTTCATAGAGTTTGATTTTACTTTCTTGAATTCAAAGATGGGTTTAGACACATGGCTTCTTCTTAGTTTGCACTCAAACCTAAATGCCCTTCAATGCTACAATAATTACATTTAGACATGGGCAAGGAAGTATGAGTGCTAGAGAATGAGGACTCACCTTTCACAAAAGTGTTGGTGAATTTAGGGTCATGTGAGATATTCCTATTATAACCAAGACCCGTCCTATCTCCTTGAGATTTACCCAATTTAAATAACTTTTCAAATTTTTCTTCACTTTGGGTAAATTTGCACTCATACTTTTGTTTGTAGCTTTCAAGTTGAGTGACTTGGTTTTTAAGGGTTGAATTTTCATTTTTAACTTTTGTTAGTTCATTTTCAATTCCCTTAAATTTATTTAATTCTTCATGGGCAAGTTTTAACTCAAGTTTAAGTTCATTAATTACACTAGATCCAAGTTCTAGAGTTTTTATCTTATTTTGAGCATTAGATAAATTTTCCTTAAAAGTAGTCAACTTGGATTCTAGATTGTTAATGTCTTTATCTTGCCTTTTTAATTGATCTCTTAGTTTTGAATTTTCCTTATTAAGATCATCATTTTCTATTTTTAATTCATTTAGATCATCTTTAATATTATGAAGGTTATTCAAAGAGATCATAAACTTAGAGTCTAGACAATGTATAACTCCTTCTTTCTCTCTAAGTTCATCTTTTGAAGAAACTAATTCTTTGTTTAGTCTTTTAGATTCTTCTCTTAATTTTTTATTTTTCTTATCAAGCTCTATGGACAAAGTATATAATTCCTCATAGGCTTGTTGAAGATCATCTTCATTTTCATCATTTTCTTCTTCTTTTGAGTCAAATTGAGATTCATTAATTTGAAGGTTTGAATCTCCAATAGATGGAAGAAGGAGGGGTCTAGAAGAATCTACACATGAATCTATACAACCTAACATAGTGGAATCCATTCTAATGATTTTCATGAAAATACAACACTAGGGTTTTGACTCTAGGTTTTTATACCTAATCAAGAGTTCCAAAACATTTGATCCTAAAATAGAGCACGAGGCTCAGATACCAATTGAAAGTTTGGGATCCTAACCCTAAAGGGGGGTGAATAGGGTGATCTACACTTTATGACTAATTATGGCCAATTTTAATTTCTTAGCAATCAACTAGTCATATGTAATGATTAACATACAATATGCGGAAGCTTAAACAAAACAATCACCACAATGCATTCACCATAATACAATGATTTATAGTGGTTCGGCCTCAATGCCTACATCCACTACCGGCTTGTGATCCAACACCCTACCGGATTTCCACTATTTATGCTTTTGAAAAAAGCTAAGCAATAACCTCTACAATATGCTTTCCAAGGCTAAGCAATAACCTAACAATGTTGTTTTTCTAGGCTAAACAACAACCTATACAAGATGCTTTTCTTAGGCTAAGCAATAACCTTTACAAGAGAAAGATTTCTCTCAAAGAAGTGTCTACACAAACACTTTAAGAGATTACAATTTAAGCTCAATTTAATTGCCTCTAAAATAGGCTGATATGAAAGTTTAAATCAACTCACACAACACTCTATGAAATGCTAAGATGAATGCTCATGAAGTGTGTGTGTGTGTGTGTGTGTGAAAACTTCAATCAAGTTTAAAATGAAGGTTCAATTAATGTATACTTAATGCATTTTAAAGTTTAAAGCACACAAAGATTTGATTGAAGTGAAATGCAAATCACATGTACAAAATACTAACTTGTTGATGATGTGAAAATCAAAAGCTCACAAGTTGTATGAAATTAATTATGTCTTAAACATGTGATGCATGTGCAATGTTGTTTTCAAAAATAAAAGTTTAACTAAAGTTTAAATGAATGAAAGCAACAATATTATTCAACCAAGTAAATGAAACATGTTATAAAAGAAATCAAAGGATTTGACAAAACATGTTTTATAAAGTTTTAAAACAAACTTGGTTTGAAATCAAGGTGAAGAATCCAATCCAACTTAGATCAAAGATTAAATGAAGAATGGATTCAACACATCATAGTTATCATGCTAAAAATCATTTACCAATAATTTAAACAAAGCATATAACATATGATAAATAAAAGGTAAAGCTTACTTAGAGATTTAACTTCTTTAATCCAAGCTTTAGCTTTACTAATGACCCATTGGTCTCTCTTAATTCATTCCCCTTTTTCTTGCCTCCAAACACCTCAAGGAAGGCTCTTTTATCTTCTTTGATCAACAACTTTTTCAAGGGAATGAACCTCATTTTATACTCAAAAAATGAGTTCTGGCGTGTCCCCGGTCGACCCCCAATATACCCCGGTCGACTTGGCCTTAACGGTCAAAAATCTGACCGTTTGAAAAAGTAGCCCAACGGCTCTTTTTCCGATCGACCCGCAGTGTGCGCGGTCGACCGGGTCCATGGGCTCGGTCGACCGAGCACACTGCAGGTCGACCTGGGCCCAGGGACCAAATTCCCCAAAAATGCATATTTCAAAGAGATTTCTTGTGGGGACTTTTGGGCCATTAAATCAAGTTTGGAAATATGATTTTAATTCAATCTAAGTGCTTTTAAAATCATGAAACATAAAAGCCTAAAATGATTTGAAAGATTTAAAACATAGGCTAGCTTGATTCATAAAACTTCTTTTCAAATTAAAATGCATCTAATTAAAACATGCATGAAACATATGATTTACAAGATTTAAAACAATGCATGAGTAAATCAAGATTTCAACATTTTCTAAATCAATGCATGTGTGAAAATTCAAATGATGATTAAAATGATAATGCATCCATCAAATTGCAATCTACAAAACCCTAACAACTTACACCTGCCACAACATCAAACATATTAGAATTCAGCTAGTCCTACAATATTACCTTTGAGATTTGGCATTTTGGAAGATATGAAAATGATTTAGTATATTCCCAATTGGAAAGCCATAACATTAAAGTGGTAAACTGTGCATTTGTATGACAGAAAATGATTTAGTATAATCCCACAACATGTAGTGTCTAAGTGCTTTTCGAGGATGATTGCACATAGTCCCATCTAGGGGTGAAAATCTGGGCGGGCGGCCCAAGCCCAGCACGGGCCAAACACGAAAAAACCGTGCCTGGGCCGTGCCTGGGTCAACGGGCCGGCCCGGCCCGGCCTGGCAGTCCCACTGGGCCGTGCTAGGCCAGTGCCCCCAAGCCCGCAGGCGGCCCGGCAAGACACGAGGCATGGCCAAGCCTGGCCAGGGCACAGCCCGCAGAGGGCCCAACGGCTATTTTTTTGAATAATGCCCCCCCCCCCACCTTGGCAATCCCACTGGGCCGTGCTCTCAAAAAACGATCGAAAAGCTATTTTTTTTTACATTTTTTCAAAAAAACGGTCGAAAGGGGTTTTTTTTACCCCCCTCCCCAACAGCTATAAACGGTCAAATGGGAGGTATTAGTGTCTTTTGATCATTTTTTAACCTTATATACTCCCAACTGCTATAAAACAGTCATATGAGGAGGTATTTTATGTCATTTTATCACTTAGGAATTCAATAAATAGCCCTCATTTCACTTATTTCTCTACACTCATCTACTCTCTCATTTCTCACACTCCCACTAAAGTTCTAAGGCTCTAAGCTCTCTTAAGTCTCATTCTAAAGTCTAAACTCTTTATACAAAGTTTTCTAAGAAGTGAAGAGTGAGGGTGTGTTATACCCCAATCCGAACTAATCACGATTAAGACTAATTAACTGAGATTAATGCTAATTAAGCATGGATAATTTGGTTAATCAAAATTAATGACCAAAGAGGGACAAATCAGTCTCAAATGATGCATTAAGCATAATGGAATGAATTTGAATGAAATTGAATTGGTTAAAATGAGTTTAGACTCAAACAAGGTAGGCTAAGGACTTTTCCGTAAATACGGGTTTTCACGTATTTCGTCAAATACGGAAATTCTTGATACCAACGTGTGTATCTCGAAGAGTACGTTAATTTTCATAGTGATTGCGATTTCATTTGACCTCAAATGGACCAAGTAAAGCTTCATTTGACTCAAAATGTAAATAGACTAAATGAGAGGGGCTTTTGGTGTTTAAGAGCCTTACATTAGAGTGAAATGAATCATTCTTCACTTCCACCTCAAGAAACCCTAGGCAACTTCTCCATTTCTCCTTTCTCTTCCATTTTCTTCATCAAGAGTGAGATTAGGAGAGATTCAAGTGACATTAGAGGAGAGTGTATTCATCTTCCATCTTCTTCCTCAAAGTCATTTCTCCATTTTTGAAGTGATAGGGCTTCGAAGAGAACTCAAGACCCCTTTGCTTGGAACCATAAGTAAGTAATGGTCTTTCCTTGTGATTTTCAAGTTCTATTGGTTGCTTTGTAATGGTTTCTAGCACAAATGGCCCATGGGAGTTCATTTATATGTTTTATGGAATTAGGGTTTGAGATTGGGGATTTCCATCTCAAAAGCAAGCTAGACAAGAGGGGTTTTTGCCACTAAGCTTAAAGAGAGACAAGTATAAACATTACTTGTGATTAGTGTTAATTATTGTAGGAGCTCATAGAGTTTCCATGCATTTTGTGCATTTTACATTGAGTTTTGGGATTTGTTTATGGATGTTAATGATATGGTTAATGAATGAATGTTGTATGAGGAGGGAATAGGAGGTTCCAATGCTCATTGCAGGTTGTGGAAATAGATTGGAGAAATGAGAGTAGAAGAAGGAAGAGAGATCAGAAGTTCTGAAGCTCGAAAAACGAGTTTTTGGGCGCAGGCGGCTAGCCGTAGGGCTAACCGCTAAAAATCCGCAAAATAGTCAGTCTCTGGAAAGCTGACCGTGAGCTGACCGTTGTATTGCAGTTAAGCTGAAATTGAAATTTCGGCTAGCCGCCGGGTAGCCGTAACGCTGACCGAAGTTGAGTCAGAATTTGCATAGCTTCTGGAAAGCTGACCGAACTTGGTTCGGCTAGCTGCCAACTAGACTCCGGCTAACCGCCAACCAGTTTTCAGTTAGCCGCCAGCCAATTTTCGGCTAACCGCCAGGATACTGTTAGGGCATTAACTGTCAGTTTGAGTCCAATGGATTTTGGATTTTTACGAGAAATTGGAGTACTTCTTGTGAGTATAAAAGCTTCCCCAATTAGTTTTAAGACTAACAATAGATTAACTTGAATTGTTGAGAATTAGTGATGTTTTAAGAAGGGTTCTTGAACGAACCATATTAATCGATAATTGCCTAAACTCCATGGGTGATAATTACGGGGACTAATAATGCACATATTAAATATATAAATGTGATGTCCATCAAGAATAACACGTGCAATTGGAAACCAATGGTTACACCCAAATGGTTGTTTAAGATTGAGATAAGATTGAGTAGAACCGTAGGTGGTTAATGATTCTCTCATTGTGTTATTGTAATCCAATCTAATGAGATGGGTATTATTGTTATTCCCTTTCCTTTGTCATGAAAGGAATCATTGAATTGAATTGAATCCATGAAAGGATTTCTTACTAAAGAGTGTTGACCCTTGAGTCTGGCACTACCTAGCTATTGTATTAGAGCTCTAAATGAGTTCAATGAATTAATTAATGACTAATCCTACTATAGCAGATGGATTTTGGAGTGTTCCGGAGCTCCGTGGTGATGCTAGTTGTTCCCGGCCCGGACACTAGTAAGTCCCACCAATTCCGATCGTATCTTCGGATACTGATTGATGCCTTCCATTGGAAGATGAATCCTCCCTTTAAGGGGAGATGGTAAATAAAATGAATCCTTCCTTTGAGGGAAGATGGTAAATGAAATGAAATACAATGCAATGAATGCTATGGTAGTGGCCATCTTGTACCTGTTTATTGAAATGAAAATGAAATTGTCTAAACTTCTCTAAAATCGGAATTGTTACTAAACAGATTGAATGAACTCAATATGAATGTGTTAATATGTTATTGCAAGATTTGTTTATACATTGTTGAACCATCGTGTTCGTTAGTGTTATTGATGGCATTACGGGCCCGATTGCCCTTATCAGTCCAGCAGCGCCCCTGACGGCAGCGAAGGAGACCGCTTCGATTCCTCCTGGAGGATTGATCGAATGGAATAGGCGAGATACCATTTGAAATGGGTATCCGAGTGCGAAACGGGATTGGAACATTTTGGAAATGTTTTGAGAAAATGTTTATAGATTCATTTTGAAATGTAACTATTTGTCATCTACATAGTATTTTTGGATATGCAGTGTTTGACGAACAAATGTTGGAAATGATACATGTATAAGGACTTTATTTTGTATACATGTAAATTGTATATTGATATTGTCAAATATGAATGTTTCCGCAAAATTTTGTATTTGACAGGATATTGAGAATGTTATCCCTTGTGGATTCCGCTTTAACTTTGGTTAATTCGGAATTTACGGAAGTAAGTATGAGCTCACGGCTCAGGGTTACCAGATCTCGGGCCTGGGTCGTGACAGGGTGACTTCTCTAAAGTGGATGATTCAACTAAGAAGAACTTCTCCATTAGCTATGCCTCTCTCATAAAGGTATTTATTATCTTTAATTTTGAGTTTTATTTAGTAATAATATACATAGTAATATTATATATTAAGTCTCATCTTCTCCCCTTTCTTAAATAAATTATCACAAAAAACGCATTATACATAATTATTTATTAAAAAATTATCTTTTATTTAGAAAAATGGTTGGACCATCACAACCTTTCAACCTTGACTTCTCTCTAAATGAGGAAGATCCTGGATTTATTTATTTAGATCAAAGTCAGGGCATAGAAATAGATAGTAATAGTCCCCAAAATCCTGCATTTTCAATTTCTATAACTAAAAGGAAGAGAAAATCAAGATTGACTTCTCCTGTATGGACTTATTTTGTTAAAGTTACTTTCCCAAGTCCCACGGGAGGAACAGAGGAAAAGGCACAATGTAAATTTTGCAAAGATCTCCTCAGTGGCAAATCATCAAGCGCACTAGCCACCTTAGTAGACACATGAAAAAGTGTATGCGCAAACACACGAATACCGCTAACGATGGGGAAAGAGGTGGGATGGTTCCAATACAACTTTCTCAAACAGATTCATCTGGCGGTTTAGGCATTTTCAATTATGACCCTACTAATGCTAGATATCAACTTATTAAGTTTATAATTTTTCACCAATTTCCATTTATACTTTCCGAAAGACCGATGTTTTGAAAGATTTTTGAGGTCTGCCTTTGTTCCTTCATGGCAGAAAATATCTAGAGTTACTGCTAGAAATGATGCAATAAAAAAATTTTGAAAGAAAAACAGAATTAAAAAAATATTTTTGAAAATTTACCTAGAAAAGTGGCTTTAACTTCATATTTATAGACCTCTAAACAAAATCTGGGGTACATTGCAATCACATCACATTATATTGATAGTGATTGGGTGAGCAGAAAAGAATGATTTCGTTTTCTATGCTAGAATTTCCACACACTGGTGCTAGGATAGGGTCCACCGTCCTTGAAAAACTTAGAGAATATAAAATTGAAAATAAAATAATTTCTATAACTTTAGATAATGCAAGCACTAACAATGTCGCAGTAGATTTACTAAAACATTCGATTCAACTTGATTTAAATGGAGATCTATTTCACATTAATAGATGTGCATGCTACATCATAAATCTTATCGTACAAGTAGGGGTGAAATTAATTAGAGATGATTTAAAGATTATTAAATGGATTGTAGGATACATTTTTTTGTTCTCCCTCGCAAAAACAATGGTGGAGGGACATATGTGTAAATTTGAATCTAAGACCAAAGAAAATATCATATGATGTAAAGCATAGATGAAATTTTACCTATAAAATTTTAAAAGAATCATATGCCTATAAAACGGCACTAAATCAATATTGTCAACTTTATTTGGAGCATGAAAATATTTTATAAGTGATGTTAAATGGACCCTTCTTGAGATAATAAGAGATTTTTTAGAAGTTTTTCATGATGTTTTTCCGGGGTATATTATCCCACATCAAATCAAGCTTTAGCCCATTTTTATGAAATAAGTCTTACTTTTAAAAAGTATAGAGATTTTTCAATTTTTCAACTCATGTTTGTACAAATGGAGGCAAAGTTTTCATCATATTGGAGAATAGCTCCTTTAACATTTTGTATAGCTGTTGCATTATACCCTAGATTGAAATTACAAGGTGTCGAAACCCTTCTTGATGAAAAAAACTCTAATATGAATACAACTAATATAAATGACATGACAACAATTAAGACACAATTAGAAACACTTTATTTGGATTATGCTACCTAATTAGGTAGATCCATAGCACCCACGATCCCAACAGGCCCTCCCCAAGTACATAAAGGAAAAAAGGCCATTTGGAGTATTATGAGGAAATCTCAGGGAAGTAACTCCTCTTTTTCCGGAGGATCTTACAACCTTAATGAATTAACAATGTACCTAGGGAGCGATCTTGTTGCAATCTCGAATGATGAAGAAGATGATTTTGATCTTTTGGCATGATGGTGAAAATAATTCGAAACTAAGTTTCCCGTGCTTTCCGCCAAAGTCCGTGATATATTAACAATACCAGCGTCTACAGTTGCATCAAAGCAGGCATTTAGTGCAAATGCCTTATTGACCCTAGGAGGACTATGCTTACAGAAGAAACTGTTGAGACCTGCATGTGCTTATGGGATTGGTATCAAGCACAGGATAAGGACCAACTCCTCGATGATGATGAGATCGAGATAAAAGACGAGCTAGCGGCGTTACATATATCATAGTATAATTTTTTTTAGAATGTATAATAGGGCTTTCAACTTGTAATTTATTTTTTAGAATGTATCATAGGTTTTTAAAGTAGTAATTTATTTTTTATAATGTATTATAGGTTTCTAAAGTTGTAATTTATTTTTTAGAATGTATCATAGGTTTTTAAAGTTGTATTTCTTTTTTCATTTATCAAAAGGTTTGAATTTCATTATATATATTTATCCAAGTTCAAACTTGTAATTTTTTTGAACTTTTGTAACTTAAATTTCAAGAAAATACAATTTATTTAATGTATTTTTTCAAAACATCATTAGTGTTATTCTACTTGTTTATTTATCTTAATTTCTTTATTTTAATGAAATTGGTCCAAGATGAAGAGTGAATAGTCTAAGTCTCTAAGACTTAAAACACTTCAAAATTTTAAAAAAAAAAAAAAAAAAAGGGGAGGGGGATATGTGGGCCGCCCACGGGTTGCACGGCCCAGCACAGCCCAGGGCAAAAGACCTTGGGCTCGGCACGGCATGGCCCGCATAATTATCATGGGCCGTGCCGGTCCGGCCCGGGCATGGCTGGGCCCTTCTTCAGTGGGCCGTGCCGTCCAGATTTTCACACCTAGACTCCCATCCATGTTAACAATAAAGCATTTCAAAATCAAAAGTGAGTAGAAAGGGGGATGGACTTACCATTGATTCTAGGATCTGTTCTTTCCTTTTTGTGGTAGTGGAAAAGAATATGGGCTTCAACTTGGCTAAAAGCTGTGGAATTTGGGTCGGGACGGAGACCAAGAAGAAACTCTGGTCTGGTCATATCTTCTAGATGATATGGAAGCTTTGGTCCATCCAAAATTTGATTCCCATTTTAAAATTTAGCTCCATGGTATATATAATGAGGTTAAAATATAGTTTAAAAAAATGATTTTTAGCGACGGATTAAAAAACCTGCCGCTAATTCATACATTTGAGGCGGATTTGTTTTTAAATAGCGGCGATTTATTTCATTTTTAAATAGCAGCGGTTTATTTCTTCGCTAATAATGGTTTTTAAGTGGCAGACTTTTATTTCCACCGCTATTGGTTTCTTCAGCAACCTATTTTTTATTCCGCCGCTAAAGGTATCAGTGACGCTGACTTTTAGCGGTGGAAATTGGGATGGAGTTCTTTCCGTCGTTACAAGCTTTAGCGGTGGAAAAGCAAAAATTGCTATAGTGAAGGGCAGAATTCTAAAGAAACATGAAATAGAACATGCAATTAATGGAAGACAAGAAAATTCATTATAAATTCAAAATTAAGTACTTGCCTTGGTCTCTTAACACTTCCGCACAAAAATAATAATAAAAAAAAACCACTTATAGATTAATTAGTTGATTTCGCTGGAAACCTCCTAGAACATACTAGAAGATTAAAGATAGATCTTACCTCTAGGTTGACCATCTGACGAGACTTCAAGTAGGGTTGGTGCAGCCGGTTGCGGATGGGGATGAAAATAATCTCTTCTTCGAAAGGACAACGAGGGAAGTTCATTGGCGGTGACGGATCTTCAATCAAAGGTGGTTTGGCCGGATGTTAGAGGAGGAGAAATAAGAATGAAAAATGAGAAAGGTTCCATTGTAGTTGCTGGGATGTGAGGAAGAGAATAGAAGAAACCAAAGAAAATGACAAGGAACTAGGGTTTACATAAGAAATGGTTGTGGTGTCCATTGCTTAAGTAATTTGGAGGCTCAATCACTTGAGATCGAGGCCTCGGATGGACTCGCCTCAAGAGAGAAAAGTTCTAAAAATTAAATCTTCTTTCCAACGAGCCCAAGAAAGACTTATTTCAAGAACTTTGGAAATTGACTCAACTTATTTAAAAAATGACACATATGGCCCTTGACCAACTGAAAGAATGCAAAATGAAACGTTTCTAGGTGTCAAATGACTACGGTCAAAACATGAGATTTGGATGGAATAATTTTATCTATAGAGTAGAGTCGAAATGGGACTTTTTTCAGGATTTATAGATAGCCGCCTAAACTTTTTTGAAATCTACACTTAGGTCCATAAAGTCATTAGACTTGGCCAAAATGCTCTCAAAACTTTCCAAAGCTATTCAAAGCCTTTTTGAATCTTAAAACTAAGTCGGTACATCTCTAAAGCTTTTAGAAAGACTAACAAATCTATGTTTCTATTGGATTTTTAGAGATTTATGTGTGTCTCTTTAGTTAGTGTGAGGTGCCTTTTGAATTAGTGTGTAAAGTAATTTGTGTTTCTTCACATTTGCTTCTTTTATTATTGATGTATTTGAAGTCCTATATTAGGATGTAAAGATATAATTTGAAACTATAAAGTTGGATGGAAACACATTTCGTCTTTTATATTTTTCTATCCTTCAAGCCATTTAATCATTGTAAAAAGGCTGTAATAGCTTATACATTAAACTATCAATATTTAAGTTGTTGGAAGTAGGTGGGCCTCTTAGATAGACTATTAAAACTTTTGGACTCACTTGAAGCAGGGATCAAACACTCATAAGGTCAAAAACTCAATCCTAAGATCTAAAATCCTCTTCTCATGAACTAAGATCAAAGATAAGCTATCAAGAAGATAGAAAACCAGCAACAACATGTAACCATGAAAGTCTACAAATTAGATGATGTAGATCTATACCTTAGGAGCCCGGTTGTGTTCTAATCAGGGAGTTGATCGTTTTGATTGTTGTGAAGCACTTTTGCAAGAACAAACAAGATCTCCTACACCTTGTGCTCTTCCACGCTATGACCCTCTTGATGAGATTTTCTCAAAGAGAATGGTGGGATCTCTAAGAAGAAGAAAACACTAAGACTCTTTAAAAGGAAATCAGAGGAGAAAGAAGAGGAAGAGAGGGAGAGACGAGGTGGGCATCCAACCTTGGGCGTGGGATGCTCTTGGATGTTCCCTCTCCCTCTTATTTATAGGTTTGGGTAACCTCCTCCTCATCCATAACTAGAAGTCTCACTTCTATTATTAGAGTCCTTTAAGAGTTTCAATTGGATTAGAAACTATCTCTTTTTAGGGCTAACGTGGGAACCACTAGGGATTCCTTAGAAATTGGCTCTAGGTGAGATATCCGAACCACACATCTCAATTGAACTCCGGAGCCCACAGTTAATTGTAGATAACTCCACAATATAAATGCAATTGAATCCCAAACTTAAGAATATTTACAAAAAGACCCCTAAACTTCCAAATAACCACAAGTAACCCCTCCATCAATTATATCCATGGATCTATTTAATTAAATATGTCCAACCAAAATTGGATTCATATCTTATTATCCTTGTGACCTAATTAATCACAGTGATCATCAATACCATCCAATTAATTCTTAATTGAGATGGGTGCGAACTTACCAATGATAAATCCATTAATTGGCACAAGGGGATATTTCTCTTAGATGATAGATTCCATCTTGAGAATTATATGTTCTCATAGTCCCACTAGCGCACGTAGCCAAGACACCGAGGTGTTGACATACAATTGGCCTCACTCATTGATGACTCAAAGTAAATGTTTATTAGAGACTTGAGTCCATTAATCTCTCAAGATTAAGAGCTTACTGCTTGTAAATTATGAGAGCAATCCTTAATTCAATGAAAGATTTGCATAAGGTGCATCTCATGGTCCTTCAGTTTATTCAATGTACCAGCACAATGATCCAAAGTCTCTCATTCTGATGATCGAGACAAACCACACTATCTCATAGTGATCACAGTGCTGCAACCAAGGGCGGAACCAAGAATTTTATTTAGGAAGGACCAAAGAAGAAAATAATTTAAGAAAATCAAAAAATTTAGTCATAAATCATGCAGTAATTAATTATTGTTTCAATACTGAATTTTTCTGCATTTTATTTTTTTAATTTTTTAATTAAATAATTTATAAGAAACTCACCCTCCATTTTGTTGCGAAGTGCAGTTTTAATAAACTTCATGGCTTAGAATGTATTAGTACATCTACCATATGTACTTGAGAACCGCTTTTTACATGACCGGTAATGATCGATGGTTCTCACCTGGCTGCCCAGGATTCAAACCCTGGGTACGCCTCTTCCGACATGTGTGGCACCCTCCCCACTTATGTGGGAATTCTTCCCGTATGTGTGGGCTCCTTTCCCACTTGAGAGGGTTGTCTTTCCAAGTGTACGGGCTCTCTCTCTCTCTCTCGGGCACTAACACCCTTGGCTGGGGTACCAAAAATAGTACAAAAAATCTCTAGATGGGTACTTTGTAAGTTACAATTTAAGACTTTATTAGTTAAAAACTCATGGAAAAGTAATAATTACATCCCATATTTAAAATATAAATCATTCAAAAGCATGTTATGCTATTTTTATTCTCAAAATAAGTTTCTTTAACCGAATTATTCTTACATGGATAATAATAATCAAAATTAAAAAATATAACTATGTTTCTTTATTAATGTTGGATAAAACTCCTATTGAGCTAAAATTTAATGTAATAATAGAATGTAAACTGATGTTGATTTCAAGTGGATTAGATTTTAATATAAGCTAATGACATGTAGTAAAACCAGTACATCTATGCAATGTAAAGAAAAATCTATAAAAGAGAAAGTGGGTTTGTTGTTCCTCTTTATTTATACCTCAAAGTCCCTACAAGTCTGCAACCTACAACTCCTTTAAAGATCTCTAACAAGAAGATGTGCATTCTCCTCTTCTTCTCTTGGATCAGAAGATTTAGGGGAAGTGTAGATAGGTTAGAATGAAAGTTGAGAAATATCTGCTCCAATCTCCAATAAGCCATCTTATTTTCTTCTCCTTTCCTTCATTTCCTTTCCTTTCTCTTTCTTTCTTTTGTTCATTTTAAGTCTTTCCCAAAATCAGAAATATTTTTGTTATCCCTTTTTTTTAGTGTCAAAATCATGTTAAGAAATATTCAAGACAATGGTGGATGGCCACATAATGGAGTGGCCAAAGCATTGCCGAGAGGGATTTTTAGATGTATGGGGAGCCATGGCCCCTGCCAGCCCCCCTAGTCCACCCCTAGCTGCAATCTTGTCAGATGAGATGCGCAATCTTATCACTAATTGTGAATCAATTCAAGTATAAGATTTATGACCAATATCTCATGTATCTGGATCTCATCCGCATACATGGGTCACATCTAATATACTTATGGGCTACAGTTCATTTCATGAACTATCATGTCATTTTGTACTGGTTGTGTGCAATCATAAAATTAAAATATCATTCATCACATGAATAAAGTTCCATCTACCACATGAATAAAGCATGATTATATAAATTATTTAAGGAATAAATCAATTTAATCAGATAATCCACTGGATTGAGGACATACAATCTAACATAAGCCCCATCATGGGTTCCATTCCTTCAATCCAAAATGAGGTTTTTCCTGTACAATCACCATTAGTCATCAATTTCCATCCCTAGTGACCAAAGTCAAAGTATTTTCCTAAAGATTTTCCATACTGCTTCATTTTTGTGATGTCACAAAACTTTAATGTGATATCGCAAAGCGTAATTAGATTATGCAAAGGAAAAAGTTCCCTTTGAGTCTTTAATAAGGTAGTTTTAAATGATTCATAGAATTCATTTTGCGATATCGCAATAAAGTTTGCAATGTCACTAAAATAGCAGCACAGAGAATCTCTGGGGAAATATCTCTACTTTGGTCACTAGGCATGGAAATCGATCTCTAATCATTATAGTACAGGAAAAGGCCTCAAGTGGAATTCAATACATTCCGTTCAGTGAACTTAGAGCATGTTTCTTTTCTAGAATTCAATGAATTTTTGTCTAAAGAAATTATGAATTCTCAAACAAAGTGGAATTCCTGGATGCTCAAGAATTTCACCAAAATGCAAAGAGGCTGAATTCCTAAGCATCCAGGAATTCCACCATGTTTGGGAATTGCAAAGAGGGTGGAATTCCTAAATTCCCAAAGGTTATTTGGGACCTTTCATGTGGCCGGAATATGGAACTTGCAAATGCTAATATGATTTTCCAAAAACAGAATTCATGTTAGGAATTTTAGTAAAGAAATAGGCCCTTAATGTAGTAGGAAACAGTATTTTGGATCCCAGTGATAAAAAGGGAGAAAAAAGGTCATTTCTTAAAGGGGGCTTTGGTCGGAGCTCCCTAAAAACATGACTTTAAGTTGTTTTATTTTCAATTAAATAATAGTGTTTGGTCAATGTTGCTTGGAGTGAAAATTATACATTATACAAAGAATGTTGAAACTGTGATGATGATGTTGATGAATTATGCCCGACTCCTTTGTCTATTTTTTTTTTTTTTTTAAGTTTACTTTTAAATTACATTGTTTCAATTTTTTATTTATTTTATTTTTTGCTAAATCCTGAAGTAAGTTTGAACTTTAGATGCTTGGTATTGGTTTTGGACCTTGTGGTCTATCTTAAGATATGTTTTCTAATTATCTGCCGTTTTGTTGATTCCTATCCAATATAATATTGTAGATACTAACATTAGATGTCTTATTGTTTTATTGTGAGTCTATCTAATTCTTTCCCCACTTTTGTATTTTTTTTCTTTTCACTTCTTTTTCTCGGTGCCAGTATCTTCTAATCAATTGATTGTTTTATGTTATGTTTAATCTCCGATTCTTGGTTTAAGCTCTATATATTTTTAATTGATACTTTATGTTTTATTCTATGTTTCTTGAAATGGGTTGTTTTAGGGTTTTTCTTTTTTATCTTATCTTTTGGGTGTTTCTATTTTTCATGATGTGTTCTGCTTATCGTCTATTTCTGTTCAGGCCTACTAGATGATCCATTTGGATATTGATATATGCCCATATTTGTAGTGAATGTTATTGTGTTCTTCTTTTTTTTTTTTTTTTCTATTTTATGTTGTTTTTCTTTAACTCTATGTGCATATGGTGCTTGACAAAATGCCACAGTCATCGTAAATCTGGTTACTCTTCCATTTTATTTAAGAATTCATGAATTTCAAATTATTTTTGTTAACTGAGTTGATGCTCTTCAGTTTTGAGAATTCATGAATTTCAGTTTTGAGTTGTGTCTGTCAAAAACTCGATCAAACAACCCTCTTAATTGGGTGAGTCTTGATTCAGAGATGGGGTTGGATAGAAAATCCAAATTGTTTTCATGGTTTCAACAATGTTTAGCATTTTATCTATTGTGTGGGCCATTAATTTGACATCTTAGATCATTGTCTAACATTGTAACACATAAAAAGCTCCATGAGGGTCTCAAATTCCAGTATGGGCTAATTGTATATCAGGCTATCAAAATGTCACACGACCCGTTAACACGACACGAACCCACACGATATTAACGGATTTGAGTGACCCCTTAATGAGTTTGGGTCATTAATGGGTCAGACCCGTTAACTCGATAAATTAATGGGTCGTTAACGAATAAACCCAGTAACCCATTACGACCCAATACAACCCGCCAAAAAGCCATGCTGCCAAGTGTGCATCACATTACCTTGCAAAAAATCAAAGTGTGGGTAACATAACTTTTGTTCAGTGGAAGATGCACTTAATCAGAAGAGATACAATAGTTACTTAGAAAATGGGCGTAGCCTCCAAACATAAAGTATGGCTCCATTTTTTAGAAAAGATATACTTTTTAAGTTTAATGAATATTTTTTTCAAAATTAACGGGTTAACGGGTCATGTCGTATGACCCATTAAATAAACGAATTGGATTCGTGTTTGGTTTTTTGACCCGTTTTCTTAATGGGTCGTGCTCGGGTTGAGGTGATTCTAACCCGAATTCGTTTGACCCGCAACCCAAATTCGTTAACACGGCCCGATTGACGGCCCTAATTATATATTACCATCAATTAAAAACCCATGGGTTCTTTTGCTTTTGGATGAACAGAAAGAACCACTTTTGGATGTAGAGAAAGCACCCTGAAGACCCTGCATATACCTCATGTAGTATAGTTCTTCTTTCTATCTAATAAAATCAATAGTCACACCAAAATGAGAAAAACCATTTTATCTATGGTGTGGACCATTAATTTGACATCCCATATCATGGTCTATCATTGCGACGCAATAAAAAGCTCCATGGGAATTGGTACGTCTCAAATTTCATTCTGGGCTCTTATATATGACCATCAATTAAACACCCAGGGTTACTTTTGGTTTTGGATGCACAGAAAGTACCACTTTTGGACGTAGAGAAAGGACCTTGATTTTTTTTTTTTTTTTTTTCATATTGAAATTCTTTTCTTCCCTAATGATTTATCATTATTTTGTCATGAATTTCATATCTTTTATCCCTTTTCTTTGCTTTGCATGCGCATGTATTTTCATCATTTCTATTATTTGTGCGAAATTAATTGCTTTCTTAAAGTCGAAAATCTTTTATCCCTTTTCTTTGCTTGCATGCACATCCATTTTCATCATTTATGTTATTCGTGTGAAATTAATTGCTTGCTTAAAGTAGAAAATCTAGAGTTTTGTGTTATAGTCTGTTGTGTTAGTCCTTTAGAATTCATAATATATTTAATATTGACATGTTTTATAAATGAGTTTACTGCACCACGGCATAAGTTCTATTTTATAATATTTAATATTATGAATCATGTTGCCCGTGCTTAGCACGGGGGCTTTTCGCTAGTTCAAAATTAAAACACAATTGAAATCTCAAAATCCCTAAAATCTCTCTAAAAAAAAAATTGAAATAGAAACTGATTTGAGATCGAATTTCTCAAATTAAATTGAAATTTAGAGTCCAACTCAATCGATTGCAAAATTGGAACTCAATTTCGAAATTGAATCCTACGTCTATAATATATAATAACTAGCACAAAAATCCGTGCTAATCACGGGTATGGTGAGGTTTTATGTATCTTAGCAGTTGTAGAAACCGAAAATAACTTTCGGTCAAAATTAGAAAACATGGTCAAAATTAGATCCAAAACCGTCCAGCTTAATATATTATAATTGGTTTTGCTAAAGAAATAGCATTATTTGCAAGTAACAATTACACAAAAAACAACTGTAATATTTAATAAATCCAAATAGTGCTTTTTATATATACCCCACTAACGTTTGTAGTATTTGTAAATAGGCCCATGCCCTTTCTTTTTAATACCTTTCATGTCCCCTAAATCAATATTCCTTATAAGAATGGGCAACCACCATTAGATTTGTCTTGAGTTTTTATATAAATTACAACTTTGCCCTTACATCCATTAAAACAAAATGAGTGTATTATTATTTACAAAAATATCATTATTTTATCTCATGTCCTAATGATTTCTCTCAATAACTTTCTCTTGCACATGACCAGGGGTGGACCCAAGTACAAGGGCTTGGGGACTAAAGCCCCCACCCATATCTAAAAAAAGTTTAAACCCCGCCTCCTCCCCTTCAAATTCTAAGAATTAATATATTTTTTTATATTTGCCCCTTCCCCCAAGGGTTTTTTTTTTTTTTTTTTTTTTTTTTTTTTTTTTTTTACATAGATCCAAACACAACCCCCTTGTAAATTCTAAAAACTAATTACTTTTTTTTTATTACCTTTTCCCATTGCCCCAATAATTTCTTTTACACTCCCTACACATGAAGCAGAACCATGTATTTCGAAACTTTCATCAATCCAATGGTGGGTTATGTATGGATTGGATAAATCATAATCGATTATGAGTAAAAGTGTTGATTGTCGTCATAATCAATCTGGATTTAATAAAATGAGCCTCGTATTGATAAAAAATGAATTTATGTAGGGTTGTTTTCTCCTACTAAATGCAATTTTTAATGTTAATGCTTTATAATAAAAAATTGAGTCCAACCTTTTGAAATTATTCATATAAGGATAAAAGAAATGGACAAAAGTATCATTTCGCACTAAAAACCTATGGCGGTCGGAAGACTATTGATTTTGGGAATATGGAAGGTATTAAAATAAAAATGCAAGGGCCTATTTGCAAATACTAGAACCTCAGGGGCCTATTGACAAATCTTATAAACCTTAGGGGGGTATATATATAAAATGCTCATCCAAATATGTCAAATTTAATGCAGAAATAGATGTTAAGAATTTAATTTACCAATTAAAGAAATATTCCAAAATTTTAGAGAAACGTTGTATCTGATCCGAACCATTCAAATTAAAGGTCTAATCAATACAAACCCATAGGAGAAAACGCATTGTAATTTTGAGTCTGCATGGGTTCAATATAACCAAAATAAATTCCGGTCCATCCATTTTTGGCTAACATGATCTGCACACATCTTGATCACTGACATTTAAAAAATACCACAATGATGATGAACCACTTTAACATTCTGATCTAATCAATTTAATAGTATCCAAGATTAATTAGACATTTACTTGATCAATTGATACCCCTTTATTTGATCAGATCAGGGACCCATTCATATTACCAGAATTCAATTGACTCTTAGCAGGGCCGGCTTAAGCATAAGGCCATAAAAGCCCTTGCTTTAGGCCCACAAAATTTTAGGCCCCCAATTTTCTCAACTTTCAAAAAAAAAAAAAAAAAAAAAAACCAAGAAAGTTAGCTTGTTTCTCCAAAAAAAAAAAAAAAGCCTCGAAGCCTCGTAACAAATCCCAAAAATTTCTCCCAAAAAAGAAGGCCTCATAACAAATCCCAAAAAATAAGGCCCCATTTTAAACCGTTGACATTCTAAAAGCCTCATAACAAATCCCAAAAAATAAGGCCCAATTTTAAACTGAAAAGTTGTAGACCGTTCCACATTCCAAAAAACATCAAATGAACTACTCTTTCACAATGGTTTAAAAGTTGTAGCCATTAAAAAAATAAAAAAAAAAACCTTGCAATTATAACAAGTAATGAATTCCTTTTGAGTTCTAAAATTCTTCCTCTTTATAGATTTTTTTTTTTTTTTTTTTTTTTTTTTTTTTGGCATCTGCTTGCAATCCAAAAAAAAAAATCTCCTCCGTGTTCTTATTGAATCCCTTCAATTTAAGAGGTTTTTTTAAATAAAATATTTATAATAATATTAAAAAATAGAAAAGGCCTCATTTAAGATTTTCACTGTAGGCCTCAAGTTGTTTCAAGCTGGCGCTGACTCTTAGACATATCTATTACATCTTTACTGGGACCTTAGATGTATCTCGAATGATCAACACAACAGATCGCTCTGTAGATTTAATAAGTACCAGTATGTACAGAAATGTAGTGCAGGGGTCAGTTTATGAGCTTTAAATGGGTTAGATTTAGATCTCTTTTAGGCCAATTAAATATACCAATAAGCACCATCTAATAAGTGGGTCATTCTGAAAATCTTTATTGAAAACTGAATTGGGACCAGTGGGCCAGGCCCGCCCGTAATTGACCCGAGATGGACCCAGATCAAACCCTGACCTTGTCCGGCCCGACAGTGGGCGGCCCAGGTCAGGTTGGATGACCCGGACCATGGATCAGCCCAGGCGAACAGGCTAGGGTGGTGCAGGTCGTGTTGGACCGACCTGTCTGGCCCGGCCCACTCCCCAGCCTGGGCATGTATGCTGCCAGCGCACTGTACATTGACCCAGATCAAGCCTGACCCGATCCAACCCGACAGGGGCGGACCAGGTCAAGTTGGCTAACCCAAACCATGAATCCGCCCAAGCGAACTAGCCAGGGCGATGCAGGTAGGGCGGGCCCAAAATGTCTGGCCCGGCCCACTTCCCAGCCTGGTTACACTTTTCGCTGCGACAGTGCCTTTTTGTGTTTTTTTTAATACATTAATAATGATAAAAATAAATCACCATTATCATTATTATCATACCCACTAAGATTTTTTTACATTATGATGAATATAAAATAAAATTTTCATTCTTATATCTTTTAGATTGGGTTGGGCACTATAATCCTTATTTTATAAGGAGTATGATCCAATAAATGGAATATGTTTTATCAAATACAATACCCAAGACTTCTTTCCTTTGGGTATTTGGATTTGATTCCAGGGAGAATCCAGGAAGCCCCAAAATAATATATAAAATATAATCGATTATTTGTTTTACCTAAAATTGGCTATGATAACAAATGTTAGGATTTTCATACACCTAAGATCACATTAGGTATAAACAAAAGCACTATTAATCTGAAATATAATAAAACAATACATTACTCCATGGCTTTTTTGTGATTCCAACACCAACAAAGGGCTTGACTTGGAAATGGATTTACAACTTCCTTGAACCTTTCTTTTCTCTCACACAAACTGATGGAAGCCCGGATAATTCACCGTAGGCATGGAAGTAACCCAAAATTCAAAAATCGATCTCTACAATCCTGTCTCCCTAATTGAGCACCTTGTAAAAGCAAGTTTTAAAAATCCTTTGACCATGGAAAAATATCTTTTATTGGATGTTCTAGAAAGAAAGTGGGCCCCATTAGTCCAACATTCAACACTTATTGCTTATGCATTAGTTATAATACATAAATTAAATAATTAAATGGAGATTAAATGAACCTTCTCTATGTATGTACGGATTTTTAGGGCATTTTGTAATAGGTACAGGGGTATAAAATTGCTTTCATAATCCTCATTTATTTTATACCAAATCAACGAGATGATGGACCATTACAATTTGGGTATTAGTGGGATAGATATAAAGTTGGGAATTTCGCAGTGACATGTGAGCCATTACAATGCTTATTAAAGTAGCAACCTCTTCGTGGAAGAGTGACATGTGACGCCCGCTTTTGGATTTTCGGAATGACATGTGGCTAATCGAACCCTTATTGGAATTTTCAAATTATTATCTTCTTTGTCATTTTCCCTAGATTCTCTCCCCTCCCGTTTGGATGTTTACAGAATTAAATATTTATAGATTTAAATATTGCAAGACTAAAATAGTATAGAATAGAATAATGTAATATTATAATAGTATAATATTTTTACTGTTTGGCAAGTTTTGAAGAATATTATAGATTTTAAATCGAGCTGTTTGGAAGGTGCTATGATTAAAGTAAATTACATTATTAGAATATTTTTTATTAAATATTTTAATTTATGTAATTTACCACGTCTGGATAAAGAAATAATGTGGTAAAGTAAAGCTCAACTGTCATATTTTAATCATAAGTTACTTTTCTTTTATTACATAAAACCATGGTAAAGTATGGTAAAGTTAAGTCAATAAAAAAAAACTACTTTATAACTTTCTCTCCCACTTTGCTTTACTACATTTTTCATCTGACATTGCTTTATCTCACATTTTACCATGATATGACATCAATCTTTATTTTACTTTACTATACTTGTAAACAAGTCACTTTTTATTTACCATATAAAACTACGATAAAATGTGATAAAATAAAGTAAAAGAAAGAAACTATTTTACCATCCCTTCCCACTTTACTTCACCATATACTTTATCCCACTTTTACTTTACCTCAACCTTTACCCTGTCGTGACACTTGCTTTTACTTTACTTTACCATATATGCAAACAAACACATTATGATGGATTTGGTGAACTAAAGTCTTCGCTTTACTCTACCACTTTGTAATCGTCATTTTGAAAGATTATTATCTTATAGAAAGTTCTCTACAAAGGAGAATTGTATGAGAGAATATTGAGCTTTTTGAAATAAAAGAATCTTTTCTTTAAATTTTTCTTGGGTTACCAATCGCGTAAGATTTTGTTCTATAGAAAATGAAAGATTATATTCTATAAAATATTATCTTTTTGTGTATTCTTGTGCATCCAAACAAGCCCTTAAGTATTGATTATTTTCCTAATTTCTTTCTTTATTTAATATTTTAAGGTAAGCAATTTTGTTATGAGCGCAGTACCAATGTGACTTACCCAAAAAACCTCTTTACTCAAATCTCTCGATAACATTAATCCTTAATTCAAGTCTCTCAATACTCATCCATTCCAAATATACTCATACCCAATACTTTACTTCTTACTTCTTAAAATTAAAAACATCACAAAGAAGGTTTTTTTTCAAAACACTCCTCATTGGGCCCATTAAAAAAATCTGATCCAATAAAAAATAAATGGCCCCATATTTTATGGATCAACTCGAATTTCACTCAATAAAAGATTGGCCCGCTTACAAATTTTATAACCTAGCACTTAGCTGATCAACGCCAAATTCATGATACTTCTGAATCGGCCCATCTTCTACGTGTCCTCACTCCTCATTGGGCCTACTTCTAAAAGATATCCAAACCAATCAAAATAATGGCATCATTTTTTTATGAATCCAAATCAAGTCTCACTCCATAAAAGTTGGCCCACTTATAAATTTTTATATTCTAGATTTTAGCCCCCTCAGTTATAGAGTCCATGTTAATCCCCATAAAAAAGCTTTTAATCAAAATCAAGTGTTTTATGACCACTATACCCAAGCTTGTTGGCCGGGTTGGGCCAACATCCCTTCAAGTTTTCCATAGCGTAGTGTTGTTAATTTTTTTTATTCTTGACCACTAGGCTAGCACTATATCATTATGGGCCCACTTAATTGGTCCAAATCTTTTATCTTTCCCTTCTTCCCTCGTCTTGCTTCCTCTATAATTCTTTTTTTTTTTTTTTTGCCCCTGTTGGGCGCAGACCTCTCACACTAATTATTATATATATTAAAGCAATAGGGAGGGAGACTCTATAGAGTGCAACGTCAGCAACACAAGAGTTCTATTTTCAAAGAAATATGCACTAAAAACATACATTCCTTTAAGGTGCCATGTTATTACCGCCACAATTTTTTTCTCCAAAAATCTCTCCATCCATATCCTCTAACTCCTAAAGTCTCTCAATCAATATCCCCTAAAATCTCTCTATTTTGCTACAGTTATTCCCACTCTCAATCTTATTTATTTTTCATCTTCTCAAAATTGTAATTTTTCTATTTTAATATTTGAATTCCTTATTGCATCATGGTGTCCTTCTCATAATAGTGGATTACCTTATACACGTCCAAACCAATCACTGAAATTGCCATCTCTTGATTACAAAGATTTTTCTTCATTAGCAGCAATCAAATAATGACTAGCAAAATATGCCCGTGCAATCTATATTATAGAAAAATTTATAGTAAGTTTAAAATTTCAAACGAAATTAAAAATATAATACTATATATAATATATTGAGAATGAAAATTTCATAAGAAAATTAAAATACCCTACCCTATCGGGGTGAATTCGAATTACGTAATAATTTCTAGACTTTAAACTAAGTTGGGTTTGGGTTTTGCGTTTGGTTGACTCAGCCCCACTCAAACAGACATGAACTCAAGTACCCCATCCTGTCAAAATCTACATGTTTGTATGTTAAACAACGAATATAATTCACATTAAAGTGAGCTTTACACAAGCGGTTGAAGAGTCAGGTACTCTGAGCCTTGAACCCAATTAAATAATCTAAATTTCATAAATAAATGTTAGATCATGTCCATGTAATTAATTGCATCTATCGATGTAGTTAATTGTCCCACTTGCATCTGAGTCTTCTAATGTTTGAGTGAACAACAATCTAAATAAGATGAGTGCTAAACAATACCGGACCTTCTCCCAGATCAAAGACACGCCATATCAAGCATTATATATACAAACTAAATCTACGTAAAAATTGTTCCAAGACACAATCTAAGACACAATCTAGAAAATAATTTAATGACGAACAAAGAGGTATGAAAAAAGTAAATATTTGATGAAACCTCAATATTGAAAAAGACATGTAGAGATTTTGACTGATGTGGCAGAAGATTGACCTCAAGAACCATGGTTACAGATTGGGATTAAGTTCATGTTGAACAAAATAAGAAGATGAGAAGCTTGTGAAAGGATGGTTCCAGAGGAAAAATGTATGAGAGAGAAAGCTCACCCTATGAAGGTAGATGTAAGACGGAAAGAATGAACACTAACCTTCGAGGAGAAGTTTTGAAGAAAAAAAAAAAAAAAAACTTTGAGAAGTTGATGTCTCTCTGTATTCCTTGCGCTCTCAACTGGAAAGAATGGAATGAAACACATATAAGAGGGTAGTTAATGAGATTGAATGCATGTAGTTATAAAATTGAATGAGAGTCAAGCCAATTGAAGTATGGTCAAAATCAATATGATGGAATCTGACTGATTTCTGCAATTGAAAACAGCGGCTTTCATATATTTGAAGAAACCTCAATATTGAAAATGACATGTAGAGATTTTGACTGATGTGGCAGAAGATTGACCTCAAGAACCATGGTTTCAGATTGGGATTAAGTTCATGTTGAACAAAATAAGAAGATGAGAAGCTTGTGAAAGGATGGTTCCAGAGGAAAAATGTATGAGAGAGAAAGCTCACCCTATGAAGGTAGATGTAAGACGGAAAGAATGAACACTAACCTTCGAGGAGAAGTTTTGAAGAAAAAAAAAAAAACTTTGAGAAGTTGATGTCTCTCTGTATTCCTTGCGCTCTCAACTTGAAAGAATGGAATGAAACACATATAAGAGGGTAGTTAATGAGATTGAATGCATGTAGTTATAAAAATGAGAGTCAAGCCAATTGAAGTATGGTCAAAATCAATATGATGGAATCCGACTGATTTCTGCAATTGAAAACAGCGGCTTTCATATATAAGAATTGTCTAAACCAACGGCACCACAAATGTAAGTTGTGGATCCCCATAAAGTGGGCCATTATTTAAAATTATAATTTATCAAATCATGATTGTCTAAATTAAACCAACGGTGAATCAAATGTCAGTTGTGGGTCGCCCTAAAGTGGGCCACGTTGTATTTAAAATTATAATTTATTAAAAATAACTATTTTATCATTAGTTTGGTAGATTTTTCACAATCTGATGGTAAATACCAATCCAATGAATATGGACTAAAACCACCACACCCACAGTTCACATGGTTAAAAGGTGGCCCACACATAGAGATTTGATTCAATTCACTTGACCAACATGTTTGTATGTAATATCTCAAATAATGTTTGTGGGCTTTGTTAGTTTTTATTTCTTTTTCTAAGACATGAAAATCTCATTATTATCCATTATATTGGGTATTTTATTCCTTTGAGTTTTTTGGATTTTATTTTTCAAAGAGATTATGATCACATTTCTTGGATTTCATTGGGGTTTTTTTACACATTAATTTTTTCCTAGAAGAGCAAGATCTTATTTTTATTAATTTGTTTGGGGTTTTTTTTCCAAATCCACTAGCATATGGTTTTCCTTTTTGTTTCTATGGATTTTCTTTTAGAAAATAAAGATAATATTTTTAGTGGATTTTATAATCCATCATAATATAATTCCCTTCATCTATTCTTTATAATATATTATTTTAGATTTATTTTTCATTAATTATACTTTAAAAACTTTTAAGTTTTAATATATCTTCAATTTTTGCCTCGGGATTAGCGCAGGGCTTTATTGTAGTTAAAAATAAAGCAACAAGAGGAGATAAATTACCATTTGGAAAGACTCACATACGATGAGAAAAATTGTTGGAAAAAAATGAGAGAGATTATAGGGGAGGGAAATTAGATCGTTTGAATTTGATGGAGCCACTAAAAACTCATATGGTAGCCTTGGAACTCCACAGTGAGAAACTAATGCATCAAACTATTAGAAATTTAACACATGTAACACTGTTTGTGGGGCCTTCATGATGACATGGAGATAGTTAGTGGTATATATTTAATTAGGTGGGACTTTTTTTTTTTTTTTTTTGAATGGCTTGTTTTAATGGGTTGAATGGTTTTTAATGGTTTTTTTTTTTTTTTTTTTTTGAATGGTGTTATTAGCATTAAAGATGTAGTAGGTGAGTCCACTATGATTGGAGTGTTATTTTACCTTAGACATATGAGGAGTGGTTATTATCAAGAAAAATGCTACTTGTCCCGGGACTTTTGTCCCGGGACATGGACCGGCCCCCATGGGGGCCGTTGGATCCCAGGACAGCCTGGGATCCAACGGCCCCCATGGGGGGTCGGTCCAAGTCCCGGGACAAGTAGCACGGCTCTATTATCAATCAAAAGGTGAGCCTTCGAAGAGATCTCCCATTATAGCTGTCATTGTGACCGGACGAGCCCTTACCAGAAAATGGCTTAAACATTCTCTGTTTGAGGATTATTAAAATATCCAAATTTGTTAGCAATATGGACAGCACCGTTCTAGAAAAGAAAAAAAGCTTGAAAAATGAACGAACTAAAATGACACCTTTGAAAAATGAAAAAGAAAAAGGCAAAAATAATACTAAAAATGTGAGTGTATACTTTCATGCTTCCATTTTCTAGTTTTTACCATCTATAAATGAAAGTAAGAAACATATAAAATTGTTAAAATTACTTAACAAACATAGTAAAATGAAACTTTTAGGGGCACCCTGTTGCGTCTAAAATGGGCATGAATTGTGCTAGAATTGGGGTAGGTATTAGGCCTAGAATGACTATTAATGGCTATAAGAGGGATCAGAATCTAAACACCTTAAGCCAAATCTAGAACCTTCCAACCAATTCTAATAGGAACGGAATGGAATTGACAACTATGTGTGGCCCGGCATAGTATGGCCCGGCCAGGCCTGTAACGGTAAAAATCGGCTATATTGGGTAATTTCACCCCTTTACCGATCCTAGCAGTAAAAAAATGCCATATTTCAAGGAAATCATTACAGCAGTAAATTTTATTTCAAGTTTGTTAAAGCTATAATTTTATAACCTTTTAATTTAAAAAAAGATAAAATAATATATTTTAGCCTGTGGGCCAGCCTGACTGGGCCTTGAGAAAAATTGTTGTGCCATGCCGTTTGTCAAACGAGGCAACCTAGGGGTGCATGGGTCACCTATTGGGCCACCTATAGATAGATAGATGGATAAATAGATAGGTAGAATATGAAGAAGTGCAACACATCCAAGGATTTGGCTCAGGCTAGATCCGAATGGAAAAGAAAAATTCATGTAGCCAATCCGAACATGATTCAAAATACCTAGATTATCGGCAGCAAAATTCATGGAGCCGACCCTAACATGGTTCAAAATAATCTGCACAAATATCCCGCGAATCTCTGGTTTCAAACAAATGAAAAAAAAAACTAAAAAAAGCGAAAATATCTATCCCTAAATAGACAAGGATAATACATTAATTAAAATGCATAATACCGGACCAAAAAAGCTTCCAGAGAAACCCGTTTGCGAAATCCTTTTCAGGCCATTCTTTGTTTAAAAACGTGAGAGATTCTTTAGGGGGTAATTGGATCGCTTATGCAAAGTTTGTTGGATTAATTCTAGAATGACTCCTATCTTAGATATGGAGAGATGTTAGGATTTGAATTAGAGAGAGATATGAGGGACACTAGTAGCATTGACATAAGTATTTGAATTAGAGAGTTGTCAGGGACGGTATAGCATTGATATCAAAGATAGACGTGAGTTTTGTTTAAGGAAGAGACAAGGATTGTCAATGAAATCAGTTACAGAATTTAGCAAGGCATGAGAGATGATGCTTATCTTTTATCAAGCAATTCACTACCCAAAATGAGCCTACTTTTTAATAATAGTATACTTTGTTTGCTTTTTTTATGCTCTAATAAATCCCCGCACACCCTTACAAATACCCTTCCAAGTCCCATTCCATCAACCCAAATGCTAAGAATTGGTCCTTGGTTGATTTCATGAAAGGAAGGTATCTCACCATTAAGCTACTGCTCGATTGGTTTTATATATATTTGACCTACTCAAATTCTTTTATATAGTTAATACCAATTATGGGCCTCATGTCATGCTACATTCACAACAAGCCGTGTACGAGAGTCACCGGAATATATATACAACACGTCTGTATATTTAAATAGCATATTACCTCCTACATCTTCACTTTTACAAATAATATTGATTTTTATATTCTAAAATTTGCACGCAACTGCTTTAACTAATTCATAAAATCCCACGCATTTCATGGCAAAAGATGAAGACTTTCTAAAAATGATGTCAGGTTTAATTGTCGTTTTGTATTATTGCCCCAAGTTTAGTTCTGACATGGTTAATTATATTCTAAGAAGAATTCTATTCATTTAGAACCAAAACCAGCCATTGACGGATGTGATTGACTTAAGAATTTATAATAATAAAGATGTTTGTTTCTCAAAATTAAAAAATGCAGATGGTTTTATGTAAATGTTGTTGAAAAATATAGGTGATTCTTTAAACTCCCTAATTTAGAATCCATTATTTGGAAACAATTTATTAAAGGTAAGGGTTTGACTGTAAAAGCTCAAAAAGGGAAATGTGAGGAAAATGAAGTTGGTGTGTCTTGAAGTTGGTGCTGGCATGATATGATCCACTTGAATTCTTATATAAAAGGTTGTCCAGTCATTTCTAATATAGATATTAGATGGGAGGTTCTAACTATATATAGAGCCATTTCACCTTACCACTTCTAGGTCTATGGTGTTTTCCTTGTAAAAGTAGGAGAGGAGAAAGGCCATGCCATTCTCTGATGTCATCATCTACGACCTCTTGACAGAGACAAAGAAGTTGACCTTCTGCAAGCCAAAAAATAATCTCTATGGGTAATGAGTTTTATACATAGTCACTCATTTTGCATATATATAAAAAAAATTCAGAGTAGGTTTCATTGCCAATGACATTACAGTGTAGGTTTCATTGCACCCATCAAGCCATCTAGTTCATCACATCGGATCAAATCCATATTATATATATATGAGCACGTTCCTTTGCAATAATTTAGAGAAATTTTGTCTAGAAAATTTTTAATTTTTTCCAACTGTTGTCCCCCACATGGCATTTTAAAATCCTCATGGCTAGAAAAGCATTTGTAAATGCTTAGAAGAAACAAATTTAGAGCTTTTGCAAATATTGCGACTTTCCAAATAATGGTCGAAATTTAAGATTTTAGCGAATAAACATATCATTTTTGGACAATTGTATTATCAATGTTAAAAGTTTCCAACATGACAAATTATCGTAAGAAATTATGCTAAAGAGGTAGTGTATATATTGCATAACATATAATACATCCACTGTAATATATACAAAGTACATAAACTTCTTAGACTTATGCCCTAGAATTCTCAATATTAACATGTTTTAACTCTTACTCAACCCAACTAAACCACACATACCATTGGTTAGGAGATTTACAATAATATTAGTAGGGCTATCAATCCGGCTCATTGACAAGGGGAGCCACCCTGGCCTGGCCGGTTAAAGCGAGGGCTTTTGTTATTGTCCAAAAGCCCGAGCATAGGGTAGGGTCCAGTTTTTAGAAGTCCGCAATCTTGATGGTTGAGCTATGGCTTGACCAAGCCTAGCCTAGGACGGTTTGTCCTGTTGTTGTTGTGTTTGTGTACACACACACACATACACCTCCTATATTCATTAACCCCCATGGGTTTGCACGGATTCGAATGAACTGGACCGTTAGATTGAGAGTTGATTTTTGTTATTTGATATAAAGTTATTAAACTTTTGGACAACAGATGAAGGGGTAAGATGTATTAAATTGATTTCAAATCTAATGTCTAGGTTGACCCCACTTGGATCTTTCGATCCTCTCCGTCTCATGATCAATGAGGTCCCAAGGTGAGCCCCACTAGGTGGTCCGCACCATAAGACCATGACGGCCATCCTCACATGTATATATAATATTTAATATTATATATGTGAAAAATGGTAATGCAACTCAAAACTTACTATTCAACTTACACTTATCTTTAGTGTTAGTGATTTGGATGGAACCTTTTTTCTTGGATAAAATGAAAGAAAAGCTTAGTGATTTACAGTTGAGGATGCCCATTCGGTTAATGTGCATGATGTTTCTTAAATTTAGGGATGATTAGTTGATTATAGAACTTGATGATGATATGATGTGGCCATGCACTTCATTTACCATGTCAAAATTTCATGGAACTCCCAGAATAGAATTGGCATGTCTGTCATTCTGTCAGGAATGTGCAGGGTTTACTTGGGCCAGTTGCAATAGGGGTTGGGTTTGGTGTAAGGTTCGATGCAATGGGCTACTACTATTCCTTTGATTATTTATATATAAAGTATTCGACCTACTAGTAAAAGCAACTTAGAAACTTTACTCCAGGACTCTGATCACTTACTTTGGTGTTGATAGTTAACTACCGTCGGAGAGAGAAATAACATGAAGGAATAAAAGCCACCGAGCATGTGATGCAGTTGATGTGGCTTAAAGAGTTGAAGGATGCTTCTATTGGGTCTTGTAAAACTTTAGATTCAAGAGTTGAGACAAACTGTTGATTATAAGTATGATAGTACTTCTAAATAAACAGTGTTTAATAACTGATCTTTGCTAATTTTATTCAAAAGCAGTTGAACCTTATAAACGAGGTAAGCATGCGTATGATCAATGCACTCAATTATACATCCTGTTCATTGGTGGTATTTGTCAGTTGTTGAGATTACCACCTCATGTTCATTGCATCTAACTCACGCAATTAAAATGATACATTATCTTCGCTTGCAGCTTACATATTAAACACAGACCATGACCAACCATGAACTAGTTATTCCTTTGGGCCGGAAAGTGAACAGACAAGCATCATAGGCCTCTTATATATAGCTTCTTAATTTAAAATATGAAGTTTTTCAATTAGCCAGAGTTCTATTTATATGTAAAAGAAGCTCATTAGTAGGTTTGCATTCATCATAATTGCATGCTGTGCAGTTGTATGGTTGATAGTATTCTTGTCTCATTGTTTGTGGTTCATTACTTCAATGTACTTGTCTTCATTGCTTTGAAATAATTGGAAATCGATGGTGGTGAAGGAAAGAGTATATATATTTAAAGAGAAAAACTTTTTTTTTTAGAATCCTAAATTTCAATGACCTGAAAAGTCACTTTATGCAATATTTTTGGATGCTTAGAGGAAGATTCAAAAACTCCACCGAGGGGATAATTTTTGGAAAATTTATAAATTTTCTAGACATGAATTCTTAAAAAAGAGCAAACCCTTAAAAGAGTATCATTTTGGTTTGAGGTGGTTTGAGTTTAATTACATTGAACTTCAGTTGTCTTTTGATTGATGCAATGGATCGGCCCGTCATCCTTTTGGTTTGCCATCGATATATTTGGACCATGGCAAGCATAATGTTCCAATCAGTTCGTCTATAAGTAGCACGGGATGGCATCCCTTCCCATCTATCCTTTTGCAATTCAATATGCTTTAATTCAAACCCTACAATGATTAGGGTGGGTAGGGTCCATGGTTTGCCTTGACCAAGACCTTTCACGAGTTGGAGATATAATGCCTCTGACACTGACCTGAAGAATTTTATCAAGTTATATTTTTATTTTAACTACTAGTATAAAGTGTATACATTTGGTTGTTTCATCATACACAAAGGACCCAAGTCTGACCCAAATAATTTATCTGAGTTATGGTACTATCACAATATAATCATTCATCGGACATGTGGATTTTCCCCAAGAGTGGACCACATGTACAGCCCACAGCTCTCTGGGCCAAAGCTCCTTTCACACTCTTTTCATCGGATGATATGATCTGGACTAAAGTGTAATTTTACACTCATCAAACCTTCACAAACCCTTGAATTGAATCTAAAAATATATATAAATGCCATAAATTTGATGGCAATTAATTGAGGGCTAACATAATTTGATGGAGTTGATTTTTAATTGGACCTTATTCATTAGGTGGCCTTTACATCTACCCTCCCCTCCACTTACCTTTATGCTCTAAGTGGCCCCATAAGCTGGATATATAAACGGTACTGGCAAAAAGGCCCACGTAAGAAAATAAATATATTTTTAGTTAAAAATATTTATAACTGCTTTAATGAATTATAAATGAATATTAACATATATTTCATAACACAATCACAATTAAAATAGAAGTATTAGAAAATCATGATCTAAAGGATTAAATAAGTAACGCTCGTGCCCAATGCGGGCCATGATAAGAAAATAAATATATTTTTAATTAAAAATACTTATAACCGTTTTAATGAATTGTAAATGAATATTAACATTTAATTTATAGCACAGTCACAATTAAAATAGAAATTTAAGAATCCGCGGTCTAAAGGATTAAATAAGTAAAATGAATCAAACAAATTACTTAATATGTGCTATATTCAAAGAATGATTTCATTATATAGGATAACAATGAAAAAAGGGACAAGTTCAAGAGTAATCGTGAATAATATAACATATGATGTAGGAGAGATCATATAAAAGTATTGTAAATTTGAACCCTCCAAAGGCCACATTCACAGAGAAAAGCAGTTTTTAGCTTGTACATGAACACAATCCAATTCAATACTACAAACAAAGAACTAACGGAAGTTCTCAGTTGCATTATTTCTAAAAGAATAAAGAAATTAAAAAAAAAAAAACTAGAAAAGCAAAGCTAAAATAAATCTCAAATGAGAATGCCCAAAGCCTTGAGAGTGAAGAACATCAAGATGCGTAGACTTGAGAGAAATCAAAAGATTTAAGTGTTTGAGTTCTAGAATTGTTGAAAAAAAAAACCACACTTGAATAAAATCATGTATGACTCTTAGAATTAAGATCTGTATAAATAGCCAAATAAGGTCCCACAAGATGGGTTGAAATTTGCTGGTTGTACTTGATCATTTCCCTCCTAAATCTAATGGTAAAAATGTATTAAGTTTTTTCAATTTTTTTTTTTGTATCGTGCCTATTATAATAGAACCCACAAGGTAACACTTACTTCTATGTTGAGGTTTTTTAGTGTTTTCTTATCTTAAAGAGATTAAAGAGATTATGTAGAGGAATTTAGATTGAGAGATTTGATAGGGAAGGGATTTCAATTGAAAGATTTTAGGTTATTTCAGATTTAATTATTTAAAGAATGGATTAGATAGGAAAGGAATTTCTGTTGAGTGAGTGCAACAAGATGGACTTTTGAGAAGATTTGCTCCACACCATGTGCGGCTGCTGATTTAGACCGGAAAAAACAAAAAAATTTGCTCGTGCCCAAATCGTATTTTGTGCTTGAATCCTTCGTGAAAATAAAGCTGTCAAGTTGCTTTCCCGCTTTCTACGTAATAAAAGTTCTTTTCGCAGCCTTAACTCGTGTATCACTCTTTTCAAAATGCAACTGCACACACCATCTGATCCGTCCGTTTGGTATTCCAATTGATCTGAGTGATGTGTGATTAACGAACTCCGTTCATGGTTCCGACCTTTCGGTAAGAATCTGAATTCAAAGTTCAAATACAAATAAAGTACTAAATCTAAACTTGAGTAAAATCTTAAATAAATATGAGTTTCTCCAACTCTTGAAATAACTGTGTGATAAAAAACTTAATAATATACATAAGATTGTGTTAATCACTTTTTTAACCAAACAGTCAATCAAACGATGGCCCAAACTCAGATTGATATAATTTTTTTCAGAATACATCATATTCCTAGAGGTCATTTATTTTGTACCAAATGGATTTCAATAGGTGGGTCCCAATTAAGAGTTCCACTCCTCTAATTAAGATTTCTCTTGGTTAAAAGCCTTAATCTTACATAATATCTTATTAATGATACATATACTTGGAGTAAATGATGTACAATGATTTGTGTCGGCTATTTGGGCAACCTCAATTGAATCAATCTGCCCAAATTAAAGAGGGTTTCAACCCTACAGTATTTTTTCCAATTTTGGTTGTTCAGATCTCCTCCATGTGTGCAGTTGGGCGGCTGCTTTCAACCCTACCTTCCAAATTCTGATGCTACCAAAAAACACCTCAACTATGTGATCCCTAGAGCCCTAATCAAATGAAATTTTCAAATGTAGAAAACCCATAAAAACACGTGTGTGAGAAAGGGATCATTTGTCCCTTCAGTTGACTCAAGTAGGAAATTCGCTTGAATAAAATCCATCCAGTGGAGGAGATACCTAGGTCTAGGAATGCTACGATCCCATCTGCGTTTCTTGTTTATTTTAGTCCAACCCACCGTCCTTCGTCTCATTCTCTAAAATTTCATTCGTCTCCTTCGTCCTTAAAACCATCGCAACTCGCAAGACTATTGGAACTCACGCTCCCTCACGTGCCTTTTTTGTCACCATAGATTCTCTCTCTCTATAATATATCTCCATAAACATTTGCAACTCTAGGGTCTCAATATTTCGCTTTTGTTGTTTCTTTTCAGAATTCTCCTTTTTCTTTGTTCTGCTTTCAGTCGCCTGAATAGAGCTCCGAGTTCATTTTTGGATTCTAGGGTTTTAGGATCTCTTCTCATTCAATCACAGAGAATTGGTTGAAACACAGCTTCAGAAGCTTCTGTGGATTTTAGGTTTTGAGGCTCTAAAGGTGCAATTTTTAACGATTCTCTCTCCTTATTGTTAAGTGTTGTTTTTTTTTTTTTTTGAAGCTATATAGTGTTACGAGTCCTGATGAGGGTTAGTCACTTTATCAGTTGGATTTTAGTAGAGGGGAAATGGTATATGATTTTAGGGTTATGTTCATTTAAAAATGTTTTTAAACCATTTTTGATAGAGTTCTTTGATTGTTTCTGATGAGATTTAATTGTTTAGTATTAGTAATTTGGTTTTAAGAGGATTCTTTTTCTTGGTGGTTGCTGTTCTATATAAGTTTTAGATGGATTTGAAGTGGATCTGTTTATCTGAACCAACCTTTTGTTTGTTTTTACTAGTTCTTTTCAAGTGATTTAGTTAGTATTGATTGCTGATACATGTGATTGTTATTTTCTACAAATGTAGGTAGTGGTTATATGAGTTTTTTAGATCAATGAAAGTTTTGAAGAAAACAGAAAGGTGGATTGGTTTTGTTTTTTTTTTTTTCAGGGATATTTAGCAGTTATGATGATTTTTTTTTCCTTTACTTAATTTATATTCTTCAACGGAGATTGTAGAGACTGTCTTTGGGGCGTCTGATGTTTACCTTATGGTAGCAGATCTTTTTCCTTATCTGGTTATGATAGCAGTTTCTTTCCATTGATTTGCTTTTCTGAGATTTCTCTATGTATGCTACTGTTATTGTCATTAAGTTTAGGTAGGGTGTTTTTTGAGATTTAAATGAAAAGAAAGATTTTGTTAGGCACTTTCTTCAAATTGTTCGCATTTAATGCGAGTTGAGAGCAAGTTACAATTTATTATTTTTTTGTGCTTCAATTTATGGTCTGGAGGAGTGATTTGATTTTGCTTGGAGGATGAAATGATATTTAGAAATAAGTGACTGAGGTTATTTCTTTCATGAGCTTCAGTTGGATTTGTTGTCATTGTTGAAGAAATGGCGAGGTTTCCACTTCAAGATCTGTGGTTTATTCTTTGGATGGTCACTTCCTTTGGCAAGTGATTGGTGGTTGAAGTTTGGCAGGTTCTTTTCTTTGTGATTCAAGTTTTCTGTAGAATTGCAAAAGGTTCGCTTCATTTCTTCAGTGAATATTCATCGTTTTGAATCTTAAAAAAAAAGATTTATTTCTCTGAATTATAAATTTTACAGCAGCATTCTTTGGGTGATTTGGTGATTCTTTGCTCCAATGAAAAGGTCTATCCTAATCCGCCCACTGTTCACTGTCATAATCTTGGTCGCGATTTGTACAGCGCTGAGTTGCAGAGCAGCGATTGGCCGTACTTTCTTCTCTCCCCAGGAAGATGTTGAAATAGCTGTTCCACCCATTGCTTTTAACTCAACTCTTCTTAGATTTGCAGCCATTGAGATTGGCGAGGCAGAAATACGCCGAGAAGTTGATCAGCTACTTGATGAGAATTTTGGCAACCAAGGGCATTATCGCTCTATTTCATCCTGGCGACGATATGATCGCATTGATGACTTGTCAAGGTCAAAATCTCCCCGCAGGCTGCCAATCCAGCTTCGTTCGCCAAAGTATGACAAACTATGGCCAGAATTTCGTAAGTCTCTCCGCAATTGGTTCCGGTACAAGCGATTCCAACCTGAAATCATGCATGAGTTGATCAGTCTCCTTAAGCATCCTCTTGATCAGCACTATGGGTTTCCCAGTTCTGAACGTCCATATGCCTCTTGTGCTGTTGTTGGCAATAGTGGGATTTTGCTGAAGAGTGAACATGGTAAGTTAATTGACAGCCATGAAATTGTGATTCGATTGAACAATGCACGAATCAACGGGTTTCAGCAACATGTGGGTTCAAAGACCAGCATTTCATTTGTAAACAGTAATATCCTTCACCTCTGTTCACGTCGGCTAAGATGCTTCTGCCATCCTTATGGTGAAAACGTGCCAATAGTCATGTACATGTGCCAGGCGGTGCATTTTATGGACTATGCATTCTGCAATGGATCACACAAGGCGCCGTTGCTTGTTACAGATGTTCGTTTTGATGTCTTGTGTTCACGTATTGTGAAGTACTACTCATTGAAGCTGTTTGTGGAGGAGACCGGGAAGCCTTTAGAAGAATGGGGTGCTGCTCATGATGGAAGCATGTTTCATTACTCTTCAGGGATGCAGGCTGTCATGCTCGCATTGGGTATGTGTGAGAAGGTTAGTGTCTTTGGTTTTGGAAAATCAGCACTTGCAAAACATCATTATCATACCAACCAAAAAGCTGAGCTTCATTTGCATGATTATGAGGCAGAGTATGCATTTTACCATGATCTAGTTGAGAATCCACAGGTAATACCATTCCTTAAGGACTCTGGGTTCAAGATACCCACAGTGGTCATGTATCATTGATTTAGGGAATGCACTGGTGTAAACTGTGGCTCCCATTTCCTCTTTGTAATGTATTTTCCATGACAACGAAATCAAAGGGGAAAACTGCTTGGAAGAACTCTATTTCTTTTAAAGGCCTCATACTAAGCACAGGCCTCTTGTCAATGTAAAGTTGAAATCTGGAAATGTGATTTCATTTTTTGGGGTTAATGTGTCAAGATTAACAGTTTTGTGACCATTTATTTTTTATTACAATGAAATCTACCTTGAGAAGAAAAGCTTTGCCCATTTGGGGGATACCTGTTAATGTATTATGTGATCAACTGGAGCATTTTATTTCTTTTTAGATAATGATGAAGGGTAAGAAAAACTTTTCACTTAGAAGCAGTTGGCAAACACATCTCTTATTCTATTCCCGAGCATTCTGATTCCGACCCACCTATTTTTCATAACTTTTCTAAAATGAATTAAATTCAATTAAACATGCCTAAATAAAATAGATTATCTATTAAATAAATGAAACTCATTTGCTTCTGAGTTGCTCTTGAATCGTAATTGTGTTTTGGAGGCAGTCAAGTGTCTTTGTCGGCTGTCTTTCTCATGAAAGAGGATATAAATGTATTGGTCCAGTGTTTGAAACTGAATTTATATTACTGGATGTTACTTTTTTGAATCCATTCTGTATTTTTCTAAAGATGGAAGGAACTATACTCTTATTACCGGGATAATTCAAAGTTTGTAGTATTTTTTTTTTTTCAGAATGACAAGTGTGTAGTATTTTTATTTTTTTTTTCAGAATGACGAGTGTGTATATGTTCGAAAGAGAATGACAAAGTACAAAAAGAATGCGCGGAAACTCTACACCATTTGTGCTTGACAGAAGTGAGAAGCACAACCAAATCCTATTGTTTTGGTTGTGGATTCAAGGGTCAAACACGTTCTTTGAAGAAATATATGAGTTCTATTTTAATAGAAAAAAATGTTTTTTATTCCGTTAAGTAAATTGAGAAAAGGAAAAACATAAAAAGAAATGACACTCCTATCATATGAATGGAAATAGCCTTGTTGCTGCTTCAATAACTAGCATTTTCGCTTTCAAATCAAATAAATCATTTGATCCATGATTCATTGGAACAAGGAATGGCCTGGCTAAGTACTGGCCAGGCCGGGGGAATAAAAGAAAGAACTTTTCGGACAAAGGAGTGCTAACCCACAAGGCCAACAGGCCAAACAAAATGGAAACCCACAAGCCAGGCCAGGTAAAAAACAGGAGACAACAAACTTGGGGCCAAAACATCACATGCCCCAAAGCAAACGCAAATCCACAAACTGGGCCAACTGAGAATGAAATCACCTCCAAATCTGACCATGGTTTCTTAGCTTAGGAGCAGCTTTGATCCAGTATTTTGAATCATGATCTAAATCCTTACAAACTTTGCAGCCTAGATGATACATCATTTGAGCTATTTTCCTTGCTTGGAACCTCTGTTTCCAATGGGAGTGACTAGGATTTAGCAAATAATTTCTCAGGTAATAGCTGTCAGTCAGAATATTGAGAGTAGGAGACAACTTTGCAGTTTCTTGAATCAGAAGAAAGGCAGCTTTAATGGCACCATTTTCAATAACACTTCTGATCCAGGGAGAGGTTTTATGCTTCCTTCTTAGAACACCAACAGAGAACTCTTCTTGGCTGGAAATTAGAAAGTTCCAATATGTAGGGGCTGTTTTAATAGGATTCTGCTTGTGCCCATGAGTTTCTGGAGAAAGATTACAAGCGGCAGAAACTGATTGGGAAACTTGGTATGTAGGAAAATAGCCCTGGATCTGATTTCAAACAAAATCTCTTTGAGAAGGGTCTGCTAAGGCCTGTTTGAGCTTCTGAAAATTCTGCAATTTCTGTTTTTCCAAATGTTCCATGTAAAAGCCAGGAAACAGAGCTTGGCAAAAGTGATGTTCCAATTGAGGCTGAGATCACATTCACTTAGGAAAATGTTTATGTGCTCCTCAATGAGTAGTTAAAGAGCTATATTCCTTTTCATTGAGTTAGGATTGCCCGTCTCAGCTGTCTTATTTGAATAAGGATGTTACTGTGGCGAAATTACTAAAGATATATGGAAGTCAATGCAGACCATCAACAATGTGATTTCTCTGTGTCAGGTAATTCTAACTTTTCTGATTAAAATCTTTCTAATTATGTTATCTCTCACTTCTTTTTTTAATTATTTTATTTTATTGATTTATGCAATTGTGAGAGAGCTAGTACTCTTATTCTGTTTGGAAGTTTGTTTCTTATTAGTCTATTGTGCTTGCACATCTCCACTTTTTTGATGCTTTGTCTGTAGTTATGATTCCTTTTTCACCCACAGAGGCTCTCTCTATTCGTTATTGGAGGCAGTTATTTGCGAGAAATCAGAACTGCAAAGGATTTTTCTTGACATAATATCAAGAAACTTTTCCTCCAGTGGCCATGCTTGTTGGAACAGATAGTATATTTATATTTAATTTGCATCAAGGACTTTTCTGTAGTTGTGTAATGTGGGACTTCCATGTAATTATGTCAAAGGGGCTTTCTTGTAAATACATAAAAAATTGTAAATAATAAAAAGTAGTATAAAGTTGAACTTGCTGATGGACCTAACTATTATTGTTTGACAGAATAATATCACAGTTTTGTCATCGTTGTCATTTTCAGCTGTCTTCTTCTGCCTATCTGAACTCTTATCAGTGTGTCATTTTAAAAGGTCCTTAATTTCTCAATCACTTCCCTGATCATTGTTTATTGAGGACCTAAGATGAAGAGGTGACTTGGTGGTGGTAGAAGAGATGAGACTATGCAGGAAACGAACTTTAAGAGTTTTGAACTTACTTTTATTTTTGTTTACGTGTTCCTGATGGTATTTTCGCAATTCTTTATTTAGTAAGGGAACTGTTTTACTTATATAAAATCAACTTAATGTATTTGAACTAAGTGGGTATGTTGTGACACTCTTAATTCTCAACTTTTACTTCCCATCTTTTGTTTTTTCCATACTCTATTTCTCTCTACCATCCCTATCTTTTCCAGTTTAATATTCCTTTCTTCTTCTATGTCTTTTGCATAGATGTGCATATTTCAAAACTTTGGAGAAAGGCCTTCAAGTCAAATGAGCTGAGAATTAATAGATCAAAGAGAGAAATATATGGAGTACAAAGGTTACTGGATCTGAGAGTTAAGAAGATGAGTTGGTCAAATTGAAGATAACTTTGTACGAAACATGTGATCAATTTTGATATCTAGGGTTTAGTATAGATTAAAAAGTGAGGGTTTGAGTCAATTGTAAGAAATAGGATCAATATAAGCTGGACATAGTGGAGACAAGCAACCAGAGTGCTATGTAATTGCTGAGGGTCACATCAATTGAATGGCCTTCTTTGTGAGACGGCAGTTAGATATACTCTTTATGTAGCTGATTGTTGGATAACGAAGAAACGCGCTGCTAAAGTACATGTGATCAAAATGCATATTCTTATTTGGATGTGTGGGGCTATGAGAAAGGGTAAAATTAGGGATAACAGCATTAGAGGTAACCTATTGGTAGCTTCAATAGTAGAAAAAAGAAGGAATGCCATTTAAAAGACAATCAACTCCAACTTGCTTTGTTCGTTCATGATTAATGAATTCTTTGCAATGTTGATCACTGATGTATTGCAACAATGTAGAATCTAGGCCCACCTTGCTTTAAGCCTAATTCTTCTAACAGTATTCTCAACCATAACAACTCATAATGCTCGTGAGCCATAGCTGGACACTCAACCTCAGAGCTTGATCGTGTAACTGTTGTGTGTTTCTTGCTCTTCCCTGAAACTAAGCTTCCACCAACCATTGTGCAGTTCCCTATAGCAGATCTTCTACCTGTCTTGGATCTATTCCTACCCAATCAACATCAATATATAATTCTATTCACGTGCTCATGACATGTACACAAAATGTCTGGTCTTTGCTCCTTTTAATTATTTGAGAATTCTATGAATCGAAAGCACATGGAAATTTAGAGGGCCAGGCATAAATTGACTTGTTAAACTTACAGTAAATGAAATATCTGGTCATACAATAATCAGATAAATCAGTCTTCCCACTTTTCATTGATATGTTCCTTTATCATGAAGTAGTTCACTGCCATGATCTATTCCGTAGGAGTGTCAATTGGTTTTGCTCCCAATGTTCATGTTTATTCAAGAAGATCCAATGTACACTTCTGTTGTGAGATGACAATTCCTTTCTTGGATATAGCAACTTCAATTCCAAGAAAATGTTAAATGTCAAGGATCCTTGATTTCAGTTTTCTTTCCTAGATAGATCTTGAAACTCTAAATGTCTTCATCATCATTGATGATGACCTTATATGCTTTCTGGACAATAGTAGGGAATGTCTCCATGAAATTTTACATCCATGGTAAAAAAAAAAAAAAAAACACCTCTCCATTTTCATCAAGAAGATAACACTTCTATCCTTTTTGTGAACTTGGATAATGTACAAACATACATCTTATTGCCTTTTGATCTAATTGTCCTGTTGTTGCTTCAGAATGTATAGGAAACAATTCCATTCAAAAAACTCAAGGAGGGACCGGGAATAGTGGGGCATTTTTGGACAAAATCTATAATGGACTTTTTCCTCTCAATACTTTGGATGCCATTTGATTTATCAAGAATGCTCTGTTAGCACACCATCCAACTGCTGTGATTTTGGAACATTCATCTCAATTAAAAGTGCTCTTGTCTTTCCACTAGATGCTTATTTTTCTGTTCGGCAGCCCTGTTTTGTCTTTCCACTAGAATGCTCTGTCAGCACACCATCCTTACATGTTTATGCACACGATGTATGTGACTTGATTTCATTATCAGACAAGTAAGCTGGAAATCTTTAGAAATGTATTCTTTACCATTATTAGAATGCAACACTTCCATTTTTCTATCAAACTTGGCTTCAATCATTTCATGAAAATTCTTGAACATGGATAGCATCTCATCCGTTGATTTCATGAGATATACCCACTTACATATGCAATATCCCCAAAACTTGTTCGAAACCCGACCCCCTCCCCGTTGCCTTCCCTACTTTTTGCACAATATTGGATTACCTTTTTTTTTTTGAATGGTAATATTGGATTACCTCCTACATACAATATCCAATTGTCTAGGAGTCACCGATGTACACCACAATATCCTGTTATAGCTGCATGCCATTGACACTTGTATGTAACATGTTAGATGATGGGAGTATGAATCATTCATAAACTGACAGAAGGTGCTGACAACATATGCAATATCAGATCTTGTGAATTGGGATAATCACATATATAAGCTTTTCAACAACGTTAATACAGCCATTCAAAAAAATATAAAAACAAAAAAACAAAACAAAAACAAAAACACAGGGTAAATACGGCCAAAAAAAAAAAAAGTGTTATGTAGCCCTGAATCAATGACTGTGTAAGGCTTCTGATCGTGAAGACGGCTCACTAAAATTGGATTATATGCGGGTCTTGCTTTTAGCATGCCGTTGTCCTTCAACAGATCAAGGGAAGAACTCCACTGAGAAATGAAGGTCCCACATTTTGACCAGTCAACTTCAATGCCCAAAATATACATTTTTGGGCCAATGCTTTAATGTCGGAAAACACTTCCCAATTGTCACATCATCCTTCTTATCTTCTTGGCTTTGACATTGTTGCCACGGAACACAATATTACCTGCGTATACCACTAGGGTGTAACAGTGCACTTTGTCTTTTCAGTGAAGACAGAGTAGTCTGAACTCTGAAATGCTTTACTTCAAACCAACCTCATTTGTGGCCTTTCTAAACTACTCAAACCAAGCATGAAGCGGGCGCTTTAAACCATAGACTGTGTTCAGCCATAGATTGTGTTTTCTCAATCTTCGAACTTTCCTTCTCCCTCATAGGATGAAAACCAGGTGGCAAGGATATATATATTCAAGATCTCTCAAAAGGAATGCATTCTTCACATCGAACTAATGTATTCTGAGATTTGTTAATCACAACTGATAGAAGTTCCTGAATTCAGTTCAACTCGTGCACAGGAGCAACTGTCTTCTGATTATCCGTCCGTAATGCTTAGTCTACCTCTTAGCCACTGGATAAGCCTTATGTCTCTTTATTCCTTCATGATTGTGTTTCTTAGTGCACGCCCACTTGTATCTTGATGTTGATCCATGCATAGGGAGCCCTTGTGGGACCCACACTCCCAAGGCTTTAATGAAAGAAAACTTGCACAATTGTCAACTATGATGTCTTCTTGATGTTGATCCATGCATAGGGAGCCCTTGTGGGACCCACACTCCCAAGGCTTTAATGAAAGAAAACTTGCACAATTGTCAACTATGATGTCTTCTTTATCTAATATTTGTCTAATGAGCTGTGACACAATTTATGCAATGCTTATGTTTATGTTCATGGATGTGATTGTATCAACACTTGCACTTGAAATCTTGACAAATTCTCCAGTAGCTTTCTTATGTTATTGTGGATTGGGGTTTCTTTATTTGATAAATTGTGACTCGTAGTTTCAGTATTACTTTGTTTTTGTTAATGGATGATATTCTATCCCAGTAAATTGAAGGCATGGAATGATAGTAGGATATATATTTTTTCATGAAGAGATAATCGTTTAATTTACTCAGGAAAAAAATTAAATAAGAATTGTAAGGCTGCAGTCAGTTTCATTTTGGAGATTATGCTAATTGTTATGCTTTGCTGTGTACATTCATCTTCTTCAACCCCTGTGTGAGGGGGTTTACGTGTGAGCCCATCATCCCTTTGGATTGCATCCAAACATGGAAAAGAAGCTCACTCTCTGTTTTCATTCTACTGCTGTGATCTTTTTTTTTTTTTTTTGAATTGTTCTTCTCCATTCTAAATATTTCTCTTCTATTTATGTTTGTGCCTCATAATACTCAGACCAGGTTCTTCAGTTGAAGATCTTCAACAGCATGAAGCAGCAGCTCCAAAATCTTCTATGTTTTTTATGGAAATGCATGAAGATCCCAGTGGGGCCTATGCTAATGAAGATTACAGGGTATTTGCACAAATAATTGGGGTGAAGGCCAGCACCTCCTACTTTAGGTAGTACTCCGTATTTCTCTCTTTTATGTATTTTAGGAATCCAAATTTGATAAGGTAATACTCCAAGTTATTTTTGAACAATGTGTAGGATTTAATATAGGGTTGCTGTAAAGTTGTTTATATGAAGATTGTAGGCCAATTCGCCCAAGGGAGTTTGAGAATATTGTAAGTCATTGCTTGAGATTTTGAATGAGAATCTGTCCCTTGCCTAATTTATGTGAGCGTTGGGTGTGAGTTTATTATTATTATTTTTTAATTTAAATGCGGTATTGCTTTGTCCTTCCACATTCATTCTCTTTCACCTTTGATATTGCTGCCAGGAATTTGATCTGCTGAGATTAGAACCAGCCTGCTGCTGTTGTTTCATGATAAGTCCCTGGCTTTGAAGCCACGACATTGGTGATACAAATTGGGAAGCATTATCAGCTCAGCATCTCGATCATTCCGGACTTATGAAACTAGCCAGAAGTCCTAAATTTGTATCCTATCACGTTAGGGACCATTTCGCAGACTTAAAAGGGATCTCAATTTAGAATTTTTTTTTTTTCTTTTTTTGGTTTTTTTCCGGACATAAAGTTTGTTGTTCCAGAGCATGGAAAAACGAGGAAAATCGAAGCCTTCAAAGGCTCCGGAGGTATCCTTGGCATTACACAAATGTACCCTAATTATTTTCCATTTTTGAGTGGCAAGTGTGGGGCCGACTTGGAGTGTCCACAGATCAGTGAGATAGTGGGGATCAAAAGGTTTTCCCAGACTGAAAGTAGCCCTCACATGAGCATGCCCTAATCATTGTAAAAGAGCATTTCAATGGAAATGAAGTGCAAGATCTGGCCATTATTTTGTGGTAAAAAATTTATCTGTAGCGGAAAAAAAATGCAACAATGAGCTAAATATCCGTTCTATGGAAAAGTGTTTCCTTTTTGGGGTCGGAAAAACTTCTTTTCTCCACATAAGAGGAAAAGGCCTGCGAAATAGGTTTTCTGTGGATGTACACAAACGTGCCCTAATGGCTGCCTCTAAGGTTACGTTGTTGATTTGATCATCTGATAGCTGGTAAAAGTCACTTTCATTTAAGCGAAATTCTGGCCTTTGCCGTAATATTGTGCAAGGGATATAAAGGTTGGATTCTGGTCAAGTGGATACTATACCCTGTCCTAAACCCAAATTACTAACAACAGTTTGTACCTAAACTTGGGCCGATATCAGATCAAGTTATAAGACCCATACCTACACCTGAATTCAAGATAATCACTAGATGCAGACCTGTACTCAATTAAGATGCCTAGATCTGGGCCCAGTCAATGCACAATTTTATATATATGAAAGGGATAGGATACGATATTGGAATTGGAGTTTAATTTGGCAATTGATTGTGAAATTGGAACCCCAATTTCGATTTTAATTTTTATTTAGAGAGAAGTTTTAGAGTTTTGGTCGATCTTGGAAGAGTCCAATCACAAAACATCTGCTTCCTTTCTTTTTTCTTTACTTGGTTTAATTCACAACTCCTAATATTGCTCCAACCTATCTCTACTTATCAATGAATTAAACTCTTTAAACATATTGGGTATACATGATTTCCTAATCCCCAATCACTCTCATCATGCTTATCATTGGGCCATCTAAGGAGCGATCAGGTCAAACTCTTTCCCTTCTTATCTTTTTCATTTTTTCAAGAGCAAGACTTTCATCCATTCATTTGTATGAGGCTGCAAGTTTCCTTTTCAACACTATCCATTGCTTCTTACAGGTGCTTCGTCGTCAACAGCAATAAATATCTTAAAACCCTAACTTCTTTTTTTCTTTTTCCTTTTCCTTTTTCTTTTTTAAGGGGGACGGGGGTTTGGGTCTTTTTTTTTTTTTTTTTTTTTAGGGCATAATCATTGTTAGGTGGTCCTTGAATTGGGGTGTCGGTAGTTATGTGTCAGTTCTTTTTCTGATTTTTAAGATTTTATATATATATATATATATATATATATATATCTCATATGATTGCTTAGATGTAGTATTCATTGCTGAGCTCCGTATCGGCGCTTCTGTTATCTAGGACACCTATAAGGACCACCTAACACCTATAAGCACCAGCTATGTGTGTGTCTATATTGGCATCGCTAGACACTGTCAGGGTATTTTTTAGGAGAAAATGGCCCCTCTTGTCCATTGAGATGTATGATGGCCATTGAAGTCTATTGGATGAAAAGATCTATATGAGACCTATTCTTGTGAAAATTTTTAACTCCATAAGATCATCCTAACCCTAATCCATGACCCTAAAATTAAATGATTTTAGAGGCTTTATTTTCTTAGGATTTTAAATCCAATGGTGAGGAAATGTCGGGGGTGGGTGGGTGGTTTTTTTTTGGAGAATTCACACACACACACACACATTTATATATATATATGTACATGTGTGTGTACGTACATACATATACATACATGTATATATAGGAGGCAACTCTCCTAAGCTCAAGCTTAGGATAATGTAAGCTCAAGTGTGTGGTGGGGCCCACATGGGGACCTACTACATGGGGATGGGGATGAGGATGTTTCAAGGACTCCCTATAACTCTCATCTCTGCAAAAAAATCAACCACAACTGTGATTTCTATCATCTCCATCGATGCTCCAAAAGTTTAATGGTCAATAGTCCATTCGGATCGATACACAGTCGATCCAATGATCCAGCAAATTCGGAATTGACCGAAAGTTAGTGGACAAATGCAATTCAAGGAGGTCATGTGTATGGTCCATTTGAATAGACCAAGGGTGGGCCCCACAAGTGTGAGGTTACTGGAATTTATCCTAAGCTTGAGCTCAGAAGAGCCTTGCCCATAATATATATATTCAGTTACGGGTCAGGGGCTGGTGACTTCTAGTCACACTTGACTTCTTTTTCCGGGAACTGGTACAAGCCATACTAATAGGGGCGCTCGTAGAAAAAGTGTTCTTGTTGTAGTAGCGGAATGCGATGCGTCAAGTCAAGGTGTTGTAGTGAACTCGTTCTTCTGGTAGCGGTTACGGGCGTACGGTAGATATAGAGTTTTTTTTTTTTTTTTCTATCTTGGGAAGCAAGTCTAGTGAAAGCACTGCAGAGATTTCAGTAGCAGGCGCTTGGCACTCATGATAGTCGGTTTTGGTTAACGGGTGCAGGTCAGGCACCGTTATAAAAAGAACGAATGTTGGATATATATATATATATATATATATATATGGGAGGTGCTCCTGTGAGAGTATCTCTCATCTTGCTATAAGAGATATCGGTAGGGGCCCTCATATTTAAGTTGTTGGCATTGGATATGGATGTGAGGGCTCCTACCTTATCTCTCATAGTAAGGTAAGAGCATCTCTCATATGAGCATCTCCCTCTATATACATATATATATATAAAGGGGCAGCTCTCTTAAGCTCAAGCTTAGGAAAAGATAAGCTCAAGTGTGTGGTAAGGCCTACTTGGGGATGGGGACGAGGGGATTTCAAGGACTCCCTAGGACCCTCCTTTCTATAAAAAATCAGCCTCAACCGTGATTTCTATCATCCTCATCTAGATCTCAAAAGTTTAATGGTCGATAGTCCATTCAGTTTAGTACACAACCGATCCAATGGTCTAGTAAATTCGGATTTGACCGAAAGCTAGTAGACATGTGCAATTCATAGGGGTCGTGTGTTTGGTCCATTTGGATGGACCAAGGGTGGGCCCAAAAGCATGGGCTTACAGAAAGCTTAGAAGAACCTTGCCCTATATATATATATATATATATATATGGGGCCAACTCTGCTAAGCTCAAAGCTTAGGATCAGGTAAGCTTAAGTGTGTGGTGGGGCCCACCTGGGGACCCACATGGGGATGAGGATGGGGATGGGGGTTTTCAAGGACTCCCTCGGATCCTCCTCTCTACAAACAATAGCCCCGACCGTGATTTCTATTCTCTCCATATGGGCCCAAAAGTTTAATGGTCAACAATCTATTCAGATCAATACGTAGTCGGTCCAACGATCCTGTAAATTCGGATTTGATCGAAAGTTGGGGGTCATGTGTCTGGTCCATTTGGATTGACCAAAGGTGGGCCCCACAAGCATGATCTTACGAAATTTTATTCTAAGCTGGAGCTTAGGAGAGCCTTGCTCTCTCTCTCTCTCTATATATATATACGGTAATATTCAAGTGAGAACTAGTTTTTACATATTATATGAGAACTTTTTGGTGGGGTCTAATTGTGGGCCCCATTTGGGGATGAGACTAGGGAGATGGAAAGATCTATGTGAGACCATCCCAAGTATCAAGTTTGACCCCTAACTCATGCCCCTAACCCCTTCATTCGTGGCCCACAAGTTTAATGACTTCATATTCAAAAAAATATTCAACCCTCGATCCAACAGTTCAGCCCATTTGGATGTGTGCCAGTCCTTAGGATTAGTGACTATCAGGGGATTCCCTATTATTTGCTAGGTTTGGATGAGTTGCTAGTTGAACCTTGCAAAAAAGTTTTCATATAATAGGTGAGAACTAGTTCTCATTTGAATATTTTCAATATATATATATATAGCATTTGAAGTTGTTGAATTTGTGTCTTCATGTTTATATGCTGAAGTTCATTTTATTATATCTATTTTAATAATGTTTAAATGTTGAATCAATTGTTGATCTCCTTGTTGGTGCTTGTGGAGTACCTAACATATTGACATTAAAGTTTTTCTATGAACATTTTAGAATTGTTAATTTGGTTTTTCTTCAATATTTATTACGAGTCCCTTTCATTATTGTAGACACATAAAAGAGTCATCATAGGCCATCAAAGGAGTTAAGTTAAGATAGACAGATGATTACTACTAGGGGTGTACAAAAAATCCGCTGATCCGTAAAACCGATCTGATCCGATCCGATTCGATCTGTGGATTTTTAACCGATCCAAAGGTAAATAGATTGGTGACGGATTAAAAATCTTGTAATCTGTTAGTAACGGATTGGTGACGAATTGCACCCTCAATCTGCGAATTCAATCCGATCCGTTGAGATTAAATATAAATAAAAAACCTTAAGGGGACAAAATATATTTGTACTTGTATTTTTTGTGGATTGTTAGATCTCTTTTTTTAACATTAGATTGAATGGATTGAACGGATTAATCCGATCCGATCCTCCACGGATTGGATTGGATTTTAATAGTCACTGATTGGTCACGGATTCCAAATTCATCAATCTGTAGGTAACGGATTGGTGTCGGATTTGGCCTAATCCGCACTAATCCGATCCATGTACAACCCTAATTACTACTTAGACAAGGTCAAAGCTATGCATCATATTAATATACTTGAGAAGACCTTTCTGACAATATATGGCATGTCATAATTTAATGGTTGGAAGAAGAGTCATAGCCTGCCTCTATGAAGGAGCCACTTCCACGGAGGCATGTCCATAAGCACCCCACTTCCACGGAGGCATTCCTTACACCACCAAAGAACATTCTGCCACCATCCCATCAATGTCAACAACATGTAAATTCACCCACTTCCATAAAGGAATCGCTTCCATGGAGGCATGTCCAACGGCACCTTGCCTCCATGGATGGGGACACTTCCAGGAAAAAAGTGTCCATAAGCACGAATTTCCATAAAGGAGTTCCTTCCATGGAGGCATGTCCAATGACACCTTGCCTCCCTGGATGGGATATTTCCATGAAAAAAGTATCCATAAGCACCAATTTCCATAAAAGAGTCACTTTCATGGAGGCATGTCCAATGACACCTTGCCTCCATGGATGAGAAACTTCCATGGAAAAAGGGCCTATAAGCACCCATTTCCATATATGAGTCACTTCCTTGGAGGCACGTCCAATGACACCTTGCCTCCATTGATAGGACACTTCCATGAAAAAAGGGCCCATTGGTGTCGCGACCCCGGACCGGGTCCCCCCCGATAAAGCGGGCCTAATCCAGGATCGGGACTAATGTTATTTGATGATTGTTGTGTATGAGGGGTGATGAATTAATTTAAACCCAAAACGTATACGAGTCTACCCAAGAGTACCACTCGTACACGTGATTTCCTACAGGTGTCCGCGGTGAGGATATCACATCAACATGAATATTTCTTTTATGTGCGGAAGCGTGTAGCAAATCTATTTCATACATTCATGTCCATGATAACAGGATTAACATATATTTAATGCCAGTATCAAAATGAGCAATGATCATTAATGCTATAACCCCAAAAGAAAGTTAAGGTTTACAACAATATAGTTTAATTACATTGTCCCCAAAAATAGAGGCCAACAAAGGCCAATATTAATAAAATAACAAGTTCCCAAAAGAATGGTTAGACCCAATCCAAAATATTTCGCAGCTCAAGCACCCGATTGTCTAGACGACATCATCGGCATGCCACTCAACTAAGCGATGCGGTTCTTCGACCGCCTCCTCATGCTCCTCCTCGGGAAGACCGATAACGAGACCTGAGTTCCAAAGCAAAGGGTCAAACATGACGGTTTGACAAACAGGTGAAAAGACATATCAATAAAGAAATTACCTTGGAAAATATTTAAACCTGTCAAAATAATAGTTTCATAAAACGAGAGAATCATTTATGCAAATACATATGCAATATAAAACATGTAACGTATCCAAGGAAATGGGAAACAAACAAGATGGCAACCACACATAGCTAAGTCCTCTATCACCGAAGTGACATGAGCATATCGGGATGTTGTCTTAGTCACCGAAGTGAGGAGATGCAACATAAGTAACATATACATATACATAATATAATACTGGACATGACCACGGTAGCGAACCGGGCATTAGGAACCACAGTAGCAATCTGCGGCATCGGGACAAGACCACGGTAATAACCGGGTAGCGGGATCCAAACCGCAGCGGGCGGGACGGGAAGGGGTCTCCAAGTCGGTGGATCAGACCGGCAAGGAAAGCCAAGCTTAGTGGTGCCGACTCATAGGTCAAATGACAAATCAAAACATGTATAAAACATATCGAGTACATGTATATAAACGGGCGAGGCGGGATGCTCAAAGGCTCAAGTATCATTTTATTCGGGCATGTGTAAACGGGCTAGTAAAATGCTAAAATACACTTTCAATACTCTCGAGAATGATAAATCATAATTCAAGAAATTCGGGACTAGTGTCGAGATTCAAGATAAATCAGGTGAGTAAGGACCCCGTATGTCCTTTGTAATAATGACTTGGTACTCTTTGAGTTTGGAGACATCTCGGGCTCTTTATACACCTTAGGATTTTCAAAACTTCAAATGAAAGCTTGTGGTTTGGTTTCTTTCTCCAATAGGCTCCGTATATTGCCTCATAAACCTCCTAAATACCAAGGGATTCCCTTAAAAACCTTTCCCGAGCTCCAAAAGTGGTCCATACTCAGGAGGGGGTGCGCTCGAGCGGACCTGGGTTGCGCAGGAAGACGGGTGGACAGAACGTCTGCGCGCTCGAGCGGCCAATCGTCCGCTCGAGCGGGTAGTCAATCTACTGCCTGAGCTGCAGTCAGAATGACTGCGCGCTCGAGCGGCCTGACGTCCACTCGAGCGGGCAGTCATTTTTGCTGCCCGAAAATGGCCATCATGGCCTTCTTCTCTTCTTCCCCCAAACATTTTTTTTCCTGCAATAAAGGCCTCCTTGCCTCCCCATAACAACCATTAAGTTTCTTTCAAACACCACAACCTTATTCTTTGCTTCTCATTACATCCAACCAAACTCCTCCATTCATTCATATGCAATCACCAAAGAAAGAGAAACCATCACCCATAAGATTCATCTACACTCTAATAACATAAAGGATGCCTTTATCAAGATGCATAATAGTAAAATCAACTCATAATTATGCATTTCAAAAGTAACAGAAATCAAGGCAAGGAAGACTATGAAAACACATGTAAAAATCATTAGGAATAATTAGTGCAAAATAAGAGATTTCGATGAAACATGTAAATGTTCAAAACTTATCCATTCATCCACTTGCCTTGGGTCTTAAATCAATGGAAAACAAGCTCATAACCACACTTGCAAGCTAAGAACACAATCTCTACAAAAAAACCCCCAAAACAAACCCTAAAATGGGTCAAAACAATGAAGAAGAAGAGAAAGCTTTCAATAATGGAAAAGTAGCTTCTCTAAGGCTAGAAGAACACATATCTAAGAGATTAGGAAAAAAGCTTACTTGGATGATCCTTTAATGGCAAGAACTAGCTCAATGAAGATCTTGGAGATGGTGGTTTCTTACACAAATGTTATCAATGGCAAGCTCTCCATGGGAGGAAGAGAGTGATGGCCCTCATTTCTCAAGAGAGTAAAGTTTGGTGGAGATTGATGAAGGAGAAGCAAGAAGAAGGAGAGAGGAAATGAAGAAAGAACCCTAGGTTGGCTGTTGTGCTGGAAAAGGGAAAAAGGGAGGGGATAAGCTCTCTTTTATAAGCAACACAAGTGGGCTCTACTAACTAGCAATCTTGTTGGGCTGAAATAGTAGTTCTCGAGTCCTCGGATGAAAACGATGAAGAAATAAGAAATGATCGTCGAAATTTCTACTTTCCAAAAAGTATATGTTTCGCGGGTTTCGGGAATATCAAGTTTTGAGTACAGATTTAGTGTAAAAAGACTGTTTTGCCCATGAAGCTAGAAAAGTCGAGTTTCGGGATTCGGGACGGGAACGGGATCAACATGAAAGTTGAAGGGATTAACAAAATAAGTAAATCGGGATAAAACACCAAATCAAAATAATCTCGAGTAAACCCCCAAGTACACGTAAGTCGTAAAAAGGAACCCCCCAAGGGCCCCCACTAATTCTAAAGGCACTCAAAATTCCCCAAAGCTATGACGAAGCTATTCTAAACCAACTAAACCAAAATCCACTAAACACACTTAGCACTAACACGCAACTTAATTAGTACTAATCGAGGTCACTCGGGTCGGGGTCTTACAATTGGCACCCTACTTCCACGGAGGTATGTCATATACTACCAAAGATTAATTTACCCCCACGGAAGCGGTCCTCATAAAGAGGCAACCATCATAAAAGAGGCCCTCATGAAGATGGCCCTCCAGGAGCAACCTTCACGAAGGTGACCTCTTGTAGGCATGAATGTGGCAAGACTTGGAGACCACATGACTGGCCTACAAGACCCATTGAAACCCGAGACTTACCTGACGAAAGAAGGAGGCACCCACCACCTCCACCGAATGGGGCCTCCCGCATGGAACTTACGAAGGCAATAATCACTTACGAATGAGGGTCTCATTACTTGTTACTTTTTAGTCATTGAAGACCCTTGCCAGCAGTAGATAGTTAGTGTTGCAACAGTGGGGACTACACCAAGAAGTTTATAAATAGCACCATTCCCCAGGCAAGAGAGAAGAGGAGGAAAAAGGAAGGAGAGAGAGGTAGACAAGCATCCATTGGAGCCCCAGCCTTAGTCTTTTAGTTTTCTATTTCTTTTTGTAAAAAGGGCACCGACGATGAGTCTCTAATCGACCGGGAGCTTAGTGTTAGCCCAGAATCCCCACTTATACCACTGTATATGTACTGGCTCATCTATTCATCGATGAAAATCTTACCGGAAGGTCCTTCCTTCGAGTCATGGACGTAGGCATTGCCAAACCACGTAAATCTCATTGTCATTTTCATTCCTACACTATACTTTTCATTTTACTTTCCAAGCATTTTTCATTCCTACAACATTTTACCACTTTTATTTTATTTACAATTATGTTATTTCTTTCCATACAATTGAAAAGAATTTATATATTGTTTACTATGATTTATTTATTTATTTATTTATTTTTGAAAACACCATCAAAGCAATTAAGGTACATCTTTCACCTATTTTCTAGCACATTAGCTTAAACAATAACAATTTTAAAAGTAAAATCCTATTATTGTTAGAAATGTATTAAAGTACATGCTTTTTTTAATTTTTTTATTATGAATTTACATTAGTAATTAGTTGTTTTACTATTATACGTATCGTTTATTGATCGGCCGTGCTAAGCATGGCCACATTTTACTATATATTATATATATTTAAGCAAAACAAAAGGGCAAGGGTGCCACATAAGAGACATAGAGTTATCTTTTCAAAAAGATACACAAAAAAATATATGCGGTTTTGACGCGTGGACTACTCCTTTCCAAATCTCCAACTCCTCATTCAATTTCGATTTCATCTTAGTCTTCTCCGAATTATTCTGGCTCTTTTGTTGTGATGAAGTCTTAAACCTATCATAAACTCTCTCTCATAGCTCTGTCCTTATATCTCGTAAGTCAAACAACAATTCAAATCCTTAGTAGCCCCTAAAATCTCTCCATAAATCACGTCTAGCAACATCTTTCTATCAATTCTAACTCAAGTTCCCTTTTCCATGTAAATCCTCCATGCCTACTATGTGTTTGTTATGCATCTCTTTCCAACTATCCTCGGTCGACAATCTTAAATGATCATGTTGCCATTTTATTGGTACGAGATCAATGATTGTTAGGTTATCCATCTTGCCACGCTTGTTGCACATTTACTCTATGAATGGTGGTGAAGTATGCTTGGCAATAACTTTCAAGGTTTTCATTTTTTAAAGTTTATCGTTCAAGGTATTCTTTTTATAACATCCTCATGTCATCTGTCATATGTCATTGTCGCGAACCCGGACCGGGGCCGAGGCCCTACTCCTACTCCGCGATAGTTTTCCACAGGTTCCCGCGGGAGGATTCCACCCATATTTCTTTTTAGAATCGAATCATCTCACACATAACCATATAATTGCGGAAGCGCGTGACAAACACACAAGTAACATCACACATAAGATAGAGTATAAAAGAACTCATGTCGGAGAGAAACATAACTAGCATATCCATTAGTTAAGGTTTCAAGTTGTGCAAACACACAAAGCATAAAGTTAAGTTTTTACTATCCCAAAAGGTAGCCAACAAAGGCTAATAACAAGTTCCCAAAGATAGAAGATATATTCCCAAATGTTACGCATCTCAAGACTCAAACCGACGTCTAGATGACGTCGTTTGGCTGCCATTCCCGCTCAACAGGTTGCTCTACAACCGCCTCCTCGTGCTCCTCAAGGGCAACGAAACCTGGATCTGAGCACTAAAACGAAAGGGTCAGACACGATGGTCTGGCAGGTAAAAGAATGAAGTACAATCATGCTATAACACAGTAGTTTGAAAAGTTGCAAAACAGCATGTATGATAAAGAAAAGCTAAATAAAACAAAGTAAATCAATGACAATAGCATTTTAAGATCATCCATGATAAATCAAGATGACCATTCAAGACAATACATTGGCAACCACATGTAGTTATATTCTCTGTCACACGAAGTGACGAGAGCACTCACGACATAAATTCTCCGTCATACAAGTTGAAGGCAGGCACTATCATAAATTGTAGTAACCCAGTAAACTGAGAACCACACAAAAGTCCCGCCGCGGAACGGGCTAAACAAGCAAGCACGTACGTATTCTCCAAACTAATGTTGGACAAGATTTAAAGATCCAAGGCGGTGGATCAAACCGACAATGGTCGTCCAAGCTGAGTGAAGCCGACACAAAATACACACACTTTCAAAACAATGTTTGACACTTTCAAATCCGGGAACTACTCACTCTATATTCAAGTACAAGTACACTCGTTCATGAAAGTTCACGAAATAGTAGTCCCAACATGATGTGTATAAAAACACCATTCACTCAATGATTCCCAAATGGGTTTTAAATCAAAACCTTGGAAACATTCTTTTCAAGACGATACGAATCGCAAAATGAGAATTTGATTTATAAATCACAATTCCACATCAAGACCTTGAGACCGTAACCGTCGAGTCATATATACTTTGAAATCCCATGTCGATCATTAGTTTAGATGATGCCCAATTTTTTTTAAACGACATTAAGGATATCAAGGTATACACATCGACCAAGAAAGGTCCACAAGTGATTGGAATAGAAAAACCCCTCCATTCCTCTTCGTTCTCCAACAATCCTGGGGAAGTCGGTCACCTAGCGGTCGGCAGGTGGTTAGCCGCCTAGGACTAGGTCGGCTAGCCGATTGCTGACCGACTGCTCGCCGCCCCTTCAGAAACTAAATTTTCACCTTGCTGATAGGGTGACCGGTGACCACCTGTTGACCGCCTAGTCAGCGGGCAGTTCAATTTTAAACTATTTTCAACCCCCTTTTTCCTCCAAAATAATTCTCTTACAACCCACTTCTTTCCCTGCAAATAATTGGCTCCTCCATTTCATCATTCAACACTTCAAATCCAAACAACCAAATCTCCTTCAATCACTTCACAATTTCCAACAATCCAAGCATAAATATATCAATTTAAATGAAACCAATGACCAAACTGAATTCAATGAAATGCATCAAAACATATGAGCATTAAAACACATGTTTAGTAAACTAAACTTCAAAACAAAACAAGATTAAACACAGTTAGTTCAAAAATAAGAAATCAAGATAAAAATTCATAAATCAACATATGCACATTCATATTTCATTCTTCACTTGCCTTGGCTCAAAATGCACTCAAAGGTGATCCCCCAACACTCCTCTCCACAGCTAAACTCCAATCTACAAGAAACCCCATGAAAAGAGCTTAAAATCAAAGAAATTTTTGAAAGAGAAAGGGTTCCTCCATAGGAAGCCTTGCATGCATGATAATGGAGCTCTAATGGACTCCAAAAGGCCATGGTTGGAAGATGGAAACCATTGCTTACCTCTAGAAGCTCTAACAATAGAGAAAAGTCTCAAAGAGAAGATGAATCCAGCTGAAATCCCTTGAAAATGGTACTAATAGAAAGCTTGAGAGATGAGAAAGAGTTTGGTGAATTCAAATCACCATTTTGGTCAAGAGAAATCCAACATGCAAAGGAGAGAAGGCAAGAAGAATGGCTGAGTTTTCTCTCCCTGGACTTAGCTGATTTTGAAACATACAAATGGAGAAGGGAGGGAGAAACACAAGTGGGTTAGTTTATGGGTTGAGTGGGGTGTGAGCCCCTCCAGGCCACTTCACTTCAAGGGCTTGGAAACCCATCATGCGGGTCCCGGATGAGATCGGCGAAGGAGAGTAAAATGATCGTTGAAATATCTAGTTTCCAAAAATATAATTTTCACATGATTTTGCAAACATTGAAATTCATGCACAGATTTCGAGGTGAAAAGTCTGTTTTGCCCTTTTTGCTAAAAAATGTGATTTCGGAGTTTTGAAAACAAACGAAGAGAACATAAAAGTTGTAAATGCTATTTTGACAAATCAAGAATAATTTTCTCCACACTTACACGGGGCCCACAGGCCACCCCCGGCCCTTGTCAAGCTAAATTCAATGGCTTTCAAAATTTCCAAAGTTATGAAAAATCTATGGAGCTCACAATCTAAGCTAAACGTCATCTAATCGCACTTAAGATCTAACATCGGCTAAAACAACGCTAATCAAAGCAAACCTGGATCGGGGTCTTACATTCATCATGCCTTCACCCATATACAACTTTTGTACTCTTTTGATCTCACTAATAAAATAAACCTTATTCGTTTGTAATTATCTAATTAATGAATATGGGTTCCAACACTTCAATCATGATTTTCTCATCTTTGGTTGTTGTTGTTGCTCCACCACTCGTTCCTCATGGTGTTTTGTAGGATTTACCTTCATTTATCTTCATGATGAGTGTGATGCTCACTCCCCCTTAATGGTGTTTTGTAGGATTTGCTTTCATTTATTTTCATAATGAGTGTGATGCGAAGATGCCATGCCCATTAGAGATCTTAATGGTAGACCTTTTGGATAACAGGCGCATACTATTAGTGGAGTCGGCGAGGGTAACTTTCATTTGCAGTTTATTTATTTACTAGTTTCTTTCTTCTTTGCCTTGAATGTGGTTTACATGACTTTAGTTTAGCAATAACTTGCTCATTTGATCTTTGTTTATTCTTTTTTCTTTACAAGTATATGTTGTTATTTTTCCCATCACAATATTCTATTTTTTCTTCATTTCTTTTTTTTTTTTTTTTTTGCCATGAATTTCCTTATCATCAAATACAATTCCTACCATGATGTAAGCAACCCACATTGTCCTTTAGAGTCAAGAATTTCTCAGGTGGGAAATTCTCTAATTAGAGCTTACATTTTTCGGGCCTTGAGATTAGCATGATAATGAAATAATAGACAATGTTACAATTTTTAGAAGGCTCAGGCCAGCCATGGTCCTACATTGCTAAGCACCGTCCATGTTATGATGTCATCCCCTTGCTTTATTTTTTTAACTCATTGACACGATTTCCTCCCTAAAATATATAACATAATATCCATCTCTTATAATTACCTAACATAATTATATTTAGCTAATCTTCTCCCTTAAAAATCTCTCAGTTCCAAGTCTCTAAAAAATTCTTCACATTATATTTCTTTCTCTTTTACATACTCACTCTATACCTTTCATTTTACTTTTAGGGCTTGCTCTTTTATTCTCCAACATTCAAGATATGTTTCTATCATTCCTTTTCTCACAAAACAAGTTTATGAGTTATTATTTTCTCTAATTTTTTGTATTAATGGTTTGCATATATAATTGTTGAAAATTAGGAATATATGATTTTTTTTTATTTCTTGCAATATTTATGTATGGAATAAATGGTTTCTATGTTTGTTATCTACTTTGATTTTACTGAAAATTTGAGCAATGCTGCAATATGTTGCACAATTTTTTCTTAACGATCATTTTCTTTCATCTTGATTCTACTTCTAGGTCAAAGTCAATGTGGTTTTGGTCATTACCAACAAGAATGCTATTGGAAGAACATCTTAATATTCATGCATAAATCTTCTGTACTAACTAATTTCCAATGTCAGTTTCTTTATCTGATAATTTCTCTTTTTTTTGTTAGCACGGGCCTCCTCCCCTTTCAGATTTAATTTTGGGACATTTACCAAAATAATCCCACTAAACATGGTAACCACAAATGAGGATCCCGGAATTTTATAATATCAGTAGAGGTCCTCCTGCCCAAATCCCAATTTGTCATTCCCGTTTGCCCCTATTTAGTTGGTGTCCACAAAACCCTAAATCCTTATTCGATGATTGTAAGAAAAAGAACAAAAGAGGGGAGAAGAAGAAGAAGAAGAAAATTGTTGGGAAACCGATCTCCATGTTCTCCGGCTTCCATCTCCACCGATCTCCAACGATTTTTGGGTTTTATTTTTTAAGATTCCCATCTCCAACAATCCATTCTTCTCTGCATGTGGAGATGGCAGACATGTCAATCAGTCTCGAGGAGATAAAAAAACAAAAGAGTTGATATGATATGGACATGGATGAATGTTCTCTAGATTTCTAGGCTTTTCTGCAGTTCTATAATCTATTTGAAATAGATTTCTAGTTCTAATCATACTTTATTTAATTAATCTGACAAGGATTTGTTGTTTCATGTGGATTTTTTAGTTTTCTTTGATTGGTTGAGTTTAGTAGACTTGGATGCGTGATTGTTCTGATAGCCTCTACCCAATATTTCCACAAATCCAAATCCAATTGAAGGTAGAAAAGAAACAAAGTAAAGAAGAGAAGAAAATCGTTGTTGTTTCCCTTGCTCTAGATTTTCTCATTCATTGCATTTCTCCATTATGTCGTCTTCTTTGCTCAATCAACATCGTCTCCACTCCTTTTCTTCTTTGCACCATTGCATTTTGGATACAAATCGCGCCAGGCATCTGCCACTACTATCAAACATCATCTTGTTGTTCTTCTTACACCATCACTATTGGAGGTGAGTCTTCCCATTTCTTTATTCCCATTTCAAAATCTTCATGTTTAAATGAGATATATGTAATTGTACTATTATATTAATTTGGAAGTTAAGGTTGAGTTTGGGCTTTTTCATTATGTGTAGATGGACGGGGATACTCCGCTTTCGGATGAGAACCTTTTATGCAACCATCATGATCACATTTCAAAAGTAATTTGGAACAGAAAGGTACGCCCAGTTATTTACATTTAATATTATATTTACTTTTATGGCTTGAACCGTTTCATATGTACATGACTTTGTAATACTAAATTTTTTTGTTAATTGAAATTTATCGGAACCATGACAGTTAAGATTAATTTGAACCTCATATGATATAAATAGTTGGCATCTCACAACTCAACAAGAAGAGTATGTTCGCATGTGTGGGTTAGAGAACTTACAGAACATAGAGAAAATGATAATAGATTATGAGTTAATTAGAATATTGGTAGAAAGATGGAGGTCGGAACCAAATACCTTCCATCTTCCGTGTGAGGAGGCCACAGTGACCTTAGAGGATGTGGCGTACATACACGACCTTTCAATTGATGGACCGAAAGTGATAGGGAAAACATTGTACAAAACAAAACAACCAGTAAAAACATGCATGGATCTTCTGAAAATGGAGTCGGCGCCGATACTAGATTACATCGGTGCATGGATAAACTTTACTTGGATGAAGGAGAATCTCAAAGGAGATAAAAAGAAGAAACAACAAAATGAAGTTCTGGAGAAGTGAAACACCATAGCGTATTTATTTTACTTAGTCAGAGGTCAGATCGTTAGCAACTCATCCGGTACATCTACGCCGGCTTGGTTGCTAAGTTTATTTAGAGATTTTAAGAAGTATACATGAAGCTGTACATGCCTGCCGAACTTGTATAAAATGCTAGGCAAGCAAAAAATGCTTTCTAGATCTGACGAATAAATGATAGATGAAGAGTAAAAGTAAAAAGCAAAAAGCGATGGTGCCATCAAATACTTTGACTAGTCTACTGCAATTGTTGTAGGTAAGATTCTTATTTCCTTTAATTGCTTACATTGAATATAAACTTTTCCAATTGAATTGACATTCTTATACTATTCATCCACATATTTGGGCATATTCTAGAATGACTTTTGTACGACCAAGGCCTTTATATAGATGTAGCATTTGATTTTGAGTTCCCGCTGTATAAGCCATCAGGGGAAAACATAAGAAAACATAGGCGTCCCATGAACACCGAGGTGCGTCAGGAGCAACTTGACACTATGAGAATAGAAGAAGTGAGTCATGATATCTTAATTTGACATTTCCTTTTAATAGGAATATTTTTTCAAGAAACTTGAATTATGATCAATATATTAACAAAACTATCTATGCCGCGGTATATTTGGACACAGTATGAAGATGTCATTGAAGAACTAGCCGAGGTAGTTCCAGAAGCAGACATGCATTTATTCACGTCTAATACAACTATAATCTTATATTGGATTGTCGAGTGTCACAACTCCGAAGGGTAATGAAGCAGTTCAGTTTGAGGCAAGTTCTCCCTGTTCTTTTCCGTATGCCATTTGAGAGAGCTGAAAAGTGATGGAATCTTGTTATTATTACAACAAGTCTTTGAAATAATTCATTGCAATTTGGGATGCAAGACAAAAGATGGTATGGAATGAAGAACCTGATGCTTCACCAATTCACGATGAGTGTTATATGATGTGGTATACTATGGTGACACAGTTGCGAGTTTCATGGCCACTAAAGAAAGAATGTGATGATGGGGACAAGATTCCTCCCACACAACTGACCTCCAAGAAGGATGATGAATTCATCTACAAGAGGCCGGTAAGTGGCATTTCCTTAGTGTTTAAATACAAATTATATTGTCATTTGCAATATTTATGACTCACTAAAAGAGGTATAGCTCCACCTTTTAACAAAAAAGAAAAAAAGAACTTGACTCCACCTGTACAAACTTATGGCTCCACCATTATAAAAAGACATGGCTCCAATACTATTACAAAAAGAAATGAGCCATAGTTTTGCTTTCATTAATCAACTTTCCATTGCTGAATTGCGGCACTTTTGTCGGTTGTGCCCTTTTTTCTACAAATAGAGCATGTTACTTACCTTCTTTGCTGATAATGGTCTTCTGTATTCTTTGGTCATCCAGGCCTTCTAATAGCAAGGTCTGACCACCTCATGACTAACGTGCTCTCCCATTGGCGTATATCACTAGTTGGATGTATGACATGTCTATAAGTCCTTCGATATGTATCAGATGTGTACCGGTCCTCACAAAAACCATATGTATCTAGGCCTTTGGTTTTGATTGCTGACAAGGCATGCTTGCATGGAATTTTAATTATTGCCTACATCTGACATGTACAACTGTTTCTATCTAGGTGAACAACATAAGTGAACTCCCAAGGTCGAACCTAAAACTCATCGAGACCAGCTTGTAGACAACTCAAACGTTGAAATCCTTCTATAGATTTGCTTAGGATTATTTTTGTCCAAGGAGTCAGGTGCATCTTCAACTGCAGGGACGCAGTTCTCCAAAAATCGAGAAAAATGTTTTAATTTCTAATGAATCCCATCGACTTGTTTTGTTATTAGAAGCTCTGGATTGTGCTTCAAAGCATTCCGCAATGTTTTGAGTCAACATGTCCAATCGCCGATCATCCACAAAAGCATTGGCCCAATGTTCCCTTTTGATTACATGATTATAGTTATATGCCTCTTGGTTTACAGTCATTATATCATTCATATGAGCCTCATACTCATATGGCATATAAGATTTAGCAGCAAACCAGAATCTTTTAACAATAACATCATCTTTAAATCTTGATCGCACATTCTCCACAATATGATGACATCCAATAACAATGGCAGGCATTTAGAGTTACTTCTTCCATTGCAGGAACAAGACATTTCTGTCAATCAGAAATAATTGTCAAACATCGAGGTTCACCAAGAGCTATTTGAAGATTCGTAAAGAACCATGAATAATTCTCTTGCCGTTCAGCCTCAAATATGGCAAAGATAAGTGGGAATGGCTAATAGTTACCATCATAAGTAGTGACCGTAAGTATAAGCCCTGGATACTTACCCCGAAGATGTGCCCCATCTATGGCTATCACTAGACTCAAGGATGAATGGAAGGATTGGATGCATGTGCCAACTGTGCAAAAATAATCTTCTAAATGAGTCATTTTCATACTTTAGTAAATCAACTCTTGTTCCATAATTTATCATTTTTAATTTCATGTAATAACGAAGAAGACATTGAAAAAGACTCCTCGAATGAATCTCATATTTTGTGCATTGCAATGTCTTTTCCTAAATAGGCCTTCCTATAAATTATCGTCAGCCCAAACTCCATTTAAAAGTCAAACATGATTTCCTTTGGTGTGTACATATTATTAAAGCGAAGCTTATCTTTTGGCGAACCTTGCAATTAAGGATGATGTTGCTTCTTTGTGTGCCATCCCCATCATTGGTTTTGAGGATCAATGATTTGGATTGTATGTCCGGACATTAAATCGGGGACCTGAATCCACACTGTGCAATAACAATACACTTGTGAGTCTTCAAATACTTCAACACGAAATCCTTGTATATAGCATATTTCACTGGAGTGTTTCTAAATGCATCACCACCAGGAAACATTCGCCCTTTCCACAACTCTTTCGCAGTACTCTCTAGCAACTCGTTGGTGAAATCGTCAATGGGTACTAGAGTATCTTCAATGTTAGTATCTTGACCAACGACTGACGGTTCAACATGAAATCCCACTTCTTGCGTTTCTTCCCTTAAGAGAGGATCATCATTAATGGCAGTTGACTGAAATTCTTATAATGACAAGTGATCAGGTGAAAATGAAAGATGGCTTCAATGTCTTCCTCGAGACTTACAATGGGATAAATAGTACACCAGAATGGATACTTTTGACTTCAATTTCATCATGCGCTTAACAATTAAAAATGCCAGGTCTATATATTTTTTAAGAACTAATACGAGAATTACTAGGTCCAAAGAAGTCGAAGATTAGTCCATCTTCATCTTTCAAAGACAAAATTAGTGTCCAATCAGGTGAACAAGATAACAACATACCATGTTGTCCTAATTGGATGGTTTACAGGATCAATAACACTTTTTCCCTTCAAAAGACTGTTTCTTCAGCCAAAAGGATTTCGATTATGTTCACACACATTCGACTCTCCAAATCTTACTCGTATATAAAGAAAAAGAAGGTAGAAACTCTTACATAGAGAAATAAATAGTGTACAAAGTGATTAGGAGATGAAGCAATACTTAGAATGTCCTTCAAGTACATCTTTTGTAGAGTCGAATTTTTTTGCTCATGTATAAATAGAGCCCATTTACATTATCAAGAGACACTTTGTACATTGCATTTACATCACCATCATTAGCTACTGTAATCAAGGTGAAAGCTTGATGGTTGTTGTGAATGTACTAAATATCTAGAGTTTCATCTTTTTCGACCCACTTCGTTGCTTGTAATGCGCACTGGACCAATGGACTATAGTTTGTAAAATTGCTAAGATACATCATTTTTTGTTCACATCCCCTATACACCAGATTTGTCATTTTACAATCAAACTCTTCAACATCCTATACACACTGCAAAAGTAAAAAATAAACAATTAGCATGAGAAAAAATAACAAACATTAAAAATAAATAACAATTAGGAAAAAAGGGATGATGAAAAAGCAACAAATCAAATTCTAATAAAGAAAATGGAAGAATGGGAAACATAGAAGCAGAAAATACAATGTGTTCATTAAAAAACCCCACAACAAAAATCTCATCCTCTAACAAAGAAAAGAGAAAAATGAGAAACATAGAAGCAGAAAATACAATGGGTTCATGAGATGAATGGAGAAAATGAAATTGGATGAAAGGATAAAAAGAGTTATGGGTGCGGCTGACGAATGGAAGGATGCGAATGGAGATGGTGAATAGATGTGAGAAGATTGCGTGTTGAATGGAGAAAATGACAATATATGAGAAGATGATTTAGGGTTGGTAGAGGAGAATAGAGGTGCGAGTTCATTATATGCACCTAAAAAATCATAATTTCTAATGGTGGATGCAAAAGGATAAGGGTCCCCAACGTTTTTTTCCTCTTCTCTTCTTTTCCTTCCTTTTCTAGCCAACTGCCAATTTTAGGATTTAGGGTTTGGTGGACATCAACTAAACAAGGGCAAAATGGGAATGAAAGATTAAGATTTGGGCGATAGAACCTCTATTGATATCATAAAAACCTAGGGTTCACGATTGTGATTACCATGTTTACTGGGAATCTTTTGGTAAATGTCCCTTTATTGTTTAAATAATATTTCTAAAAAATCTTGTATTTTAATATATTATCCCAGGCCTTTACACACAGATGACAAATCCAAACTCAAGTTCCGGATTTCAGTCCAGTGGATGTAGTCCACTTGAATGAAGATTCAAACTAATATCTAAATATTAGGCCATAACTCTATGAGAGCTTCTATTGGCACCGCATTTTTGTCTCTCTGCACTGCATAATTTTTTTTTCTTTTCCTAAACTACCCCTCCTCCCTCTCCCCCTCTCCCTCTCTCACTCCACCCTCTTCCCTCATCCTTTTCCCCACCCCACCCTCCCCTCCCAGTCTCCGGGGGGGGGGATGGATCCCCTGCCGGCAGCCAGCCTCCATCCCCCTCTCTCCCTCTTTCTTCCTCCCTCCCCCTCCTCTATTTTCTTTCCCTCTCCCTTCCTCTCCTCTATTTTTCTCTACCTTCCTCTTCTTCTCTCCCCCCCAACCCATCGGGGAGGGGGATTGGGCCACCCTCCCTCCCCCTCCCAACTGCCGACGGGGTGGGAGATTGGGTGGCAGGGCTGCAGTAGGAGGGGGAGGGAAGGAGAGAGAATAAGAAAAGGGGAGGGAGAGAAAATATAAAGGAGGGGGGCAGGGAGAGGGGGAAGGGAGGCCCGCTGGCTAGCCGGTTGGGGTTGCCTCCGTGGGCTGTTGGCCGGGGATCCTTCCCCGTCGGAGACTAGGAGGGTGGGGTGGGGTGGGGTGGGGGAAGGGAGAGGATGAGGGAAGAGGGTGGAGAGAGAGAGGGAGAGGGAGAGGGAGAGGGAGGGGGAGTTGAGGCAAAAACTTTTATTTTTATCTTTTAGTGGGGAGAGCTTCTAAATACACATCGATTTGAACCTTTCACACACAATTTTTTTTTAAAACTTTTATAATACATTTATATCCCTATATGAAAAGACCAAAAAAGACAATCACATTTCACATGATACTGCTCATCTCTCTTTGCACACCATCCCATTTCACTGTCATCATCTTGTTCCTCCTATTCCACCATCTCATTCATCCCTTCACTCTCATTCCCTTCTTCCTCCAATCTCATTCTTCCCTTCACATCACTATCTCTCCATTTATCACATTCTACTCACCCATCATATCCCACCATTGTCAGACATTACTTCTTAGTAAAACCTCGCTCTCAATATCATTTTTTCTTCTAATGGATGAGCAAACTAACAAGCACAATGTAGTTCCTGAACATAATAGCAGTGAGAAGGTGAGTTTTTATGTGTTTTTTTTTTATTTCCGGCATTTTTCGAAGCTTGTAAAGCGTTTTTTTTATTTTCTGTTGCCGCGAAACGTTCAGACTTTCAGTACAGAACAAACTGCCAACGTTCAACCTCTTATAGTTGAACATATTAATTTTGCTCAGCCATATCTGGCTGAACAAAAAATTTATATTCTGCCGAATAGGGCTGACCAAAACGATATTTTTCATCCATATATGACTGAACATAAAAATTTTGTTCAGTAAGATACTACTGAATAGTGGCAGTTTATTCTCAATTTCTATAAAATATATTCCTCCCTCCTCTCTAATCAATCAATGCTTTAATGTAGGATGTTGTGTCTACACAATGTAGTCAAGTTCACTCCGAATGCGTAGTGGACTATAGTCATGAATTTAACTCCGAAGAGGTAAGAAATATAGTTGAATTATATTTAAAATGAACGTTATGAGTTATTATCATCTTATTTAATTCTATTATATGTAGATATTCAATAGTCGGGAAGCATTAATCACGTGGGCTTGTGACGTTGGAAGGAGAAACTGATTTGCTATTGTCATTAAGGTATCAAATGCGGGTGGGATTGGAAAAAAACCCAGAGTTATCCTTGCATGTGAAAGAAGTGGACACTATAGAGACTCGATGGCCAAGAAAGACAGTCATACTAAAAAGAAAATCAGCTGACAGGTTCAACGAAATGTGGATGCCCATTTTCATTAAAGGGCAAGAAGTTGGGCAAAGATGATGATTGGATGTTGGAAGTTATATGTGGTATGCACATCCAGCTACAGAATATCTAGAGGGACACTCATGTGCAGGGAATTGTCAGAGGACGAAACAAAGTTGTTGGTTGATATGTCTAGGAGCATGGTTCGACCAAAGGTGATTTTGGTTACATTGAAGCAAAGAAATAATTTAAATGTAAGCACAATGAAGACTATCTACAATGCACGCTATAAGCATAAAATCGCTGAGTGGGGTGGGAGAAGTCAGATGCAACAACTGTTGGGAAAGTTAGCGGAGCATAATTGCATTGAATGGCATAGGATGTGTGACAATAGTGAGACGGTCACTGATTTGTTTTGGACACACCCTACTAGCTTAGACTTGTTGCGTGTTTTTCCGTATGTTTTGATATTGGATTGCACCTACAAGACCAATTGGTATTGTATGCCCCTATTGGAGATTGTTGGAGTGACGTCTACTGAAATGACTTTTTCGGTTTGCTTTACATACCTTCATGCATAACGCGAAGATAACTACGCATGGGCATTATGTGTATTACGTAGTATCATTGGTGTTGGTGTTCTTCCTAATGTTATCGTTACAGACAGAGAGTTGGCACTTATGAAAGCTATAAATATGGTTTTTCCTGATGCTACAAATTTTTTATGCAGATGGCACATCGGTAAAAATGTATTGGCGAGATGCAAGAAGTTGTTTGACACTAAGGAAAAATGGGACAAGTTTCATATGTGTTGGAATATGTTGGTGTCTTCCTCCATGGAAGAAGAGTACATTCAACAACTTTCAATGATAAATAATACTTTCATCACTTATCCAGAAGCACTTCAGTACGTTAAATGCAATTAGTTAGATACATACAAAGAAAGATTCGTGTCTGCATGGACTGATATATATATATATATATATATGCATTTGGGGAATACTACAACGAACAGGTAACCATAATCCTTATTACAAATATTTACTCAATAATTATAACTACTTGGTCAATTATTAATCCTTGTATCTTGATAGGGCCGAGAGTGCACATGTACAATTGAAGAGGCAACTTGGATCAAGCCAACGCAACTTTGAATCGAATCAGACAAAGATACACAGTTTGCTTGAATTGCAACATACAGGCATTAAAGCATTATTTGAGAAATGTAAGACAATTGTTCAACACAATTTTAAGCCATCGGAATTTAAGGAGCTTCGTGGTAACATTTCTAGAAGTGCATTGGGGAAAATATTAGCAAAAACAAAGAGAGCCAATATTGTTGGTATTGACCACAAAACATGTGGGTGTGTCATAAGACGCACACACGGTTTACCATGTGCATGTGAGATTGCACGCTACATTAGTGAAGGAAGGCCAATTCCTCTCAATTGTGTACATCCTCATTGGTGCAAGCTTGATTTGTTGTCTAATTGTGCATCCAAAAGCTATGGTATGGAGTTGGATTGTAAGCCTGAATTAGAGTTATTTACCCAACGGTTCAACGAATATGATTATATAAGAAAGTTGCAACTTTTAAAGAAATTGAGAGAGTTAGTAAGGCCAGACAGCACGTTCTTAATAGAACCAGAAGTTAAATCAAGGACTCGAGGTCGACCACCTCTATAGGTTGATACTAGTACCAAACGTGAGCCAAGTTCTTTTGAGTTGGTATAGTCTGCCAAGGATAGTAACTCTCCTATATCCATCTCACAATTGCCAATTCTTGGTGCTTCTCCTATATCCATCTCACAATTGCCAATTCTTGGTGCTTCTCCTATATCCATCTCACAATTGCCAATTCTTGGTGCTTCAACATCGTTGGAATACAAACCAAAAAGAAAACAAAAGGAGAAGGTGATTCGGATTGGATCAATGAGGCTTGTTTCTCATATAGAATCATTTCCAGAGGGGTTGAGGCCTTATATACGTCATATAAAAGACGTTGCAGCTGATGGTAATTGTGGCTTCAAAGCCATTGCTGGATTGGTTGGGCTTACTGAAGATGGATGGGCACAGGTTAGGACGGATATACTAGACGAGTTGGTTGCTCACATGGATCAATACAAGCTATTATATGGGGCGGAGAGTAGGATTCAAGAACTTATTGACACATTATCATATTTAGAGGATCACGCACCCTATCAGCATTTGATGACTATGCCTGACATGGGACATCTTATATTATCCCATTATAATGTTGTTTTGTACCACTTGAGCATGAAACAATTTCTTACTTGTCTGCCACTCAGGTCAATACCATTGCCACATGCCTCTCGCAAGGAGATTGCGATCGGTTTTGTTAATGACAATCATTTTGTTGAGGTATTGCCCCTAAATTTTTTTCAGTATACATTATTAGCTCATACGATTATGTTATTTACTAATAAATTATATATATTTTTTAGGTATTCTTGGTCCCAGGTCATCCTACTCTGCCGATTGCAAACAAGTGGCGGCAGTTTCATCATACATGTGCCCAAGGATGGGAAACCACGTACCATTACCGGATACAACGTTTCAAAGAAATTATCACTTCTGACGTAGCCACATGTGAGACGATAGAGTTGGAATGAGGCGATCACCTTATTAGCTCATAAACTGATGTAGCCACTTGTAGGGTAATTTTATTTTTGTTGTTAATGATGTAGCCACCTGTATGGTGATGACATGTTGTATTAAACTCATCTTTTTTTAATGGCAATCTTACTTTTCTTGACATTGATGTTCATAACTGTTATAGTGATCTTCATTTTGATATACTAGCATCAAAATATACAACCTCCATGGAAATTTCAATAGGATTAAAACTGTATTAAATTGATTAGTATTCTGTTAGGAATTTTGTGTATTGCAATTTGATGGATGCATTATCATTTAAGCATCATTCGAATTTTCACACATGCATTGATTTAGAAAACCTTGAAATCTTGATTTACACATGCATTGTTTTTAAGACTTGTAGATCTATTGATTTATGCATGTTTTGGTTTTATTCTTGGATGCATTTTATTTGAAAAAGAGTTTTTAGAAATCAAGCAAACCTTTGGTTTTAAAGTTTTGAATCATTTTAGGTTTTTGTGTTTCATGTTTTTAAACCACTTAACTTGATTTAAAACATGTTTCCAAGCTTGATTTAATGGCCCAAAAAGTTCCCTCAAGAAAAACTTTGAAATATGCATAAAATACGCAAATTTGGGAATTTTGGTCCCAGGCTCGGGTCGACCGCCCCTTGTACCAGGTCGACCGGGGACACGCCAGAAGTGACTTTTTGGCTATAAAATGAGTTTCATTCCCTTGTAAATGTGTGGATCAAAGTTGAACTTTGGAGTCTTCTTGGAGGTATTTGGAGACAAGAAAAAGGGGATGAATCAAGAGAGACCAAGGGGTCATTAGTAAAGCTAAAGCTTGGATTAATGAAGTTAAATCTCTAAGTAAGCTTTACTTTTATTAATCATATGTTATATGCTTTGTTTAAATTATTGGTAAATGATTTTTAGCATGTTAACTATGATGTGTTGAATCCATTCTTCTCTTAATCTTTGATTCAAGTTGGATTGGATTCTTCACCCTTGATTTCAAACCAAGTTTGTTTTAAAACTTTATAAAACATGTTTTGTCAAAACCTTTGATTTCTTTTGTAACATGTTTCTTTTACTTGGTTGAATCAAATTGTTGTTTTCATTCATTTAAACCTTAGTTAAACCTTTGTTTTTGAAAACAACATTACACATGCATCACATGTTTAGACATAACTAATTTCATACAACTTGTGAGCTTTTGATTTTCATATCATCAACAAGTTAGTATTTTATACATGTGATTTGCATTTCACCTCAATCAAATCTTTGTGTGCCTTAAACTTTTAAATGCATTAAGCATATATTGATTGGGCTTAATTTTAACTTGATTGAAGTTATCACACACACACTTCATGAGCATTCATCTTAGCATTTTATAGAGTGTTGTGTGAGTTGTATTTTCACTTTCTTATCCGCCTATTTTAGAGGCAATTAAATTGAGCTTTAATTGTAATCTCTTAAAGTGTTTGTGGAAACACTTCCTTGAGAGAAATCTTTTTATTGTAAAGGTTATTGCTTAGCCTAAGAAAAGCATTGTGTAAAGGTTATTGCTTAGCCTAGAAAAGCATCCTGTATAGGTTGTTGTTTAGCCTAGAAAAACAACATTGTTAGGTTATTGCTTATCCTTGGAAAGCATATTGTAGAGGTTATTGCTTAGCCTTTTCAAAAGCATAAATAGTGGAAATCCGGTGGGGTGTTGAGACACAAGCCGGTAGTGGATGTAGGCATTGAGGCCGAACCACTATAAATTTTTGTGTAGTGGTATTTGCTTTGTGGTGATTGATTTGTTTAAGCTTCCGCATATTGTTTGTTAATCATCACTTGTGACTAGTTAATTGTTAAGAAATTAAAATTGGCCATAATTAGTCATTAAGTGTAGATCACCCTATTCACCCCCCCCCCCCCTCTAGGGTTAGGATCCCGGACTTTTCATATTCATCATCCAATTGCTTACAAAATAGAATCCACCCATCAAAGTAGATCCACCCTACATAATACATCTACCTTTCAAAATACTTCAACCCTTCAATTTCTATTACTACCCCTATTGGTTCTGCGTGTGTAGGTAACAGATGTCAAACGGGGGCTCCAAAAGGTACGTTGGACTTCTTCTATAAAAGCTCCCCGCAATAATCTACGAATCTGATCAATAAAAGTGTAGAGCATGTCTGGGTCTTGAATGCATTCTTCATAACCCTCCTGAATGATTGAATCCGCGATAGTTAGAGCATTCTCATTCCACTGCATTTAGACATGTCAAAAGAAAATAAATTAAGAATAGTTCATTTTGATTAAACAAGTGTGTACATTTATAAATGATTGAGATGATGGATTAACCATACTAGTTAATAGTCGATGGATACTAAACACTCTGAATCATGATCACGTGGAACAAAAGTAGAGCGATCAGCCAGATTTTGGACCATAATATGTGTAACTCGTGAGTACCATTCCATTTAATCGGGTACGCAATCAGCTGGATGTCTCACTGGCAGACCCTGCTCTAATTGAGAGAGCACGTGCTTGTGCCACCTTTCCCAAATCTAATCCAAATAACCATAAGCAATATGGTACTACGTTGCAGTTGAACCTCGTGTAGCACAGATCGGAGCTAAGGGTGCAGGTGGAATACTCTGAAGCCTACCGAACTGTCTGAATACCCTATCCGGATGATACGGCTCAACGACATCCATACACTTTATGCACTCACTATAGAAGGCAACCTCATGAAATGGATGGTGGTGCCTAATACCATTATATGGATCCCAAGTAACCTGAAAACATGAAAACAAGTGTGCCATATTAATTGACATAATATGAAAACAGTGAGAATAATAACAACATATATTATTACCCTATTAGTGCTCATCATGTCAATCTTCTCCCTTAATGCTTGCAAGGTTGACATTGCCTCTCCAGACTCCCTGCGAGGAATCCAATAGTGCGCTCGGGGGTTGGCTCTCAGAATATTGGAGGTTGAGATTTGACATAATATATTCAAAATGCTCATAAACCCATGCTTCAAGTAGTGTCAAATAGCCAGCAATTTGACGAACTCCATACCGGCTCGCTAATCCTAACTGGTGATACAAGTATGCCAATGCAGCAGCACCCCATGCATATGAGCGGACAATATCCAGGTCTGTCAAAAGTGTAAGATAAATGATTGGAACTCGTACTGTACTCTTGTCTGTAAACAGTGTACAACCTAATAAATACAAAAAGTAAGCTCTGGTTGCACACATGATCATCTCCTCCGGATGTGCATCAGAAACGTCTGAAATTCTACTCCTTAGCCATTCCATCCTTACTGCTTGACCCTGGGCTAAGGCTAGCTCATCATGTGCCTCTTCCAATTTAACTCCTAGTGCAAACACTAGCAATGATTGAGCATCAACAAATGTTGATATAACATTATACGAAACAGATCGCCCTATGACTGGGATCTGAAGAATGGTTGCAACATCATCCAACGTAATGGTCATCTCTCTAAATGGTAAGTGAAATGTGTTTGTCTCAGGCTGTCACCTTTCAACAAAACTTGACACAACACTTTTATTCACATATCGGTAAGATGAGGTCAATAGTGGAGTCAATCCAGATTTGGCAACCAACTCTTTCAATCTATTATTTTTCACTCCTTCAACATTCAATGCCCACACACCCACTTTTCCACCATGGCTCAAGCACCTAAGCGGGGGGCGCCCCTACATTAACATATAGAATATGTTGAAAAAATAAATAAATAAATGAATCTTAATATAACCAATCTGACAAACCTCATCCTGCCAAATATATGCAACTACATGTGTACGAAAACCAGACAACAATGAAGTGTTTGTTGGACCGCCAGGAATCGGTCCAGTCATCTCTTCTGCAGCACTTTCATTAAAACCTGCATCCTCGTTTCCCTTTTCCATCTGGGTGTCCGGGACATCTGGTTCTTTATGAACATCATTAACTCTTCTTACAAGACGCCTCCTGTTAGAAGTTGTCGATCGAATTGTAGGTCCATCACCCCTATCTATATCTGAAATATAGCGTTAACCATTAAGAACAATAAAATAAACATTTAATACAAAAAAAAAAATCCACTTTGTAACAGATCCACTCTGTTTGTCCCTGAGAGGCTGAATAGACTGCGTTTGTTCAGTCTCTTAGTACTGAACAGAGTGGATTTGTTCAGCCCCAAGAGGCTGAATGTACTAGGTTTGTTCAGTATCTTAGGGCTGAACATAGTGGTTCCGTTCAGTAATGAGAGGCTAAACGGAGTTGTTCTGTTCAGCCGTGAGAGGCTGAACGGAGTTGTTCCGTTGGATCTCCTTGAAGCCTTCTTGAGCAGGAAGCAAATGCCTTAGAAAATGACTTTACATAGTTTGAAATGAATCAACATGATTGAAAGATTTGGTTTGATGGAGCTACTTTTCTTCTTTACTTCTAATCTTAACATTCCTTTTAACGACTGTCAAGATAGATATAAAAATGCCTAGTAATAGTTGATCCCACGAAATCGCTATTTTAGAAACTCAAAGAACCAGATGTCCTATCAAAGAACTAGATGTCAAGACAGATATAAGAATGTTGAGTAGGAAGCATCTCACGAAATCACAAATGCCTTAGACAGTTCAAAGAACCATCCCACGAAATTATTATTTTAGAAACTCCCAAGATAGATATAGAGGAAGAAAAAGAAATGGAGGAGACAGAATATTACCGATTGGGAGAAGGAAGGATGAGGGCTCCAAACGTCCATCGACAATGGCAGGATAGGCTCCAAACGTCCGTCAACAATGGCAGAGAGGTTCCAACCAATGTGAGTGTAGAAAGAAAGGGGATATAGCATTTTAGGTATGTTTTTTTGTGTGTGGAAAGTAAAGTTATAATTTTAAATTTTTTATGTTGTGTGTGGATAGAACCTAGGTGAGAAAAGTTCAAATTGCTGTGTATTCAGCGACGCTTAGTGGGGTGGGGAAAGTAAAAAACAATTCTATTTATTAACCCTTGTCCCGAAATTCAGATTGCAAGGGAACCATTTTCATCTGTAAAAGTCTACATGGACTGAATTTTTGGGACCGATTCTTGGATCGGTCCCAAAGTTCGGTCCCAATATTAATCCAATACTGGGGCCGAACTTTGGGACCGGTCCAAGGATCGGTCCCAAATTCGGTCCATGTAGCATGCCTCTTTTCATCCATATTATATGAGAGGTCGATTCCTGTAACGACACGTGTAAGGTAATGGAAATGCTAAATGTAAAATAAAATAAAAGGGAACGACTAGTGTACCTAATTCTGCCACGTGCCCGTTAGAAATATCGTCATGTCGTCATGCTAAGTTGGATAAAAGATGTCCGTTCCAAGTCCAACGGTAACTGCAGCTCCTGCTCCTCTTCTTCTACTTCTTCTCAATTCTCTATGCTTCGTTGCAAGCCCCCAAATCTCTCTTTCCTTCCTTTCTCTCTGCAACCTACCAGCAGAGAAAACCCTAGAAATGTATTTCCAGTACCAACTCCATCTCTCTGCTATCAATGCAGGGTCTTCTCCCTTTCCAGAGCCAATCAAAACCCTAGAAATAGCTTCCCCAGCCATGAAGAAATCAACGATAAACACCAAGAAGACCATCAGGTGCATTGTGAAGTCGATGTAGTCTCGTGGAGGGAGCGGACCATCAGGGCCTGGGTCTCGGTCTCGGCCGATGTTGAATCGGTCTGGATCGTTCTTACTGATTATGAACGGCTCGCCGATTTCATTCCCAACCTTGTCTGCAGGTTTGTAGAGAAACTCTTGGATTTTTTTGTCCTTTCTTAGGTTGTTGTGTTGTGTTTTTTGATGGGGGGTTGTGTCATCGTTTATAGTGGAAGAATTCCTTGCCCGCATCCGGGGCGGATATGGGTGGAGCAGAGAGGATTGCAGCGCGCATTGTATTGGCACATTGAAGCTCGTGTCGTGTTGGATCTTAAAGAATTTCCGGATTTGGTTAGTTTTTGGAATCCATGGTTGTATATATCAATTTATGCATTGATGAATGTAAAGTAAATAAAATATTGTAGTCTTAATGTGTGTTCGTGCATTGATGAACTCCCGTATTAGGCATGGATTAAAAGAGCTGCAGATACTCATCTAATCAGCTGAGAAATCAACTGTATTGACCAACGTTGTTACGATAACTTGAATTTATTGCTGTTTCAAGTGTATCCACCTGCATCCGCTGATATGCGCCCTTCCCACTTATAAACCTTATGGGAGTTGATAAAAGGCCCCAAAATCACTTCATTGAAGTCTGTTTTCACCTAAAGGAGCTTCTAAGAAGAGTTCTTCACCCTTCTAGAGGAGAAAACCGCCAAAGGCCTCTCTAAATCAATGGGTCAAAGCCAATATGCAAAGATATGCTAGCATGCACTTGTTGGCTATGATCAGGAGATCTTGGACGGCAACAAGCCATGACTTGGCTACTAATTCTATCCATATTCCATACCCCCAGCTAGAGGAAATGAAGCCATGGTCTTCAGAATGAGACTCTTAAGCTAGAGGAAATGAAGCCATGGTCTTCAGAATGAGACTCTTAACTGTCATGATGCTTGTCCACATGAATATGACTCCTTTGGGTCCCAATATCCTAACCATGTTTGGAAAGCCTGGTAAGGAGAACAATGATATGATGGTACTAGTGACGACAGCATTGCCACAATGATGACATATTTCTTGAATGACACTCACTTTAGTGTTGATAGGTAGCTTGACTTGCAAATTCTCAACTCAATCTATTTTTCAAAGGATGAAGGATGGTTAATGTTTAGGGCACGTTTGTGTAGTTTCCTTGGAAAAGGAAATCTGTGGCTTCCACTTTTCCGTGGAATGTTGCCCCTTTCATACTTCCCCCCACAAGGAAAGACTTTTCTGTTGAAGTGCGGAAAAGAAGCCCTATTTTCATTTTCCTTTAGGAAATCCAGCTGCACCAAATGAAGGAAGAGTGGAAGAGGGAGTCTGTAGAAAAACAAAATACTTTTCCTTTACCAGTCTGTTGAAAAGCAGAACACTTCTTCTTTCCTCTTATGTGGAAACGGGGTTACCCAAATGTACCCTTAAAACTCTAGTTTATTGGAACTCCAAGTCTGATGTCTCCATCTATTATTTTGTTATTCATCGATCATTGATTAATATTGCTATGATTTTCAAATGTTATATTATTTGGTAAATTACTTGGGATTTAGAAATGCAAAATAGTGATCAAATTTTGTTAAACTGCTAGACCTTTAACATTTTTTTAGGTTTTAACCTAATCTAATGAGCAACATGAATATAAGTGATCAATACATCAGTATTATTGTTTTAAAAATCATGAAGCATTCTAGGACTGTAGGATAATGAAGGCTTGGTAGTTGATACACCCACTTAGCGACGGCACGGCCCAGCGCGCCAGTCAACGACCCACGGCACGGCATGAAATAGACCAACCTGTCCACAACGGTCGGCCCTCCAGGCATGGCCCACCTAGCCCGCCCAACAGCTAGTTTCATTTGAGTTTTACCCCCTACCTCTGATTTTTTACTTTTCCTTCATTGTAATTTGTAAATATACAAGTTTTTAATTCTTTTTTATTTTTATTCTCTAAAAAGATTGTAAGGTTTCGAAGGTAATCCTATTTACAAACCTTCAAGAAGTTAAGATCCAAATTGGTTCTCTTCTTAATGGACTAGGTCGAGTTTGACCGAACCACTTAAATATCTTTGTCATTCTCCGTACTTTTTTTTTTAATTTTTAATTTTAATACCGAAAAGACGAAAATTAATCGAAAAAAAATAAGAGGCAAGCCGAGCACGGCACGGCAGGGAAAATTCCTGGTGAGCAGTGTCGGCACGGCCCGTGGCCCATTAGCGTCGAGATCTAGGCAGTCCGTGCTGGCCCTGCCTAGCCCGTTTGACATCCCTACACCCACTTATCTTCGTTATTGATGAAAAAAAAAAATCTAAATCTAACATTTCTCAATATTATCAGTTCTTGGATTTTTTTTGTCATTTTAGATTCAGGCAGATAATCGAGATGTATCCATTTGGAGGGCGCGGTCGATACTGTCACCGCAACTGCTTTTTAATCCTTGATCCTAAGTAAGCCGAGTGTCACAAATATCGTTCTTAGGAAATTAGTGTCAGGAAAATTTCTGGATATTTTCATAGTAGTGAGGGATCCATACTTACAGATAATGTTGCACTGAAATTTTTTGTTTTCCTCTTAGCGTGTTAGTATTTCTCTCTTGTACTGCTTGCTTTAGCTAGTGAAAGTAACCAATAAAAAAAGAGGGATCCATACTCAATTCATGTTTTAGGCTTATTGTAAACCTATTTTCTCCTTACTATTTCACCTTGAAGGCAGTGTTACTGATATAGAAAGATGAAGCATATGCATTGATATACTTTGAAGAAGAAGTGGATTGTTGAGATGGTCCTTAATATAAAATCCGGAAGTTGGATCACTCACGTTCAATTTTTACAGAAGTTCTCTTGATGACCTGGATCCAATGCTTTATAATGGTTGGATTTATGTTCATTAAGGTTATGTGGTGAGTATTTATAGGGCCGTCAAGTTGGATTCTAGTTGTGTTGTTTTTTCAATGGAATTTGTGTTTTGACTTATTTTTCCATAATTCTATTAAAACTTTTTTGGTGTTTTTTTAGAGGATTTTTAATAGAAAAAATGACCTCTCATTACCTTGCTAATAAGCTCTCCCATAATTATTATATTTACTTTTTTTCTGTGAACATGAAATAGGTTAACTCCTTTTTGTATGTTGTTATATTCATTATTCATTATTATGGAACTTCTTTTTGAGACTTGATTGCCTGCTTCTAGACTTTTCTAGATTTTTAGTAAATTCAACATGATCCATTAAAGCTTGTTTCATTCCCCATCTCCTTTGTGAATCTTCAATTTAAAAAATTGGAATGATGTAGTTCAGTCCAATTATTTTCTTAAGCATATAATATGATCACTAGTTCCTATACCTCTCTTTCATGCATCTTCAGATTGTAAATTAAGCAATTCTATCTGATTGCTTGGGAAGCAGGCTGGTGGTCGTGAGCTCCATTTTTCCATGGTCGATGGGGATTTTAAGAAGTTTGAAGGAAAATGGTCCGTAAAACCTGGTCTAAGGTATACATGAGTGCTTTGTTTCGGTTGCGTTTGTTCTTTTTTCACTCTTGGTTATTTCATCATTTGGTGGGCAACTAGTTGATATCACAGATATTTCAATTTTGCAGTTAGAACTTGAGTTTCTTTTTCCTGAATGGTAACTAAATTTTATTGAAGGAACTTGGGAGATACAAGAGAACTGTAACGAACAATCCTATTCAATCATCATAGACTGATGGAAGACTCCTTAACCAAATGATCTGCCTCTGAACTAGCACTTAACTTCAGATGGAAGGAAGATGCTTCCAACTCATTAACTACATCAATCATTTCCTTCACCACGCCTGCCTTTTAGAACAAGGAACGAGACACCGACCAAAACCCTCTGAGTGGCACAAAATGAACCACCCTCCATTAGAATGCCCCGAAGATTTAATTGATGAGCTTCACTAAGGGCAATCCGCATAGCTTCCCTTTCTGCTTTTCTACCTGCACAAAGACCAATAGGCCGAAGAAGGAAAGGATACTTGAAATGATTTATCTTGAATAATCTCTCCTATATACCCGTAGAACTCGGATTGCAACTTGGACAGTTGTGCTACCATCGAAGTCGAGCTTACATACACCCTCATGCTGAGGACTCCATCTGGGAAGACATTGATGGTTATAACTTATAATTGAGAAGAAAGTGACCTTCTTCCAATTAGTCAATGTAATTGCTCTAGGAGTAGTGTGGAAGAGGGGAGGACTTGTCACACATGAGGCCACCCAAAACTAAGCCTTCTCTAATAACATGTTCTCCAGGGAAGATTTTCCTTAAAAGCACCCCAAGTTCCTCTCTTTCCATACTCCCATGCCTCAATCTAATGATATGAATGATACTTGTCAGGTTGACACATCACTCTAATAACATGTTCTCCTGGGAAGATTTTCCTTAAAAGCACACCGAGTTCCTCTCTTTCCATACCCCATGCCTCAATCTAATGATTGATATGAACGATACTTGCCAGGCTGCCACATCACTCTATCCCTTTTAGGTTCCATTGCCATACTCCATGCCTTAATCAGATGACTGCTTTTTTGGAAGAACCCAGCTTCGATCAAACCACCCCAAGACAAATCTTTAAAGCATTTGGATGTTGTTTCTTGTTCTCCTGTTGAAGCTGACTAATGACTATTGTGCTTTCGCCGACACTACTCAGAGATAGAGTGGCTTTGTTGGCTCCCTCAAGATATGGGAGTATGTATCCCCTCATCAACACTATTGTATTGCTATAACATGAGTTCCATACAAATTTCAACAAATGACGTCTTTCATGTGTAAGAAACAGATCAAAATTGATTGTCATTTTGTATGCCATCATGTTCACCTTGGCACTACCCATCTCTCTCTTATTTTTGTTGGTGAAGTTGTTGATTTGTTCTCCAAGAGTCATCCTTCTATGCGATTCACTCAACTGTTAGCCAAGCTATCAATGCTTACCTTCTTGCAATGAAATATTAAATAAACCCTTAGACTACCTAGACATAGGAACATAATTTGGATAGACCGTGGGGCTATCAAAGACAAATGACTGAAGGAGATATCTTTGTATATTAATTTCAATATTTATTTTGTTTAGTTGCTCATTGATTGATTGCAGATTGATTATAGAATTATTCTAACTAACATATAGAGCAAATCAAAGTGGCATCTGTCTTTTCTTGCCTTCATTTGGACGATTTGGAAAGAGAGAAATAGCGAATGTTTTGAAGGAACCTCATCCTCCCAAGAAGACCTTATCATCAAAATGAAATTCACTGTAGCCTCTTGGGTCTCTATTCTACTTGACTTTTGGGACTCATCCCTTGATGCTCTATGTTTCAACTGGAGGGAAGTCATTTTGCCTTGATCTGGCCTTTTGCCTTTTTGTATAGGTCCTCTTTTTTGGGTGGTGGCTGTTTTTTTGGGGTCCTCCCCAGCCGCTTCTCAGTATATCCCTTTTTTACTATAAAGCTTTTGATTAATTCAAGTTACCATTTCACACAACAAAAAAAAAAAAAAAAAAAAAAAAAAAAAAAAAAAAAAAAAAAAAAAAAAAAAAAACTGGAACATGGAATCACTAAAATCCATTCCATTTTTCGAATTTTTCTTTTTATCCCGTCAGTTATTTATAATTAATTCATATGTTATTTTATGGAAGTTCTCCAAGTCTTATTTTTAGTCTTGGTTGCATTGGACACTCAACACTTTAGCACTTAGCTATTTTCATGTGTCTTGGTAAACTCATGAATTTTATTTTAACTTTCCTGCGGCCTGATTTACTCCATTTGTCTCATCTTGGCCCGTGTACAGGTCCTCAACAACTTTGTCATATGAAGTCAGTGTGATACCTAGATTTAATTTCCCTGCTATTTTTTTAGAGAGAATTATAAGGTCAGATCTTCCTGTAAACCTCCGAGCTTTAGCTTGTAGAGCAGAAAGAAACTTTGAAGGGATTCTGAAGCCACCAGTTGTTGGAAGTGCCTCCCATGCTTCCTCTTATATGGAATTCTCAAATCCTTTGTCTGAGACGGATAAGCTTCTCTCAAAGGAGATCAACGAAACCCATACAAGTCCTAATTTTGGCTCCTTACCTGCTTCATCTTCCAATAAGTTGAACAGAAAATGGGGTGTGTTTGGAATGGCTTGCAGACTTGATAGGCCATGCATTGTAGATGAAGTTCATCTTCGTAGATTTGATGGTCTACTGGTAATTTATTGATTCTACACTTGTAACACTTCATTGTTTCGATGGAATCCACTTGTATCACATCTCTAATGAAATTCTTTTGGGATGAAGGAAAATGGTGGGGTCCATAGGTGTGTTGTTGCTAGCATTACTGTTAAAGCACCTGTTTGCGAAGTGTGGAATGTTTTGACAGCTTATGAGACTCTACCTGAGTAAGTATTTTGTATTTCATGTTCACTCTATCAATTTAGTTCAATGTTTCTTCTTCCATGTTTTAAGGGATTGGTTGAAGTTTGCACATACTTTAACCAATTGCTATCATCCTTTATTAAAGTTTTCCTTGTTGGAGGCTAGGAGCCACAAGTGACAATTTATATCATAGACACCTCAGATCATTTAATTTTTCTAGTCATTTCGGCACTTAGAAACAGTGCCTCATTGACGATATAGGTGTTATGTTTATATTACTTTGTTATTCTCAAGCCTTCTCTCATTTTAGGCAATTTGGGTTTTTTTGAACTTCAAATGCAATTATCTTTGTTAATGTTTTCCTTGATGGCTTGGAGTCACATTGATCAAACGCAATTATCTTTGTTAATGTTTTCCTTGATGGCTTGGAGTCACATTGATCAAACGCAATTATCTTTGTTAATGTTTTCCTTGATGGCTTGGAGCCACATGTGACAACTTATCATTGACACTTCAAACCATTATTTTTTCTTCTCATTTCAAACCTCAGGCAATGCCTCATTATTTTTCCTTCTTGATATTGCAACAAAATCATTTTTGATGTCAAGTTGATGTAGATGCCATGATTTATTTGCAGAAATTTATGATAACTAGATATGTCATGAATAAGGTGATAACTTTAGGCAGAAAAACCCTAAATTATTCAGCTGAAGTACAGACTGGGAGAAAGAGGAGAACAAGATTGAGAAACAGGGGAGAATAACTTACATAAGACTGGGGGAAAGAGGAGAACAATATCGAGAAACAGGGGAGAATAACTTACATAAGAGCATGGTATTCTCAATGTGGGAAACATTTTTTGTGTACTGATTTAATCTCTGCTGATGTGATGATTATAAAGAATTAGAGTATATATGATGATTAAATATAGTTTCACTTAAGAGAGATAAAGAAGGAATTGATTGTACACAATTTGGGATTTTACATCTTTGCATTTTGTAGGAGCACCTAATATGATATTCCTTGTTTCTATGTCAAACATTTTAACTATTGTGGTTAATGTAGCTTTGGGGTATTGGCATCATTGCCTTTAAAGGACACTGCTTACATCTTATGATAAATTTCGCATCTGGTTGCCATCTTATGAATTATTTTTGTACCTTGATATTTCTGAATGTTTTAATTTTATGATACTCTACATACATGCTAAGTGGTTGTAGTTTTTTTAATCTCTTGATGTCATAACCCTTTTAGGAACTGCTTGTTCATTTCCAGTCTTTTATTAAACAATTTATTACTTTAAGCTTCATTGCTTTTTGATATATACTGCCCACTGAATATTATATTGCTTTTGCTAATTTTCTTTAAAATCGAAGTTTTTTTTTCACAGGATTGTCCCAAATTTAGCTATTAGTAAGGTATTATCTCGAGAAAATAACAAGGTTCGAATTCTTCAGGTATTGAACGTTGTCTTGCAAAAGGAATAGTGCTCTATTTTTCTGAAAAGAAATTTTTGTGTTTCACAAGTTAGAACACACACACACATGGAAATTCTCTAAAATGACCCATTTGAAAAGGGGCGTTCATTGATCAAATTACCTAATGCCACCTCAGTTTACAATGTATAAAGATAAAAAGGAAATTAGCAGCAAATCTTCCCAGTGCCAGCAAACAAAGAGGCCATTAAAGCTTTCTCCCTTCCCTTGAGTCATCCTATGCCAAATTTCACTCTCCAAAGCAGGTGGGGCCCACAGTCTAATTAACCAATCGATACCATGAAATCTCTACCCCATGTATTCATCCTAGCCAAAGTTTACTCCAAAGCAGGTGGGTCCACAATCCGTTCAAAGTTGTTGTACCATGTATTCAACATGGGCCAAATTTTACTCGAAAGAAGGTGGGGCCCAAAGTCCAATTGGATAATCCAAATGGTTCAAGGGCACCATCCCATGTACTCATCCTTGGCTAAATTTTATTCCAAAGCAGGTGGGGCCCAATCCAATTAAATATGCGTAAAACACGATTTTTACTCTTTTTTTTTTTCATTTAGTCACATTTTTATACATGATCCAATTAAAGTTGACCCCACGGTGATTGCATAAATCCAGCCCAGCCCCCCCCAAAAAAAAGTGATGATGAATTTGAGCAGTTTGGGTTTAAGTGGTGGGACCTATTTATGGATTCATTGAGTTGGCCTCTTAGAAATCTGCCCTACCAACAGCAATTTGCCATCCCCATGAAGCACATTTATTCAAATCTGCATGCGGGCCACACCTTTTTCATGGCAGTGAATTCAGTGAAGTTGCACGTGGACAGGAGCCATTTTGAGAAAAAAAACAGGAGTCATTTAGAGAAAGGATAGGAGTCATGTGTTGACAATTTTAGAGAGAGAGAGAGTCATTTAAGCTATTTGTTTTCCTCATTTTTTATGACAACTCATTCAATGCAAGTGCACGTCTGTTATTATCTCATCGGACAAACTTTCGGGGTTTTTCTTTTAAAAATGCCCGGCATCCCTCATATATATACATATATATTATATGAGGGACATTCATGTGCATCCATCCCTCACCATATGGTGAGAGACGAACTTGATGGGACCCACCTAGGGCCCCACTAATCAAGAGACTTGTAGGGGGACGAAAATAGACATCTTGGATAGGCTCATATATCAAGTTTGTGGTCAATCCCATGCCTCTAACCCCTTCATCCTTGGCCCACAAATTTAATGACTTTATATTAAAGAAGAAATTTGAACCTTGATCCAACAGTACAGTCCGTTCAAATTTGTGAAAACTCAATGGATCCAGTGTGATTCAAAGGGGTCCCATGTGTGTGGATAGTTCAGATGGATTATAAAATCAGCCCCACCATGTTATTTTGTCCTCAGCGTAATATGGTGAGGGATACATGAATATTTCCATATATATATATTGATCCGTTCTTTGTTTTTCCTGGTGCCTCTTGTCACACGACTTGTGATGAATCAGTGTTAATTGGTTGTTACATACCATCCACTACTATTATTATTGGTTCTTACATACCATCCACTACTATTATTATTTGAACTACGGTTCTCTTTTGATGTTATAAAAGTTATTTGTTCTTTCAGTCCATCATCTTCATCTAATTTGCTTTGTATTCCTTCAATATTGAAGGTTCCTAAACTTTGATCAATCTTGCTTTCCATTAGTCAATTGACTAGCTAACGGATATGAAAAATCATTTACTGTCACTCATTGTTTTGTTTAGGACCCACATATTAAGAAGTAGATTAGGATAGGGCACAAAGATCATTAGGCTTGCACCTTCTTCCAAATGGCTTTCTCCCTTTCCTCTCTCTTTACTTTTTCCATTGCAGTTGGGTTTCATATATGGCTTCTTTAATTACAGGTCATGGTTTAAAAAATCGGCCGAGTCCGAGTCAACTCGGTATCGGGGATGTCGGACTTGCAACTCAGCCGAGTCATGCAACTCGGCCGAGTCTGACTATATAAGTGACGAAATGGGGTTTTTTCCCCATTTCTCTTGCTAGAAACACTTGGATCTAAGGTTTGAGAGGGTGCTAAACTGATTTCTTACTAGTGGGAAGATCAAATCTTTGTATTTTGAGAGATCTAGCTCACCAAAGATCAAATCTACTATTCATCCAAAAGTGGGGTTTTCCATTATTGGATTTTGGGGTATTTTTTCTTTTGTTTTATACTTAGATGGTTTAGAATAGAGGATAGAAAGTATTTTTTTCTTATAGATGATTTTTCTACCTTTGATTTGTTGAAAAAATAAAAAAAATTTATTTTTTGGTCTCCTTTTTTTTTACACTAGAAAATCAAATTTTTTTTAATTTTTACTTTTAGTTTTCTATATGAGCTTAAGATTCTGGGCGCGTACCAGATTGATTTATGGTTCTAGTCATAGATCTATGCAGATAAAATGTATTTTTTTCTTATAGACGATTATTCTACCCTTGATTTGTTGAAAAAATACAAATTTTTTTATTTTTTGGTCTCCTTTTTTTTTAAAACTGGAAAATTTTTACTTTTTGTTTTTTGTATGAGCTTAAGATTCTGGGTGTATACCAGATTGATTTATGGTTCTAGTCATAGATCTTTGCATGTTCCCTCACAAATAGTAATTTCTTAATTAGAAAACAATATTTAAAATGTGTAAACATCTAAAAAAGCCTTTTTTACTTTTTTGGAAAAATTTTCCAATTTAGAAACATAAATAAGTAATATAGAGTGTAGAACTAAAGATCATCACCTAAATTTATACATTGTTATGAATATAATCAATCTTTTCACTTACGAATAAGCATGTAAATTACAAGATTTATTTTTAATTTAACATTTTTTGTTTTTAATTATGATTAGCAAGAATATTACGGTTAGGTAGTGTATATAGTATGTTACGTACATGAGAAAATTGAGACATTCCATTATTACAACTTATGAGTAGATTTCTATATTAATTGTTAACTGCTAAGTATCCTTATTTATTAATTTATTTCTCTAATTGTGGAGATTACAACCACTTAGACCACAATGACACCAAAAATAGAGAAGTTGATCCCGAATGGGAACATGGAGACATGGTTGTTGGGGACCATCATGAGGTCAAATGTAAATGGTGTCATAAAATCATGAGTGGTGGAACTCATAGATTTAAACATCTTTCACATATATCAGGGGATGCAAAAGGTTGTCCAATTGTCCCTACTGAAGTGAGGAAACAAATGAGGGAAATTATGTTATGAAAGAAGACAAAAAAAAAAAGGAAAGAAGAAAAAAATATGAAGAGGGTTGATGATGATGATTCTGGTGATGGTGGTGATGATGAAGAAGGTAGTTGAGGAGGGTAATGAGAGCGAGCCATGAAACTTATGAAGCTTAGCCAAGCAGGCTCATATGGACGCGAGAGACGGGGTGGGCCCGATTCTACAAGAACACCTCCTAACCCTAATGAGGACACGACGGTTGTCCAAATGTCCCTACTGAAGTGAGGAAACAAATGAGGGAAATTATGTTATGAAAGAAGACAAAAAAAAAAAAAAAGGAAAGAAGACAAAAATATGAAGAGGGTTGATGATGATGATTCTGGTGATGGTGGTGATGATGAAGAAGGTAGTTGAGGAGGGTAATGAGAGCGAGCCATGAAACTTATGAAGCTTAGCCAAGCAGGCTCATATGGACGCGAGAGACGGGGTGGGCCCGATTCTACAAGAACACCTCCTAACCCTAATGAGGACACAACGGGGAGAGGGTCCTTGGATCCATTCTTACATAGGACCCAGAGCAGGAAGCAACCAAAGATTTCGAGTTCTATTATGGGTGATATGAAAATTAGAGCTTTGAAAATGGGTCGAGCAATCTCAAAGTGTTTCACTATAATCAGATTCCACCAAATGTGGCTACTTTACCATACTATCAGGCCATGGTGGATAATATAGTTGAGGTGGGACCCAAAATTAAACCTCCTTCCGCTTATGAGATTAGCGGAAAATATCTTGACATGGAGTATGACGATTATACGAGATACTTGGAAGACCACTTCAAAACATAGAAAGAGGATGGGTGCACGCTTATGTGTAAAGGATGGACAAGCAATAAGTGGCACATAATTAACTTCATGGCTTATTGTGTAACAAGCACAATTTTTATTAGGTCAGTAGATAGATCTGGGCATCGTATGGGTGCCCAATATTTGTACAACTTTGATAGATGGGACTTTACATATAATTGAAGGATGGGATGAGTACGTTGTCCAAGTTGTGATGGACAATGCGGCGAACTTTAAGGCCACGGGGAAGATATTACATGATAAGATGCTGCATATTGTTTGGGTGCTGGGTGTGGCACATTTTATCGATCTTATTTTGTAGGACATTGGTAAATTCGAAGATGTTAAAAAAAAAAAAAAAAAATTTTATTTTTTATGAGGGAAAAGATGGCTACATGCTTAATTTACAATCATCAGTTTTTGACTGATCTCCTGAGAGATTAATCAGGGTTGCGAGCTTCTGAGGCCAGGTATTACAAGATTTGCTAGGCATTTCGTGGCCCTTGAAAGTCTTTGTCGTGCTAAGGCAAATATTTGGACGAGTGAAGCTTGTGTGAACTCAGACTTTTCACATAAGCCTTTGTCATGATGTGCACAAGAAATTGTTCTTGGTACAAAATTCTGGTATAGGGCGGAGCTGATTAGATACTTACTCTAGCCTCTTGTCTTGGTGCTGAAATTAGTAGATGGAGTTACGAAGCCCACAATGGGCTTACATGTATGATGCCATAAATCGAGCAAAGCTTGCTATAGAGCAATGACTCGGAGAAAAGTATGGGACTTATTATAGGAAGGTATGGAAAATTATTGACCATAGATGGGACAACAAATTACATCAAGAATACACGCGGCAGGTGCATGATTATTTTTAGTATTTTGAATCATTGTAAGAAAATATTTATTTTAGAAATCAATGTATTGCTAAATATGATATTAATTATCGCTCGTTCATGATGTCATGCAGCATGCTTCTTGAACCTATCGTGCTACTATAGCAAGGGCTTCTTAAGTTTTTCGAGGCTTAAAAAAAAAAAAAAAAAAAAAAAAAAAAAAAAAAAAAAAAAAAAAAAAAAAAAGAACCCAACCTCTAGAGACAATGGTTAGAGACACGAATAAACAAATTGATATTCTTAAAATCTTAATCAAGATGTCAGATCACAGATGGTTTATTTGATTCTCATTGTCTTAGTTTCTATCATAGCTACTAACGTTTCAATTTTGACCTTTATAGTTGAGAAACTATAAAGTCGCTCTTGGTAGTTTTGGGTCTGAGGTTTGTAGAATGGCTCGTACTAGGATGGACCTAGGTATATTTCTATTATGAATTATGATCATCCATTTTTTTCTTACATGGTTTATACTTTTTTTTTTTTTGAACTATCATGGGTTATATGAATTATGAATTTATTTAAATATAGCTAAATGGTGAATCAACTTTGGCGATGAGGCTCTCGATCTTAGAAATTTTGCAAGAAATTTTTTGAGTCAAATGGCATCATCGTATGAATGTGAGATAAATTGGAGCACATCCAGTTTGATCCACACTAAGAGCCGAAATTGCCTCACAATGCTATAGTTGGTGAAGTTGGTTTTTTTTTTTTTTTTCTTTTTGGTAAAGGTGGAGAAGTTGGTTTTTGTCCACTATAACATGAGGTTAAGGGCAAGGAATCTCCAAAGAAGAAACAATAGAGACTATGATCCAATTAATTTGAAGTGTGTGGGCTAGGGGAATGATTTAAGAGTGATTAGATGGAGATGGCAGAGGCCTTTAGGTCGTGAAGGCCTCGAGCATGTACTTGCCGATCTCCCGAGAGTACAACCAGAAGAGCTTAGCTGTCGTCATTGTCGAACTTTTAGAAGAATCTGGAGGTGGCAGAGATGGCCTCGATGGCAGAGGCCCTTAGGTCGTAAAGGCCTCGAGCATGTACTTGCTGATCTCCTAGGAGTACATCCAAAAGAACTTCGCTGTCGTCATTGTCGGACACTCGGACTTTTAGAAGAATCTGGAGGTGGCAGAGATGACCTCTTCCTCGATGAGGTATGTGGAAGAGGCTCTTCTTCTTGGAGCATGGAGTTGTAGTGCTTGGAGAGGGTACATTGGTACAAGGTGCAAAGGGGGTGTCGGCTATGCACTTGGGGAACTTTTCTTGAATGCATAGGGTGAGAGGCCAAAAACACGATGACATATTCAACCTCTATTCTTCCATCATACTGTGATCATGATCCTCATTATACCGCCATTGTTGCTTCCATTTAGTGCTAGTCGAAGCCAATTGAAATGCAATGCAATTCTAGCGATGACAGGCCCATTGGAGGTGAAATCATGGATTCTAAAAAGTTGGAGAATAACTTGCCCAGCTTTAGGAAGAATTTGATGGACCTGAGCAGGGTTGGATCTGGAGCTGAGAAGGGTAGCACATCTCCAGTGAATGAGGCAGGCCCATTTGTTATGGCTCTGATACCGATTAAAGGTTGTTTGAGTGGCTTTAACTAAGATGTAGATCCAGGAGGTGTAGAGATTTAGTGTAAATGCCTTCCCACTAAGGCCATCTTAATATGAGGAGCAAACCCCTTTATATAGATCCCCACCTTCAAATTCTCCACATCCTCATGGAATTAGAGTCTTTCTTAAACAAGGTTTACACAAGTAGATTAGTGGCATTATCAAAGAAGAAATACAACTAATCCCTCACACTATTACATAAATGCGTTAGGGACCTTATAAATATCTAAAAATTCTACACAACCTAATTATAGGAAGCACATTGTGGCCCACCCAAATGATGGAGACATGGTGGACTTTGCTTAAACGATGGAAATGTAATTGGGCCCACTATAATTGATGGAAAGATAGTGGGGCCCATCCAATGGTAGGAAGCAGGAAATGCAACGATGGAAACATGATAGGGCCACCAATGTAGCCATAATGGGAACATTCCCTTGATGAAGGAAACCTCATTGAAGAAGAATAAAAATGAAAATATTGTTTTCTTATTGAATGTAAAACTGCATTAATAGCATACTGCATACCTTTATTAAGGTTATAATGGTCTCACAAGTGTGTAGATAGATGGGATTATGCTTCAATGATGCTGATGATGATTCAATTCCTGTCCAACTCAAAGAGTTCATCTCTTTCCATTCGAAGAAAGAGTTTCACTCAATTTAATATCATGGGCTTCCAATATGTTTTAGAGTAACATGTATAATATGTGTCATGTCTAATTGGATTGATTACATATGATTTCCAAATCTGTTAATTGTAAAAGGAATGAGACAGTTTCTGAAAACAGTAACAGAAAATGGGGTTTGCTCCCAGATAGCCAAGAGTTTTGATAGGGATGAGTCATTGTGGTTGTGCTTTTAAAATTGGATCTTGACAAGTTTAGTAAATTGGTAACCTTTGGTTCCAGGCTATAGATCAGCTGGTTGAGGACATGAGTTTTGATAGGGATGAGTCATTGTGGTTGTGCTTTTAAAATTGGATCTTGACAAGTTTAGTAAATCGGTAACCTTTGGTTCCAGGCTGTAGATCAGTTGGTTGAGGACATGAGCGTGTGAGTGAAAGTGCATCTATTCAAGTCCCCAGTGTAGCCAAAAATAAAAAAAAAAGGGGGGCTCGCTTCCGGATAGCCAACAGTTTTGATAGGGATGAGCTCTGATGCACAAATACGGCAAGGACACGCCATAGATACGGCAGGAACATGGATTTTACACATAAAAAGTGAAGTATCAGATATGATACGACACGATACGTTGCCTATTTTGAAGTATCCGTGCATCATAGGGGACGAGTCGTTGCAGATGTGCTTCTAAAATTGGATCTTGACAAGTTTAGTAAATTGGTAACCTTTAGTCCCAGGCTGTAGATCAGCTGGTTTAAGGACATGAGCATGTGAGTGAGAGTGCATCTGTTCAAGTCCCCAATGTAGCCAAAAATTAAAAAATAGGTAACTTTTACAGAAACCACCTAAGATCAGGTTTGCTCCCAGATAGCCAAGAGGTTTTGTCTTAGGATAATTTTTTTTTTGGATGTGCTTTTAAAATTGAATCTTGACATGTTTAGTAAACTGGTAACCTTTTACATAAACAACCTAACACTTTTTTTTTTTTTTAAGAAAAAGATGGGATAAATATAGACAACTGATTGCATCTTTGCAACTATTTGAAATTTTCTAACTCAACATTTTCAGTCTTTGTCATACATTGGATAATTGCAAATGTTAATGAGACATTTATAGGGACTATTTATGTTTAAGATAGAAGTGTGGCTTTGGGCTGGATCTCTTAAATTCTAAGTCGAATTTAACAATAGAACTATTTTGATGAATATTTATCATCATAATAGTAATCGAATTTAAACTGCTAGAGAGTATTGAAAGTAAGTTCTGGACCCTTTTTTTCCAATGGATGTGGTTGTACTGAAGTTTTTCTTCTACAACTGTTTTGCAGGAAGGGTGTAAGGGCCTATTGTATATGGTACTTCATGCTCGTGTTGTTTTGGATCTGTGTGAACAACTAGAACAAGAGATTTGTTTTGAGCAAGTAGAAGGGGACTTCGACTCATTTCAGGGAAAGTGGCTTCTAGAGCAACTAGGAAATCATCATACGCTGCTGAAGTACAGTGTAGAATCAAAAATGCACAAAGACTTCTTTCTTTCAGAAGCTTTTGTGGAAGAGGTGTGCTAATCACCTGCATTTCCTATATTTTTCTTTACAGGTTTATGTAAATGTGGTTATTGTAGCTTTTATTGGATTTCATCTGCAGCGCTGAGAGGTTATTGACTTATTGGGCATAATTTTACTGTGTTTCTTGGATTTCTAATCAATATTACTTGCTTGTAGAAGTTACATCACCTGTAGATAATATGTTCTCTCATTTTATTCATGAACTAAGGAATAAAAGTGCATATATATGAAAGACCAAAGAAGAAACTATGAAAGTGGGAAAAGGGGCAGCAATTAAATAACCAGATATACGAATGAGTAGACAAGAGTTATTACTGGTTAATGATTCTCCATGTTGTAAGGTTAGAGCGACATACACTATCAGACATAGTAAATCTTTTTATTTTTTATTTTTTTGGGAATTGTTACTCTTTTACTCTCTCGGATGGAGACCACAATCCAGGCATACAATATTAATTACAGTAAAGGGGATCAACAGCCTGAGACAATGTATGTCAGATCAAAATTATATAGATCTGAACGTTTGTACATATTAGAGTGTAGATCTAAAGCTCAAAATGTCAGAACAAACCTATTATTTTGAGAAATCTAACTGAAAAAAAAATTCCTGAAATCTATAGTAAATAGACCTGAAAGTCTCCAAATTATGCAAAAAGGAGCAATCAGGCTCCAGCTTTGCATTTCCTAGGGTTGGGGGTGATTTGGTCTATAACAAAGAAAACTTGGAAAGATGTTCAACTCATGTTTTAAAATTCAGACTGGCGTGAGACTCAGCCACCCTCGAGTCCAGTTGATTTGGCCAAGTTGAGTCGCACCCTAGTGCCTCCCAAAACCTAAAAATTGTGAAGTACATGATTAAAGGAAAAAAAAAACTTACATCAGAAAATTGATGTTCTATGATTTGAAGCCACATGTGCTCTAATTGCTCAGAATGAATCTAAGTCATCTTTGTGGTCTCATTTTGGTTTTCATGAAGTCAGATGGCCATTACTTCCTATCTTTAAATGCTCGGATCTTCTAGAAAATGTAGTTTTGTTCTTTCAAAATTTAGTTCAATAAGACCCCAAAAGCCTCCAACACCATCTTGCAACAAGAAAATAGGTGAAAATGATAGCTCCTTTTCCTGACAAGACGCGGCTGGATTTGACCAAGCGGGCAACTCAACTTGGCACGTGTCAAGTCTGAGTCGACTCGGACTCTGCCGTTTTATTAAAGCAGTGGACTTGCCTATCTCTTTCTACATTGCGAAATACCCAAAAGCCTTCATCTAATCAACTTTGAGCCAGTGAATGATGCTTGTACTCATGTTTTTACTTCTCAAATCTAACCACCAACACTCCAAAGAATTCTCCCTACTCTCTTGAAGGCCATTGAAATTAAGTGAAAAAGTAAACAATACTCCTTTCTAGGGAGTACATCTGTATTGGATATCTTGGCCGATAGAGACACTTTTTTTGGTTGGCTGCTTTCACTCAGTTTAGCATATCAGCGAAGGCCATTATGGAGTTGGTATCTGTTGATGCACTTGTGTGTTGGCAGATATATTAACCATGCTAGGAACTAATATTTTGGACAGAATAACCTCTGCATCTTCGGTGCAACTTTGTTTAGTTTGATAAATTTATAATGTCCTTGTAATATCTGATGTCTCTAGTTTACTTCTGATAGGTACCAATTTTTTAATACTCTCTGTGAAGATACTCTGGCTTCCGCTGCATCCTTTTTTCCTCTTTTGGAAGCATGGAGTTTGATTGGTTCCTATTTCTTGTTCAGGTTATATATGAAGATCTGCCATCCAACTTATGTGCAATTCGTGATTTTGCTGAAAAACGGGAAGCTGTGGGGTTAAATTCTGTGGTGACATCCAGCCATGTAAAATATCCTGATGGAGAAATTGTGTCATCTGACAGTGACGCACAGGGCAATCAGAATGAACCACCCAAGCAGGTTTTCAGTGTTGATAGATCTAAGCCAACCGGTCAGAGACCAAAAGTTCCAGGCTTACAGAGGGATACTGAAGTACTTAAATCAGAACTTCTTGGGTTTATTTCAAAATATGGGCAGGAAGGATTCATGCCCATGAGAAAGCAACTGCGTTTGCATGGTAGGGTGGATATTGAGAAGGCAATCACACGCATGGGTGGATTTAGAAAGATTGCGTCCTTGATGAGTCTTTCCCTTGCTTACAAAGATCGCAAACCAAAGGGCTACTGGGACAACCTAGAGAATTTGCAAGAAGAGGTGAGTTTTATGCTTAAATAAAGGCTAAAGCCCAACGGAGGCCCCACCTAGACCAGATTTTCCCCTCATTTCAGGATCATATCCTTATTGCAATTCCTCCGATCCTCTCAGTCCATTTTAGACCAAAGGAATTGTGAGGACAGCATGCCAAGGCACCGTTCCATACAATTCCTCAAGTGGATGGGGGATGCCTTAGAAGTCTTTTGGATTGGCAAGATTTCTTCATCCAATCTTTGGTCTACACAGAGAAATGGTTGAGATAGGAGGAAAAATAAAAGCAAAGATCAAAAGGGGAACAAAATATTGGATGGCTATGATGATTGTCTTAAAAGAAGTGTTGCAATTGCATCAGATGAACTGTCTAAGTAAATCATGGGTCAACATGTAGAAGTTTGTGCGGACACTATACATATCTGGATGCATTGACCCTATACTCATGGTTATCACCATAAATTTACATTAGGAATCTCTATTATCCTATTTGTTATAGAGGGACCGAGCTCTATCATGTTTTCATGTAGAATAATAATCAATTCATTTTGTTATTTCGACTCAACTACATAATTCAATAGGACTGAGTGTTATGCTTTTATTGTACAGATAAGCCGATTTCAACAGAACTGGGGGATGGATCCTGAGTTCATGCCTAGTCGAAAATCTTTTGAGCGGGCAGGTAATTATGACCCTATCTTCTGCTAGTGAATCAGATCCTCAGATGGAACAAAAATGAATAACTGTCCATCTAGTCAATTTTTGCATATTATGACCCTATCTTCTGCTAGTGAATCAGATCCTCAGATGGAACAAAAATGAATAACTGTCCAATCTTGATGATGGCTGTTAAGGCGGTAATATGTGGTGTCTCAGCAGGCTGGATCCATGCTGGGGAACCCTGGTCACAAATATAGCTTGCACATGAGCAGAGCCAGCTGAGGCCTGGTATAAGTCCCGGCCAAATTTTGCTGGATAAGAGATAATTTAGGCCAGTGGCTTGGGTGCAGGCCTGATATTTTGACTCGGATTGCTAAATGACTTGACTTGCACCTATGGCTCCTTCAAGCCTGATTAGATACCCAGCCCATTTTTCAAAATTTAACATGCCCCATATTTTGCTGATAGGCAATGCCTGTGTTTCACTTTTAAGCCATGATTTGGTTCTGGGCCTAAATCATAGGGTGAATAATGTAAATGCACAGCACTTAGACTAGCTGCAGCCAAACCCAACCCATGCAAAGCCTGGGAAAGTTTTCTCCTACAGGAGTCCCATATGGATGGCGTGCGGGATTTTCAATCCCCGCCTTTAGTTCGGGGGTCCTTTATTGTGGATGGAGGGGATCGAAGTCCCACACCACCATTGTGCGGGATTCCTGCCGGTGAAAGAAAGCACCTTATTTCCCCTGATAATAAAAGCCAGGGCCGAAGGTGCGTTAAGCTTTTTAAGCATAAACTCTTCCTTGTCTTGGCAAGCCTGAGTTGCATTGGCCAGCTGATGTGTAGGATGGCTTATGGGTTAGCCTTATACAAAAAAATTAGCTCCATATCTCATTGATTGCCATCTGATCCAAGGTGATGATTGTGAGCCGTTAACTGTTTTTTCTTTCTTTCTTTTCGTTTACCGTCTTATTCAAAGCCTTGCATCTGTTGGATGCTGAGTCTTGGCAGATAAGTAATATGCAGCACCCATGGCCTAGGGCCCCACTGATATGCCACATGTTTCCTGGCCTGAGCCTTGACAGATTCATTACATTTACTTATGCAATATATATTTATGCATAATGAAAGGTCATTATTTTCATGGCCCAGCCTTACCACTCACCCAATGGGCTACAGACCCTGTCCTGAGTTTGCTGTGATCACATAACTACGGACCTTGTCCTGAGTTTGTTGTGATCAAATAATGAAAGGTCATTATTTTCATGGCTCAGCCTTGCCTCACCCAATGGACTAACGGGTCTTGTTCCTGGGTTTGTTGTGGTCATTATTCAAGCCTTGAAGTTTTTGCTTGAACCCAGCTTACCTAGCATATTGCTATGGCCATATCTGAGGCATGAAAGCACATGCCCAATGGCTTCAATAGGCTCAGCTGATCTTTTGTGACTGTTGCTCGTATGTGGAACCGCCCTTTTCGGTTGATGGATGGTGCCACTCTCTCTTCAAGTGGTTTCACTTTACCCACATTTGACTACCGTGATGAATATTGTAACGGTTGTGTGCATTTTATTGTTCCAAGCGTCATTCTGCAGTCAATGATGTGGGTAAAGAGCACCATCATACAAACAGTGTGCTTGCTCTGTTTTAATGTCTAGCAGCCATTTTCACATTTCCCTTTGTCTACAGGATTGTTGTAGTATTAAATTGATGTATTCTTTCGACAGGACACTGACATTGCTCGCACCATAATGCAAACAGTGTGCTTGCTCTTGTTTAATGTCTAGAAGCCATTTTCACATCTATTTTTGTCTACAGGATTGATGTAGTACTAAAAATGATGCATTCTTTCTACAGGACGCTATGACATTGCTCGTGCATTGGAGAAGTGGGGGGGTCTCCACGAAGTTTCTCGACTCCTATCGCTTAAGGTCAGACACCCCAGCAGACAGGTGAATCCTACTACTAAAGAGAAGAAAAATGATGTTGTAGCATCTGATGATCAAGAGAAACCATATACACCTTATGTCTCCCAGGATACACACAAGTGGCTCTCAAAACTGAAGCATTTGGACATCAATTGGGTGGAGTAGGATCCTTGTGTTTGCTTACTGTCAATAGCTGAGTATGTGTTTGTATAGGGGAAATTATTTACCGTGTATAAAACTTGCCTACCTTGGTGCAGCTGTCATTGGTAGCGGCTCTACTAGCTTTTGATTATTCTAGCTGTTGGGATCACTGTTTCACAAGTGCAAAGGTACTCGATCCAACTTGGATGGATCTTACCTGAAATGCTTGCCCAGAAGATCAAATAATTCCCTTGTTTTAGGGCTGACGTGGTTGACTCATTGAATCAGCTAGAAACTCATCTGTGTCAACTCAAAAACTTTTGAGAAAAAACTGATTTCTATCTCTTCCCCATTCCCTTCCTTTCCATCTATGATCCTTCCCTCCAGGCCCCTTTTCTAGATTTAATCTGAGTTAAAAAAAAAAAAAATGGCAATTTCCTGATTTGATTTCATGCAATTTGGATCCAGTACAGTAAATAATCCCTTATGCAATGTTAAAAATGATAATTAAAAGAAAGATCAAATCCTCAAGTGACAACTAACTAAATACAAAGAACAAATCCTCAAACTCTGCAAGTAAGCATGCAGCATGTTGGTATAGCTCGTTTGTCCCAACAAGATACAAGGGGTTTTGGGGATTGCTTGTCTTTTAAAAAAATATTATCCATTCGATATAACGAGCCAACCGGCCTAAGAAAATGATTGTGAGTTATTTATTGATTTTTATTTTGACCCTCATTTAATTTTCATAAATCACATTGTACGAATGCATAGCATTGTTATTATTATTATTATTTTTTTTTTTGGAGCTCCCATTAAACATATCTTCCTGACAAGTCATCATTTGTAATGTACAGGTGTGAAGGAATCACTGCATATAACCAATCTACAAATGGGTCAATTAGGGACATGATGTTTTGAACTGAAGCCTCTAGTGTATTTTATGTGAATCAAGTGAAAAAAAACAGTACTTTACCCAAAAAAAAAGGGTTAAAAATCAGTAATAATACACGATCAGAAAATACGTACGACAGTAAAAATCAAACATAAAATCAATGATAATAAGAACACGAGGATTTTCATGGTATCTCCTTTACGATGAAGGGAAATAAATGGAACTGGTCGGAGAGAAATCCACTATTAAATGCTTGAATAGAAAGACCTCTAGATTTTAGCAGACCTTGAAGTACAACATAGATAGAGGAGGTGGGACTAAGTTTCAGAGACTAACAAAATACGGAGTATAAACCACCTGAAGGTGGCTACAACATCTGTGGAAGAAGAGAAATCATCTTTGATTAAGAACGTATCACTGGTCTGCCAACAAACACATCATCAAGTGGGGGTATCTCCTTTACGATGAAGGGAAATATATGGAACTGGTAGGAGAGAAATCCACTATTAAATGCTTGAATAGAAAGACCTGTAGATTTTAGCAGACCTTGAAGTACGGCATAGATAGAGAAGAGGTGGGGACTAAGTTTCAGAGACTAACAAAATATGGAGTATAAACCACCTGAAGGTTTCTACAACATCTGTGGAAGAAGAAAAATCATCTTTGATTAAGAACGTATCACTGGTCTGCCAACAAACACATCATCAAGTGGTGGTATCTCCTTTACGATGAAGGGAAATATATGGAACTGGTAGGAGAGAAATCCACTATTAAATGCTTGAATAGAAAGACCTCTAGATTTTAGCAGACCTTGAAGTACAACATAGATAGAGAAGAAGTGGGACAAAGTTTCAGAGACTAACAAAATACGGAGTATAAACCACCTGAAGGCGGCTACCGCATCTGTGGAAGAAGAAAAATCATCTTTGATTAAGAACGTATCACTGGTCTGCCAACAAACACATCATGAAGTTGTGGTGGCACCTCGGTAGCACACTAATGTGATCAATATCAATCATAAAATACCATAAGTGCATGGGTGTTTAAAGGAGACAGTGGCAAGAACGGGTCGAACCTACAGGGAGCTAATTAAAAAAACTTTTAAATTATGAAAACTAATTAACTAACAAATAAAGAAAGTTTTGAGTATTTAGAAATAAAAGCAAGCAACTAATTTAGAAATATGAAATCTACCAATTAATGAAGGTGATTAGAGCATAGGAATCCAATAAGCATCTACCAATTATTTATCAAGTAATCCTAACTTATCCCAATTTTTACTTCAAATCAAAGACAAATTAATTTTTTTAATTTGAAAATTATAACTTTTAAAATCCGTATTTAATAATAAAAATTCAAAACTCAAGACTTCTTTCATCTCATAAAAGAATAAAAATAATTTAAGAACTATCCATCAAAAGTAAGCATAAACCATCAAAAGATCTAAATCCTAAGCATGGCCTGTCAAACTTAAGCATGAGCAGTCAAAAATTAATTTTTATTTTTAAAAACAAAAATAGAGATTTGCCTAGGACACAAAGACAAGCCTATTAATCATTAAGCACAAAATCATGGAATACAAATGAGAATTACTAAACAAATAAAAAGATAATTACTTACCTTCATCTATAACTCTAATCAAGAAAATTAGCCCGCCATTTCAAAGTATGCTTCTTGATTTGTCATTAAAATTTGCATCTTTACAACTTCTCCTTCACAGATTCTCCTTCAAAATAAAACCTTTGACATGGCCCAAGGCTACCAAAAATAAAAATAAATTAATGGAAAACAAGAAGGGAAGAAAGAAAGAAGAATAGGAGAGAGGGCTGGATGTAAGATGCTTGGTGGAGAATGGCTTTATAGATATTGATGCCTCCTTTTTAGCAAAGAATCTACTCTCTTTTAGGACTTGTTTCCTTATTTGTAAAGATTTTTTGCATCAAGCTAGGCTTCACACTTGGAAAGAAATTGAATTGGATAGGATTTGTGACTACGTGTGGTCTCTTGGGCTCCAAGTCTTGCCAAATTGAACTCCTTAAACATCTCTCATGTTGCCAATTTTGAAATTCTTTTTTTTGCAATTCCCGCATAGAAGTATAACAGCCAATTTCCGGAGGTCATATCTCCCTCGATATAGCTTTGATTTATGAAATCTTGGGCTCCACGGATATCTACTCGAAAAGATCTTTCCAACGGTATGTAGATTGCACTAATCCGACACTCGGGGGTTGAAAGTTATGACCATTTCAATTTGTTGCCCCTGAAAAATCCGAGAATAATTGTGCAATTAAGAGAACTTCTATGTTTGGCATGCAATGGGGGTGTGTGGGGCCCATGTTGGACGTCGAGGAAATTTTTGGACTCTTTATTTGCTTTCTTATTTGATTATCTTCCCATATTTGGCTTGCTTCCTCACTTGCAACTTTGACTACTCAACTCTTCTTGCAAAGTTTCTAATTCTCTCTCTTTCTTGATTTTGGTTTCCAAATTTAGCAAGTCAACACCATCTTTTCAAATCTCAGTTTCTTCTTTCTTCTTTGAGAATTTTCAAGCTTTCCAACTCCACCAAGATGTCAAGATACGTGGGCCCACCATGAACGGTGTCCCGCCTTTGATCTCTCTTCAAGTTTCACCAGTGCAGGTCCCACTCTTGACTTCTCCTAAATAAATGAAATTAAATAATGTCAATAATAATTAAGTGTGAAGAATCTAGATGGATTATGCATAAGACCCTACATGCCTAATTAATGCACCAAAAATATCCAACTTTCCAAAAATAACACATGGTGTCAAAATTAGCAGGTACGCATTAGTGATGCTAAAAAAAACTAATTTTTGGGTGATGAATGAGATGAAAATCCCTAATTTCACAAAAGTCATGCAATGTAATGAATTTTGACCAAATTTGACTAAGATTCCAACTTTGATGCTCAAATGCACGAAATCATTAAATTAAGTGTAATTCTACGCATATAAAATGATAAACGAAAGTTACAATTTTGTGGACTTATCACACCCCCAAACCAGCTTTTTGCTAGTCCTCGAGCAAAATAAGTGAAAAAGGAGAAGTGTACTATCCTAATAAATGCAGAAAAGAAAAAGAAAAATACCACTTTCGCTGGCCCTCACGACTGCATTTAGCGTATGTAGCAAGCCCTTAAACCTATAGGTTCCCCTTAGTGGACGAGTTATGCCTCGTGAGGGTTTGCAGTGAATCTACCCACAAAATTCTTCTTTTTTTTTCTTTTTATTATTCTTTTTTTTACAAAATATGTTTAAAACCTATCAAAATCCAGGGAAACTTCTTCCTAGAGAAAATCTACAAACACTGACTGTTCTCGGTTCTCAGAATTTTCAAAGATAAATCTTAAATTCGGTTCGCCAATCCTATCTTTTGGTCAGAAATTCTCAAAATCATGCTAATTGATCGTGCACGGTGAAAAGTATGTATTCAAAATAAGCATCAAATGATCCACCAATAATTTCCGTGAAAATATATTTTTTTTTAAATTCGTGCTACCTAAACTTAGCAAAGAAAAACAATCTTCCTCTCAAGGTAATAATAACAGCTTTCGCACTACTGTTTTTTCAAAGGCAGCAATTTTTTTTCTTTTTTTTTTTTTTTTCAAACACACACATGTGACTGTGGCCTAGGTCCCTTAAGCTTTCTAATTAACTCATGTAACGAGCATTATGCTAATGACTCCCAAACCAAATGGCTTTATGGCACTAAGTATGTAAATATCCTTAAGGGCTTACTGGCTCGGGTTAAAAAGGCTACAAACCCAAAATAGTCACAAACCTTTTTATTCTTTTCAAGACTTCTAAACACACTTTTTTTTTCTTTTTCTTTTTTCTTTTCCTTTTTTTTTTTTTTTGCAGTCCCCAACAATAGGCAGCCATTTTCATGTATCAACCCGTCGAACTAGGAAGCTTTGTATACTAAGGGTTGATTTTCGTCTCTCTTTTTTTCAAATAAAAACGGAAATCATAACTTTACATTCAAAACCTCGAAAACGTATACAATCTGTGTAAAAGTGACGGATCAAAATTCAGTACTTTTCCAAAAACCCTTTCCATAAATAAAATAGTGAACCATTGTTTTCTTTTGCACAAAATAAATATCTTCAACCAAAAAAAAAACTTCTCTTGAAAGTTTCCCTCTAGCCTAACAATATTTATTTTTTTTTGTTTTTGTTTTTAAAAGAAAAACCAAAGCAAAGCGAAAAAGAAAATCTATAATGAAAATTGAACAAATGATCACATGTCAAGTTCTAACTCACACCCCCAAACCGAAATTCAACATTGTCCTCAATGTTATGAATGCATGTGTAATGTGAAAATAAACAATAAGGAAAATTAGAACATCTTACCATGTGGGGTGATTGTAAAAGAATGTGATCAACCAGCTCAATTACCTTCCAAAATCGAGTTGCCTCTCAAACAACGCTAAGTTTAATGTCGTCAGCCCGACATGACAAAAAATGATTAGTCCTGGTAAATTGGGTCTTCCAGAAGGATATCCTTAATGTTTTTATCCTTCAGTTCCAGAAACAGTTTCAACCGTTGACCATTTACCTTGAAAACATCCTCATTCTTGGGATTTTCAATTTCCACAGCACCATGAAAATAAACAGTCCTGACAATGAATGGGCTAGTACACCGAGTTCGTAACTTCCCTGGAAACAGGTGTAACTGGGAGTTATACAAAAGGACTTTCATACCCGGTTCAAAGGATTTTCTTAAAATTAACTTATCATGGTTCAACTTCATTCTTTCCTTGTAGATCTTGGCATTCTCATAGGCATCATTTTGAAAATCTTCCAACTCATTGAGTTGCAATTTACGCAAAGTACCCGCAGTGGGTAAGTCAAAATTAAACTTCTTAATGGCCCAATAAGCTCTATGCTCCAATTCAACAGGCAAGTGGCATGCCTTCCCATAGACCAACCTATATGGGGACATCCCAATAGGTGTCTTGTAAGCAGTTCAATAGGCCCACAGTGCGTCGATCAATTGCAAAGACCAGTCTCTACAAGTGGGATTGATCGCCTTTTCCAGAATTTGTTTAATTTGCCTATTTGAAATTTCCGCTTGGCCACTTGTTTGTGGGTGATAAGGTGTCGCAACCTTATGGGTGACAGAATATTTTTTCAACAAATGCTTAAAGGGATGATTGCAAAAGTGAGTGCCTCCGTCACTAATGATCGCTCTAGGGGTACCAAAGCGAGAAAAAATATGATCTCTCACGAACTTAATCACCACATGGTGGTCATTTTTCTTTGTCGGTATGGCTCCTACCAACTTGGAAACATAGTCTGCTGCCAGCAAAATGTAACGATTTCCAAAGAAATTTGGAAATGGCCCCATGAAGTCAATTCCCCACACATCAAAAATTTCCACCACAAGTATGGGATTCAAGGGCATCATATTCCTTCGATTGAGCTTGCCAAGCTTTTGACACATCTCACAGTTCAAATAGAAAGTGTGACAATCTTTAAAGATAGTGGGCCAGTAAAATCCACACTGCAAAACTTTTGCAGCTGTCTTTTTCGAACTAAAGTGGCCCCTACAAGCATGATCATGGCAGAAGGAAATGACCGAGTAATGGTCATGATCAGGAATGCATCTCCTGATGATCTGGTCAGGACAGTACTTAAAAAGATACGGGTCTTCCCGGAAAAAGTACTTGACCTCAACTAGAAATTTTGATTGATCCTGTTTTGATCAATGGGCGGGCGTCTCCCTTGTAACAAGGTAATTGATTATATCTGCAAACCAGGGGATTTGAGAAATACTAAGCAATTGTTCATCAGGAAAATTTTCATTCAGTGGGACCTCATCTGATGGCTCTAAGGGTATCCTCGAAAGATAGTCTGCTACAACTTTCTCACATCCTTTTTTATCTCTTATTTCCAAATCAAACTCTTGTAGCAGAAGAATCCACCAAAACAATCGGGCTGTTGCATCCTTTTTGGACAAAAGGTATCTAAGAGCTGCATGGTCTGTGTAGATGATGACTTTGGACCCTATCAAGTAGGACCGAAGTTTCTCCAAGGCAAAAATCACAGCTAGCAATTGCTTTTCAGTGGTTGTGTAGTTAAGTTGTGCATCATTGAGGGTCCTACTAGCATAGTAAATCACATGATGTAGCTTCCCAACCCGTTGACCCAAAACAGCTCCAATAGCAGTATCGGATGCATGACACATTAGTTCAAATGGAATGGTCCAGTCAGGTGGCTGAATTATAGGAGCTGAAGTTAGTTCCCTTTTTAGTCTCGCAAAAGTTTTTAGACACTCCTCATCAAATTCAAACGAGGTGTCTTTTGATAGCAATTGGCACAAAGGTTTAGCAATTTTACTAAAATCCTTGATGAATCTGTTGGAAATAGGTGGGCCTCGTGGATAGGTTTTCAAAACTTTTGACCCACTTGACTCAGGGATCAAATACTCATAAGGCCATTCAATCACATCCAAGATGTAATCCCTCTGTCTCATCAATCATGTACAACAATAAAACAAGCAACACCATGTAATAAAATAATCGACAACATGTGGAAAAATAGATTATACCTTTGGAGCCTGGTTGTGCTCTAATGGAGAAGATGACTTGCTAGTTGAAGAAACTTTTTCTTTGCAAGCAACTTAAGATCTCCAAGACCTCTTAGTCTTCCACGCTATGACCCATATTAGATCTCTTTTCTGAAGAAGACTGGTGGAAACTTCAAGAGAAAAGCCTATTAGAAACTACAAGGAACTAGAAGAGAAAGAGAAGAGAGAGATGTGCAACTCTTGCACACTAAAGAGGGCTGGGCGTGCTTCTCCAATTGCTGGACGTCCCAGCCCCTTTTCATCCTTATTTATAGCTTGGCAAACCTCCTCTTTTCTTATTTGAAATAGAAGTCCAACTCCCATTACAAATTAGCAACTTTCTCCCTTTTCTAATTATTATAGAAGTCTTACTTCCACAACAATTAGTAAGCTTACTATTACCACTATTAAAAGTCCTACTTCAAATAGAAATAGTAACTTTCTAATTCCTTCATCTTAGGGTTCAAGTAGGATTAGTATCTTTCCAATAACTTAGGCTAGCTTGGGGACCACTAGAGATTCCATAGAAAGCTGGCTCCAACTGGGACACCGCGACCCCACATCTCATGTGCAATCCGGGCCCACAGTTAATTGCAAATAATACCACTATATAAATGCAATTACACTCCAGTCTTAGGAATAAATTACAATGAAGACCCTAAACTTCCCAATTACCAGAAGTAGGCCCCTCTATCAATATTCATTGATCAATTGGACTAAAACTGTCCCACCAATTTAAATCCATATTGTATTATCCTTGAGCCCCAATTAATCACAGTGATCATCAGTACCATCCAATTAACTCTTAATCGAGATGGGTGCGCACTTACTAATGACAAATCCATTAATTGGCACAAGGGGAAAATATAGATAGATTCCATCTTGACTATTGAATGTTCCCATAGTTCTACTACCACCTACCCAAGACACCGAGGTGTTGACCTACATTTGGCCTCACTCATTGGTGACTCAAAGCAAATGAATAGATAAAAACTTGAGTTCATCAATGTCTCAAGATTGAGAGCCTATTGCTAGGGAATTATGAGAGCTAACCTAAAACTCGAGACAGTATTCCATAAGGTATTTCTCATGGTCCTTCAATACATCCAATGTACCAGCACCGTGATCCAGAATCTTACATTATGATAATCGAGACAAATCATACTATCTCATAGTGATCAAAGCGCTGCAACCTTATTAGATGAGATGCCCAGTCTCATCACCGGTTGTGAAGATATTTAAGTATAAGATTTATGACACATGTCTCCCGTGTGTGGATCTCATCCATACACATATATCACGTCTAATATACTAATGGGACCCGGTTCATCTCATGAACCATTATGTCATATGTATTGGTCATGTGCATTAAGTAGTAAAACACCATTCATCTCATGAAAGGAAAGCATGATATTATTGATAAATAAAGAAATTAATCAATTTATTACATCATCTGATGGATTGAGTTCATACAATCTAACAGAATCTACGATAAAAACCAGCATGGCCCATGAATGATCAAATCTGCTTAACTGATTTTGGTGGTGGCAATTTGGAGATCAAATCAATTTTTGCTTTGTCCACCTCAATTCCATTATCAGAAATGATGTGTCCCAGAACTATGCCCCTTTTTACCATAAAATGAAATTTCTCCCAATTTAATACTAGATTCTTTTCTTTGCATCTTTCAAGTACCAGAAACAAATGATGTAAGCACTCCTCAAAGAATTGTTAAAGACCGAAAAATCATCGATGAAAACCTCAATGAATCTTTCCATCATGTCAGAAAATATGCTCAACATGCATCTTTGAAAGGTGGCCGGTGCATTGCATAGCCCAAAGGGCATGCGTCTGTAAGCGAAAGTGCCAAACGGACAGGTGAAGGTGGTATTTTTCGGGTCCTCGGGTGCAATTGGTATTTGATTGTAACCAGAATAACTATTAAGAAAACAATAATATGCATGACCGGCTAGTCTTTCGAGCATCTGATCTATGAATGGGAGGGGAAAATGATCTTTTCGAATGACTGAGTTCAACTTCCTATAATCAATGCATACCCTCCATCCAGTCTGTATCCGAGTGGGTACCAATTCATTGCCCTCATTTTGAACTACTGTTATTCCATATTTCTTTGGTACTATGAGGCCCCACCTCTTGTGGACCCTCACTTTTAAATTTGAATACTATTTTATAGCCTAAGATACTTATCTATACTAATTAATAGGGGTTAGTAAGGGTAGATATATATTTTCCTAAGTTATAGACCCTTTGTGTAATTTATAGAGTTTTTAGAGTGTCTCTTATAAGTTTTGAGTTTGTTAGAGGCCCTAGCTAGTTATTAGTATTTACTATAGGGGGTTTCCACTTGAGAAGCTTCTAGAATCCCACCTAAAGACCAAACTACCCATGACTCTAACCCTAATCCCATGTCAACAAAAGGGTATTCCTGCACCTAACCACCCAACTTAACCTATTTATACTACACCCTCCCATACTATACGATGGCTACTATTCCTCTCTCTCATTTCTCTCTTCTTCCCTTATTTACCTCCAACACTCTCCTAAATTCCCTCCAATTCTGTCATCTCCCTCTCGTTCTCCTTATAGAACCCTAAGAAGAAGAAGACAATCTCATCTGCAACCTATTTTACTGGGTTTCTCTCTGTCTCTATCTCGATCATCCCTCTCCCTAACCAAATCAGGTGAGTACCCTCCTCTAGTTCAGTTACTATGGAATTCCTTCTTTCTCCCTCTAGATCTCGTTCCTTATAGCATTCTCTGGTGGAAATGGGTATAGGAGTAGAGATCTCTTCTAGATCTGAGTTTTGGGGCTGATCGTGAGTCTGAGAAGACCATAGAGCTGAGATTTCCCCTTTCTTTTACCGGATTGGATCTCTGTTTTCTCTCCTTTCCTTCTGCTATTGGTCACAATATACCTATTTAGCATAGAATACATGTTTTCCTTCTTTTGATTCTGTAATTTCAATTCAAATTGATGTTAAAATTGTTAAATCTACCTTTGAGCATGTTTTCATGGATGTTTGGCCATTGATGGATGGGTTGATCTCATTTGAAAGATCAATGGCCCATGGATTGGATGGTTGAATGTTTATTGGAATGTTTTTCATGATTTTGGATGTGGATGTGGTGATTAGGCGAGATGGGTTGAGTTCTGGATTGAATAAAAAGGAAACCAGAACTCCGGAGTTGCAGAGCGTCTCTGTGTTCTATTGGTCGAGATCAGGTATTGGCCGAGATCAGATGATCGAACTCAGTGTTCTGCCAAGCACAATGCTCACGCCGAGATCAGTGTCATGGCCGAGCTCAGTGATATGTCTGAGCTCAGTGCTTGACCGAGCTCAACGCCTGACTAAGCTCAGCGCTTTACCGAGCTCTCCGCTTTTTGTCTGAGCTCAGTGCTTGATCAAGCTTAGAGCCTTACTGAGCTCTGCACTTGACCGAGCTCAGCGCTTTACCAAGCTCAGCACTTTACCGAGCTCTGTGCTATATCTGAGCTCAGTGCTTGATCGAGTTCAGCGCTTTACCGAGCTCTGCGCTTTGTCTGAGCTCAGTGCTTGATTGAGCTCAGAGCCTTATCGAGTTCTACGCTTGACCGAGCTCAGCGCTTTACCGAGCTCAGCGCTTTGTCCGAGCTCAGTGCTTGATCGAGCTCAGAGCCTTACCGAGCTCTGCGCTTGACCGAGCTTTGCGCTTTATCTGAGCTCAGTGCTTGATCGAGCTCTGCGCGTTACCGAGCTCGGCGCTTGACCGAGCTCTGCGCTTTATCTGAGCCCAGTGCTTGATCGAGCTCAGCGCCTTACCAAGCTCTGCGCTTTACCGACCTCAGTGTCTGACCGAGCTCAACGCTTTGTCGAACTGAGCTGGGTGACCTACCTAAGTATTTTACCGAGCAACGTGCTTAGCCGAACTCCGAGCTTGATTCCTAGAAGGCAGGATTTCCAACAAGGGAAACAATGACCTGGGACATCTCCTTTAACCATGACTTTCAGTGGGCACGGCCAACTACCTAGGCCAGGGGGTTCGCTGAGCTCACAGGAATTTCTGAACAACCAGGCATTGCCTGCAGGAGGAATACTTACCTGATCCCAGTATGCCGAGCTGATTACCCAGGCCAGGAAGTCAGCTGAGCACACTGTGTACAACGACACCTCCCAGATTCTAATTTCTATTGTTGTGATCATGTGTGGGGCCCATTGACCATCCAAATAGACTTCCATCACTGTGCCCAGCTCAAGTCAATGGTGTGGCTCAACCTTGACTCGTGGGGTCCAGTAATTAGGGTCGAGGTTATATAATCTAAGATAATTCGACCCTCATATGTTACTAATGATGCTCGTAACTTCTGTAGCACCAAACACAGTATTTATTAGCATCTGAGGTATCATTTAAGGATCAAATTACCTGAGGTTGACTTGAACCAGATAGTGGACCAATTACTTAGGTTGGACTGTTGATATTTCCCATTGAATCTTGTATTTGGAGATTTATCTCTCTCATTATATTACTGTCACTCGATTGTCCTTATTATAGTTTATACCTGTTAATGAATTGGAAAATGGAAGGCCTGAACCTAGGATTACTTAGAGGTGACCCGATGATGTAAATGGGCGAACATTGACCCGTGCTGTGGCTAGGCGGGACCTTTTATGGCCTATGTATGGTTGTATAATACCCTAGATTGGAGAGGTTGATTATATTGGACTGTTTAACATTGGAAATAGACTTGTTACCTCGTTTGGACTGTCTTAGACTAGGCCATGTACTTGATGGGCCTGGGTATGGATCCAACGAGTGGGCTTGGACCTGAATTGTGATCCATGGTAATGAATTGATACTTGAACTTCTTAGGGAATTTGTTAGGACCTTGTTCACGCAAGGTAAAGCCTAGACAGACACAGACCTTCATTGTTTCCTTGAGTCGGCATAGACATTCACTCAGTTGTTCTAAGCTCAGCCTGTTGACTGATCATCACTGGTAGGAGCTATTTATGAGTGTTGAGTGAGCTATCATGATGAGCTATGTTTTAGACGGACGGCGTGATGCCAGGTCCGGTCTCCCTGAGTGATGAGTGTGGTGAGATTGATGAGTGTGATTGCGGGGCTCGTCATTCCCCAGCTTTGGTGAGATTCCCCGCCGCGACTATGTTCAGTATGGGAGGGTCGCGGCATAATATCTCGCGGTATCCAACTCGTGTGAATGTGCCATATTGTTTTAGATTAGATATTATGTTTATCCTGATTCTCAATTCTCATCCTGCTCAACTGCCTAGATTCTGTATCTTGATATTCTTTTTAACCATATGCTTGTCTTTACTCATTTGATACATATATCATATGTTACTTGTATACTGTGACTTGCTAGATCTTTAGATCTGACCCATTCTTGGTGCTTAGGTTTCGACCCCGATTACGCGGACGCGCCGCTCGCACTAGCTGAGGTGTCCGTAGCAGGAGACTACGGATGGGGACCAGCCGACCTAGAGGTCGAGCTGGAGGTAGGAGAGCCAGCACTTGGGATGTGAGAGTTCTTATGTTATTTTGGGATTTTGAGTGATTCTTATAGTGAGCATGGTAGCTGTCTTAATTTGTAATAAACCTTTGATCTTTACAACTTTAATACTTTTGGTTGGATTTCAGCTCTGCTATATTTGACTTAGATATATGATACCCTATTATTGCTTCCACTATATTCACATGCTTCCGCATTATTAACCGTTGATCTCTTATCATTTAAAAAGTTTTAAATTGGACCTCACTGCGGACCTATGATCTTGGAAGTTCTCGGATTTTCCGGGAAGTAGCGCGCCAACTTCGGGTATCTTGACGATCTTATCGGTATCCGAAATTGGGGCGTTACAATTTTATGGTATCAGAGCGGGAAAGTCTCTAGGAAATAAAACACACTAGAAACTTTAGGACGTAGTGAGGATTTCAGCGTTGGTCCTCTTCAAAGTTGCTTGGGAAGGTCAAGGACAGCCAGTGCAGCGATCCCCAGCTTGTCAGAGCGATCGAACAGATTGACCAGAGGTCAGAGTTCAGATTGATTGGTGGAGTGCTCTACTATCAGGACAGATTGTGCGTGCTAAATATTCAAGAGTTGAAGGACGAGATCCTATCAGATGCGCATCACGACAGATATTCGATTCACCCAGGCAGCACCAAGATGTACCAGAACCTAAGGAGCTACTATTGGTGGAACAACATGAAGAAAGAAATCGCAGGCTACGTTTCCAGATGCTTGACTTGTCAGCAGATCAAAATCGAACATCAGAAGCCGCCATGACTACTTCATCAACTCGACATACCCGAGTGGAAGTGGGAGCACATTACCATGGACTTCATCGCAGGACTTCCAGTTACCAGGAGACGTAGCGATGGTATTTGGGTGATCATGGACAGACTAACTAAGTCAGCTCATTTCTTGCCAGTCTCGATGAGAGCAGGACTCGACGTTCTTGCTAAGCCATATGTCGACAGGATTGTCTCTTTGCACGGAGTTCCAGCTTCTATTGTTTCAGACAGAGACCCGCGTTTCACTTCTCACTTTTGGGAGAGTCTACAGCAAGCTTTGGGCACCAAGTTGAGTTTCAGCACCGCTTATCATCCTTAGACAGATGGATAGACCGAGCGCACTAACCAGACACTAGAAGATATGTTGAGAGCTTGCGTCTTGGACTATAAAGAAAACTGGGAAGATTCTCTACCCCTTTGCGAGTCTGCTTACAACAACAGCTATCATTCGAGCATCAAGATGACACCTTTCGAAGCTCTGTACGGCAGGAGATGCAAAACCCCAGTCTGTTGGGAAGAAGTTGGCGTCAGGACTTTCCATGGACCGTCTATTGTCAGCGACACTAGTGAGAAGATCCTGCAGATAATAGAGAACCTGAAGATCAGCCGCAGTCGACAGAAGAGCTATGCAGACAACAGGCGCAGACCTCTCGAGTTCCAGAAGGGAGACAGGGTATTCTTAAAAGTTTCTCCAGTTAGAGGTACCCTCAGATTTGGCGAAAAGGGTAAGCTAGCGCTGAGATATGTTGGGCCATTCGAGATCAGGTCCAGGATCGGAGATGTCGCCTACAAGCTTCAATTACCGCCAGAGTTATCAGGAGTGCACGATGTCTTTCATGTCTCTATGCTAAAGAAGTATGTGGAGGATCCTACGTATATCCTATATCACCAGTCGCTCGATATTCAACCAGACGCTTCATACGTCGCCAGACCAGTTGCTATCATCGACACCAAAGAGCAGGTGCTCCGGAACCGAACCATTCAGTGGGTGAAAGTTCAGTGGCAGCATCACACTCTAGAAGAGGCTACGTGGGAGTTACGCGATCAGGTGATGAGGGACTACCCGCATCTCATACCGTAGGTATATTCTTACTTTGTTCTTACATTTGAGGACCAAATGTTCTGAAGGAGGGAGTGATGTGAGGCCCCACCTCTTGTGGACCCTCACTTTTGAATTTGAATACTATTTTATAGCCTAAAATACTTATCTATACTAATTAATAGGGGTTAGTAAGGGTAGATATATATTTTCCTAAGTTATAGACCCTTTGTATAATTTATAGAGTTTTTAGAGTGTCTCTTATAAGTTTTGAGTTGGTTAGAGGCCCTAGCTAGTTATTAGTATTTACTATAGGGGAGTTTCCACTTGAAAAGCTTTTAGAATCCCACCTAAAGACCAAACTACCCATGACTCTAACCCTAATCCCATGTCAACAAAAGGGTATTCCTGCACCTAACCACCCAACTTAACCTATTTATACTACACCCTCCCATACTATATGATGGCTACTATTCCTCTCTCTCATTTCTCTCTTTTTCCCTTATTTACCTCCAATACTCTTCCAAATTCCCTCCAATTCTGTCATCTCCCTCTCGTTCTCCTTATAGAACCCTAAGAAGAAGAAGACGATCTCAACTGCAACCTATTTTACTGGGTTTCTCTCTGTCTCTATCTCGATCATCCCTCTCCCTAACCAAATCAGGTGAGTACCCTCCTCTAGTTCAGTTACTATGGAATTCCTTCTTTCTCCCTCTAGATCTCGTTCCTTATAGCATTCTCTGGTGGAAATGGGTATAGGAGTAGAGATCTCCCTCTAAATCTCGTTCTCAGTATGCCGAGCTGATTACCCAGGCCAGGAAGTCAACTGAGCACACTGTGTACAACGACACCTCCCAGATTCTAATTTCTATTGTTGTGATCATGTGTGGGGCCCATTGACCATCCAAATAGACTTCCATCACTGTGCCCAGCTCAAGTCAATGGTGTGGCTCAACCTTGACTCGTGGGGTCCAGTAATTAGGGTCCAGGTTATATAATCTAAGATAATTCGACCCTCATATGTTACTAATGATGCTCGTAACTTCTGTAGCACCAAACACAGTATTTATTAGCATCTGAGGTATCATTTAAGGATCAAATTACCTGAGGTTGACCTGAACCAGATAGTGGACCAATTACTTAGGCTGGACTGTTGATATTTCCCATTGAATCTTGTATTTGGAGATTTATCTCTCTCATTATATTACTGTCACTCGATTGTCCTTATTATAATTTATACCTATTAATGAATTGGAAAATGGAAGGCCTGAACCTAGGATTACTTAGAGGTGACCCGATGATGTAAATGGGCGAACATTGACCCATGCTGTGGCTAGGCGGGACCTTTTATGGCCTATGTATGGTTGTATAATACCCTAGATTGGAGAGGTTGATTATATTGGACTGTTTAACATTGGAAATAGACTTGTTACCTCGTTTGGACTGTCTTAGACTAGGCCATGTACTTGATGGGCCTGGGTATGGATCCAACGAGTGGGCTTGGACCTGAATTGTGATCCATGGTAATGAATTGATACTTGAACTTCTTAGGGAATTTGTTAGGACCTTGTTCACGCAAGGTAAAGCCTAGACAGACACAGACCTTCATTGTTTCCTTGAGTCGGCATAGACATTCACTCAGTTGTTCTAAGCTCAGCCTGTTGACTGATCATCACTGGTAGGAGCTATTTATGAGTGTTGAGTGAGCTATCATGATGAGCTATGTTTTAGACGGACGGCGTGATGCCGGGTCCGGTCTCCCTGAGTGATGAGTGTGGTGAGATTGATGAGTGTGATTGCGGGGCTCGTCATTCCCCAGCTTTGGTGAGATTCCCCGCCGCGACTATGTTCAGTATGGGAGGGTCGCGGCATAATATCTCGCGGTATCCAACTCGTGTGAATGTGCCATATTGTTTTAGATTAGATATTATGTTTATCCTGATTCTCAATTCTCATCCTGCTCAACTGCCTAGATTCTGTATCTTGATATTCTTTTTAACCATATGCTTGTCTTTACTCATTTGATACATATATCATATGTTACTTGTATACTGTGACTTGCTAGATCTTTAGATCTGACCCATTCTTGGTGCTTAGGTTTCGACCCCGATTACGAGGATGGCGCACTCGCGCTAGCTGAGGTGTCCGTAGTAGGAGACTACAGATAGGGACCAGCTGACCAAGAGGTCGAGCTGGAGGTTGGAGAGCCAGCACTTGGGGTGTGAGAGTTTTTATGTTATTTTGGGATTTTGAGTGATTCTAGTAGTGAGCATGGTAGCTGTCTTAATTTGTAATAAACATTTGATCTTTACAAGTTTAATACTTTTGGTTGGATTTCAGCTCTGCTATATTTGACTTAGATATATGATACCCTATTATTGCTTTCGCTATATTCACATGCTTCCGCATTATTAACCGTTAATCTCTTATCGTTTAAAAAGTTTTAAATTGGACCTCACTGCGGACCTATGATCTTGGAAGTTCTCGGATTTTCCGGGAAGTAGAGCGCCAACTTTGGGTATCTTGATGATCTTCTCGGTATCCGAAATTGGGGCGTTACAGGTACTGCTTGAACCGGGCTCACCCATGCACTATCAGATATGGAGTAAAGCACCCCTGCATCGAGTAGTTTTAAGACTTCCGACCTGACCACTTCCTTCATTGTAGGGTTCAGTCGCCTTTGTCGTTCACGAGAAGGTTTTGCATTTTCTTCCAAATGGATTCTATGTTGGACCATAGATGGACTAATTCCCTTGATGTTTTCAATGGACCACCCTATAGCTTCCTTGTGTTCATCCAAAATTTTCACGAGTTTTTCCACTTGGATAGGATCCAAGTCTGAAGCTATAATCACCGAAAGGGTTCTAGTGGGCCTAAAAATACATATTTCAAGGTATCTGGCAACTGCTTGAATTCTAACTTAAGGGGGCTCTATAATTGATGGATCAGATGGGAAAGCAGATGGAGTCAGAATCTCATGCTTCGGTTGCCACCTGGAGCAATCCATGGATGGGGTTGAGTCTAACAGTGCGTTGATTTCCTCAATATGTCCATCTACATCAAAATCACTTCCAAAGTGGGCCAGACAAACCTCTAGTGGATCTTCAAGTTTCAAATGGGGTAAGTGATTTTCCACCAATTCATGAATGTAACTAACTTCAAAAACCCCATCGTCCTCATCGAGAGGTTGCTTAGTGACATTAAAAATGTTCACTTGAACTGTCATGGTACCAAAAGAATTTTGCATTATTCAATTCCTACAATTGATCAAGGCACTTGAGGTGGATAGGAATGGTCTCCCCAAGATGACTGTAATTGTGGGTTTAGCCTTAGATGTGTGTTTGGTATCCAAGACAATAAAATCAACAGGGAACACAAAGTCTCCAACTTTGATAAGAATGTCTTCGACTACCCCCTTGGGGTATCGAATCGATACATTAGCCAATTGCAAGGTCACATGTGTCCTTTTTAACTCCCCCAAACCTAATTTTTCATAAACAGAGTACAGAAGAAGGTTCACACTTGCACCCAAGTCTAGCAAAGCTTTCTCTATGTGATGGTCCCCTATCTGGCAAGAAATGGTAGGACACCCTGGGTCCTTATATTTGATCGGAGTTGGACATGAAATGATTGAGCGCGCTTGTTGGGCTAGAAAAGCCTTTTTTGGCACATTGGTAGTCCTTTTGAAGGTGCAAAGGTCCTTCAGAAATTTTACATAGGCCGGAATCTGTTGGAAAGCATCAAGCAGTAGGATATTAATCCGCACTTATTTGAATACTTATAGCATTTTATCCAACTGAACAATTGATTTTGCTGGGCCTAGCCTCTGTGGGTATGGTGCCTTGGGAACATAGGTCCTATGCGTGGGCTCACTAGATGATAGTTCAGCGTTGAATGGGTTCTCTGGTTTTAATATATATGGGTTCAGCATTCACACTTGGTTCCTCAGTTTCCACTTTCTCACTTGATTCTTTCTCAGTTTCCTTAGGTAGTTTGACCTTGTTATCAACCTGTGTACCCGACCTAAGAGTGATTATGGATTTGACTTGTTCCAAGCCTTTTCCTTTAGGGTCATGAACAACTTGGCCCTTGGGATTAGGTTCGAGTGACTAAGGAAGGTTCCCTTGTCTCTAGCACTGATGGAGTTGGCCAGTTAGCCCATCTGATACTTCAATTTTGCAAGGGTTTGAGTGTGGACATTCAAAAATTGAGTAGTGGTTTACTGGAATTGAGCAGTACTCTGAGATAATTGGACCGTGGTTTGAGACATGAGTTTCATGGCCTCTTCCAAAGAATCTACCCTCTGGGTCAATGGATTGGGGTTGAAGCTGGGTTTTTGAAAACCGAGTGGGGCAATGACTTGAGATTGATTGGGCTGAAATTGAGTGGACTGAGATGGGCCACCTTGAGTTGGGCATTTGGTCCAAGAAAAGTTTGGATCCCTCCAACCTGGATTGTATGTGTTAGAGTACGGGTCATACCTCTGACGATTATCAAAATGAGTGCTTTGATATAGCTCATTCACCTCCTCAACAGACTCGGTCTGACCCAAAATTGTTGGGTCAATCCCTCCATTCATGGCCTGATTATATCTTAATGACTCTAGAGTGTTTGGAGTGGGCTTTTGGTTCAGCTCTAATGCCTCTATTCTCCTCACCAGTGTGGCCAATTTGGCTTCTGCCTCAATTTTGGGTTCAATCTAGAACATCCCTCTTTTTTAGGAATGGTGGGTTTGATGGGCTCCCTCTTGATATGGGCCCACTACAATGTGTTTTCAGCGGTTTCTTCCAAAAATGTCCATGCTTCATCCGCTGTCTTCTGTGTAAACTTCTCACTACAGAAAGATTCCACCATTTGCTTAGTAGGGTAATCCAAGCCCTCATACACGATTTGGACCAATCGGATTTTTTCAAATCCATGGTGGGGACACTGGATTAAGAGGTCCTTGAACCGTTCCAAATAACTGTAAAGTGTCTCCCCTTCCATTTGATGGAATCCATTGATGGCCTGCCTAATCGAAGCTGTTTTCTACTTGGAGTAGAATTTTTTGTAAAATTCTTCAACTAGCTTGACCCATGTAGTAATGGACCTGGCCTGTAAGGCATAAAGCCAAGCTTTAGCCTTTTCTTCTAGGGAGAAAGGAAATAATCGTAGTTTAAGGGCCTCCTCAGTCATGTGATTGATTGTCATGGTCCCACAGATGTCCTCAAATTTCCTAACAAGTTGATATGGGTTTTCCTGGTCTAGCTCACGAAATACTGGGAGCATCTGTATCATGTCAGATTTCAGCTCAAATGTGGCATTGGTCTGAGGCAGGGTGATGCAGGATGATTGAGTTGTCCTGGTGGGGTACATGTAGTCCTTCAAAGTCATTGGTGGGTCCACTTGATCAGCCATTCTAATAATTTCTTCAAAGATTGAAGACTTTCCGACAATGGTTAAGGTTAATTCGGGTTCTATCCTGACTAACCTTTTACTCTTGCGTACCCATAGTTTCTCTCATTCAAGTCTAGAACGCATGCATCGGGTTCAACCTTAAAAAAATGCAAGCCTAATCTATATATGGGGCCCTAATGGTCTTACTAGATGATACACAAGCAGTCAAGCACAAAGATTGAGCACAAAAAATTATCCTATGGTTAGCCTAACTCACTAGACAGTTCCTAACTGATTTGAAGAGTGCACTAAGGCCTCCAATCCGGTCTTATGAAGCCAAATCGACTAGGTAAGTCCCCAAGATGAGTGTTAGGGTCGCAATGCATTTGGCAAGGGTCCCGCTTAAGAATCAAACTCCTAGAACAGAGACTGCCACCCTTTTTGGTAGGGACAAGACTTACCTAGACATCAACTTGACCAAAGAGCGCAATTGGTGCAACCTTTTGTCGTCTTCATCCTAATGAGCTTGAGTCCTATGGTCTCGTTTCTACTTGATTTTAATTAATGGTTAGGTTACTATGTTAGAGATGGTTAAGCCTAATTGGGCAAGGATCTGGTGATGAATCCAGTCCTTATCTTTTTGAGGTGTATTGCCCTTAACTAAGTGTGTGTCCAATTAGATGGTGTGTCAATCAAGCATTCACTCTTTGCAAAAATGAAATCATCCAAGCCCCACTTACAAGTAAATGATTCGTGGAGTAAAGTTTAGAAACTCTTACAACGGACCCACACAAATCTTTAAACTGTGCAAGCTTAACATGCATTTTTTTTTTATAGCAACTTTGCAATTCTGAGAGCAACTTGTTTGCTTAAAAGCAATCCCCGCGATATCCTTCATTTTAGAGTCCTTCGAAATTTAGCATGTAACCTCAAAGAAAACAACTAAAATGTTAGATCTAAATAGTCTACTAAAAATAGCTAACAATTTTTTTTTTTTTTTGAATGAAAGATGCAATTCTAAAACTCCTAATGCAGTCCTAAGTTAAATGAACACCTTCTTGTCAAGTGCTGAAAAAAGTCTAAGTATTGGAACTTATTGCACAGGCCCCAGTTTACAGATCTGTACGACCCACTTTTATTAATCAAGACCTGAAAGGAATGACTGGGATGTAATCTCCTAATACACAAGAAACAACAACAAAAAAAAAAAAAAAAAAAAATAGAGACTAAAAAGGATAAAAGATTAAGAAGTTATGCTATAATGAAGTTGGCTACTTGAACCAGTTTTTCTACTGATAGCAGAATCTACCTGACTGATTGGCCCTATTCACGACACTAAAAGTTGGACTTCCAGATCGTATTTCTTTCTGAAAATTCGATGGTCCAAAGTCAATATACCAAAGTCCAATCCACCCAAATTTCAAGTCAAAAGGAGTCCATCTGACTGGTTTTCAAAGTGAGAACTTTTGGGGAAAAACCAAGCCAAATCTGTTAAATTATTAGTGGTGAAAATTGTCTTTTATGTAACCACTTGAAATCAGCCAGAAAATTAATTAAATATCAGCAACAGAAACTTAAAAAACAACAACCACAATCATTAAGAAACACAAAAACTAAACTTAATGCAAACTATGAATGCAACTAACTAAAAAGTATGCAATGATATGAACAAATAATGCTAGAAATCCTAACTAAAAGATTCTTTTCAAATTGGTTCCCCGGCAACGGCGCCAAAAACTTAATGTCATCAATATCAATCATAAAATACCACAAGTACACGGGTGTCTAAATGAAACAGTGGCAAGAACGGGTCGAAGCCACATGGAGCTAATTAAAGAAACTTTTAAATTAAGAAAACTAATTAACTAACAATTAAAGAAAGTTTTGAGTGTTTAGAAATAAAAGCAAGCAACCAATTTAGAAATATGAAATCTACCAATTTATGAAGGTGATTAGAGCATAGAAACCCAATAACCATCCACCAATTATTTATCAAGTAACCCTAACTTGTCCCAATTTTTACTTCAAATTAAAGACAAATCAATTTTTTTAATTTGGAAAATCTAACTTTTAAAATCCGTTTTTAATAATAAAAATTCAAAAGTCAAGACTTCATTCATTTCATAAAAGAATAAAAATAATTTAAGAACTACCCATCAAAAGTAAGCATGAACCATCAAAAGATCTAAATCCTAAGCATGGCCTATCAAACCTAAGCATGAGTAATCAAAACTTAATTTTTATATTTAGAAATAAAAATAGAGATTTGCCTAGGGCACGAAGACAAGCCTATTAATCATTAAGCACATAATTATGAAATACAAATTAGAATTACTAAACAAATAAAAAGATAATTACTTACCTTCATCCATAGCTCTAACCAATAAAATTAGCCCGCCATTGCAAAGAATGCTTCTTGATTTGTCATTAAAAATTGCATCTTTACAACTTCTCCTTCACGAATTCTCCTTCAAAATAAATCCTTGGACATGGCCCAAAGCTACCAAAAATAAAAATAAATTAATGGAAAACAAGAAGGGAAGAAAGAAAGAAGAATAGGAGAGAGGGTTGGATGTGAGATGCCTGGTGGAGAAAGGCTTTATAGATATTGATGCATCCTTTTTAGCAAAAAATCTCCTCTTTTTTAGGACTTGTTTCCTTATTTGTAAAGATTTCTTCCTTAAGCCTCAAGCTACGCTTCACACTTGGAAAGAATTTGAATTAGATAGGATTTGTGACTAAGTGTGGTCTCTTGGGTTTCAAGTCTTCCCAAATTGAACTCCTCAAACATCTCTCATGTTGCCAATTTTGAAATTTTTTTTGCAATTCCCGCATAGAATTATAACAGCCAACTTTCAGAGGTCATATCTCCCTCAATATAACTCCGATTTATGAAATCTTAGGCTCCATGGATATATACTCGAAAAGATCTTTCCAACGGTATGTAGATTGCACTAATCCGACACTCGGGTTGAAAGTTATGACCATTTCAATTTGCTTCTCTTGAAAAATTCGAGAATAATTGTACAATTAAGGGAACTTCTATGTTTCGCATGCAATGGGGTGTGTTGGGGCCATGTTGGATGTCCAGGGCACGCTTGGACTCTTTATTTGCTTTCTTATTTGATTATCTTCCCATATTTAGCTTGCTTCCTCACTTGTAACTTTGACTATTCAACTCTTCTTGCAAAGTTTCTAATTTTCTCTCTCTTTCTTGATTTTGATTTCCAAATTTAGCAAGTCAACACCATCTTTCCAAATCTCAGTTTATTTTCTCTTCTTTGAGAATTTTCGAGCTTTCCAACTCCACCAAGATGTTAAGATACGTGGGTCCACCATGAACGGTGTCCCGCCTTTGATCTCTCTTCAAGTTTCACCAGTGCAGGTCCCACTCTTGATTTCTCCTACATAAATGAAATTAAATAATATCAATAATAATCAAGTGTGAAGAATCTAGATGGACTATGCATGGGACCTTACATGCCTAATTAATGCACCAAAAATATCCAACTTTCAAAAAATAACACATGGTGTCAAAATTAGCAGGTACGCATTAGTGAAGCTAAAAAAAACAAATTTTTGGGTGATGAATGAGACGAAAATCCCTAATTTTACAAAATTCATGCAATGTAATGAATTTTGACCAAATTTAACTAAGATTCCAACTTTGATGCTCAAATACATGAAATCATTAAATTAAGTGTAATTCTAAGCAATTAACTTAATTGAGTCCACAAATGCATATAAAATGATGAATGAAAGCTACAATTTTGTGGACTTATCACACACATATTACCCAGGGATCGATCCTTGGGTCCGTTGATAGTATGACCAACCTAGAAAGAAAATAAATGATATCCCTAGTCTAATTTCGTCTTTCTCTCCTCTCTCTTCTCTTCATCGAACCACAATAGACTAAAACATCATAATCTTGTTGAAACGAACGATGAGTTAGGAGTTGTTTATTTTCACTCATTTACACATGCATAACATATGTGCATGATCACGTGCATTTGCGCTCATTTATGCATCACATGGTTAAATGAGTTGTCAAAATGGTGTGTAAATGTGGCCCTTTATTATTATTATTATTATTATTATTATTATTATTATTATTTTGATACCCTAGCCAAGGGTGCTGGGACCTAAGAGAGGGCCTGCACACATTGAAAGATAGCCCCCTGATGTGGAAAATGAGCCCATACACGCAGGATGAAAGCCCACACAAGTGGGAAGGGAGCCCCCGTACATGCGGAAATAGGCGGCGTACCTAGAGTTCAAACCCTGGGTAGCTAGGTCAGAATTGGGGTTAAGAATGTACTAGAACAAAGGACGCTGTAATAGGTTATGGGATCAAATCCCTTTCATCGCTTTTTATTTTTTGGGACTTCCGTTGGCTCCAAAATTTTAACTCATACCATTCAAGCTGCTTATTGGCCAGTTGAAACCGTAGGCTTTTTATTTCATATCTTAAACCTCCATGTATTTGGAGATATATGAGGATTTTACATTTGTAATCCGAAGCACTTTGACATTTACATAAATGAAAGTGCTTCCAAACAAAGATGATAAAGTGTTTCACAACTGTAAAATTTACATTCGTAAAAAAACTAAATGAGTTAAAAAAAAATAGTTCAAAACCCTGATTATACAAATTGATTAAGAAAGATACTAAAGCACATCAAATTAGGGTGTGGTACATAGCCAAAAGACTAATTTGCCTCAAACAATATCATTATGCTCCTTGTAAACTTTCTCCCTCTTCTTTCCTTTTCTTCCCGAGACAATTGCCTTGGCCAATTTTCATTTCCCACCTAGAAAAAAGAAATTCATCGTCTTCTCTTACCTTTCCTCTTTTGCTCTATACGACTCAAAATTTCTCTTTTCCTACAATCTCTCTTTTCCAAAAACATAGTAAAAAGAGTGATAAAACTCACATCAATCATGTTTTTTAGTTGCTATAGTTGGAGAGTGGTAGCGAGAAAGAATGGCAAAGACCATAATGGGGAGCACAAGTAATGAAGAAAAAAATTATAGTGCAAGTGGAACAATAAGCATGGGCAACCAAATAAGAAGAGCGCTAAGGAAGATCGCTGTCGTCTTTCAGCCACGGAACTGAATTGTGAATAAGAGTAGAAACCGAGACCTATAAAGAAAAGAGGAAAAGTAACAAAGAGGGCTTTTTTTTTTCCCTAACGAGCGATATTATTCTATGGCCACATTAAGTATTTTTTTCTGGAGATAATTAGCGAAAGGTCCCTAGAATTGAATCTATCCAGCCTCCTATCCAAGCAAATTCTTTTTAAGTGCTCTAATCCAAGCAGCTAGACTATTTGCAGCCAGAAGTCCCTGGATACATTTTACATGACTAATTTGCCCTCTTTCAACTGTTTAGGCATCTATTTTTGAAATTTAAATTTCAAATCTTCCATTCTCCCACTCATTACTTTAAACCGGACATGGACATTGACAGATTAGATCTCAACAGTTGAGATCGATCTCTGAAGAAGAAGACCCCTGCAACAAAGAAGAAGAAGAAAAAGAAAAAAATTGCAACGAAGAAAAAGATTGCAACGAAGAAAAAGGCCCCTGCAAAGAAGATGAAAAAGAAGAAGAAGAAGAAGAAGACCCCTGCAAAAAAGAAGAAGAAGAAAAAAAAGAAGAAAACCCCTGAAAAGAAAAAGAAGAGAAGATGAAAAAGAAGAAGAAGAAGAAGAAGACCCCTGCAAAGAAGAAAAAGAAGAAAACCCCTACAAAGAAGAAGAAGACCCCTACAACGAAGAAGAAGATTTTTGGCGCCATCAAGAAGACCCCTGCAAGAAGAAGATGATGACTTGTAGAATACGAAACAAAGAAGAAGACGATTTTCTGCGCCATCGCCTGATTTCCTGCGCCACCGTCGTTCCTACCTATTGCCGGAGAAGGGGAATCGCCATCGGACGCCACGCCATGCCATCGCCGGAATCGAGGAAGAAGGCGAATGGAAGATGGCTTTCCTGTATCTGATTCCTGAACGAAGAAGAAGAAGAGGAAGAAAGTGGGCCTAAGATCTGCAACAGTTCCGGGTTGGTTCTAGGTCAGGTTTGACCTGACCCATTCCAGAAGTCCATCCACATTCCAGTCAAATTTAAATTTATCTGAGTTTTGTATTTTTTTATCAAATTTATTTGTGTTTTGGACAAAAATTTTCTAAGTTTTTGGCTATTTATATGACTTCTGGTACAAATTTATCTGAGTTCTGGATGAATTTATCTGAGTTCTGGACAAATCTGTTTGAGTTCTGGATGAATTTGTATGAGTTCTGGCTATTTATATGACTTCTGGCACAAATTTATCTGAGTTCTGGATGAATTTATCTGAGTTCTGGACAAATCTGTTTGAGTTCTGGATGGATTTATCTGAGTTCTGGACGAATTTATCTGAGTTCTGGACGAATTTATCTAAGTTCTGGATGAATTTATCTGAGTTCTTGATGAATTTATCTGAGTTCTGGACAAATCTATCCAAGTTTTAAGCTATTTATCTAGATTCTGGAACAAATCTATCTGAGTTATAAACAAGTCTATATAAGTTTTTGGCAGATTTATTTGTGTTTTTGAATTTTATTTGTGTCTTTTGAAATTTATTTGTATTTTTCGAAATAAATTTAACTGAGTTTTTGACAAAAAGACTTGAGTTTTTTGCCACATTATTCGCTAATTTGGAAATCCGGCGATGTCTTAGTTTTGGCAAATGTATTTGCATTTTTTTTAAATTTATTTGCGTTTTTTTAATTTTATTTACTTCTTTTGAAATTTATTTATATTTTTTTTAAATTTGTTTGGATCTTTTGAAATGTATTTGGATCTTTTGAAATTGATTTTCATCTTTTAAAATTTATTTATATTTTTTGAAATTTATTTGTGTCTTTTTCAATTTATTGATGTTCTTTTGAAATTTATTACTTTTTTTTTTAAATTTATTGTGTTTTTTTAAATTTATTTCATTTTTTGAAATTTATTTGCTTTCTTTTGAAATTTATTTGGGTTTTTTAAATTCATTCATTTTTTGAAATTTATTTGCGTTCTTTTGAATTTTCTTTGCATTTTTTAAATTTATTTCATTTTTAGAAATTTATTTGAAATTTGTTTCCTATTTTTTGAAACTTATTTGTGTTTTTTTGAAATTTATTTGAATACCTCATTATTGGAATTTTATTAATTGTGCCTAATTTAATGGTAGTTGACCATTATTAATGGCTTATCCCACTAATCATGGGATATGATTTGAAGAAAGGGTAAATTAGATATTTTATGTTTCCAAATGTGGAAAAATGATCTATCACATTATAAGAAAAGATTGTGGATCTAAGACAATAAAGTGAAATGTTTAGGGACCCGTCGCCGAATCCCCTTTTTTTCCTGATAAAACACTCTTAAAAAACTACTTTTCTTTCAAATTATAGAGGGCATAGAAGAATGCCATATAATATAATAGGCCACAAAGGAAGATGCTTTTATAAAATTAGAGACGCTATGATAGGAGCGTAAGGAAGCCACAGGTGATTTGAGGCAGCTATATCGTTTGGGACCCACATATCTGAGATACAGATGATGGGAATGGGATGTGGATTTTTCAATTTTCATAGGATGGGATGGGTGGAGAATTCGATGCCACCCACCATTGGAGATAAGAATCCGGAATTTTCAACTACGGCTGTGCAGCGGTTTTCGTAAAACCACGGCTCTAAGAAGGCGGTTTTGAGCCCGGTGATCTTTGTATCGTATATATATATAATATAATAAGCATCAGAGGAAGGTGTACATGACCCTTATCAGTTCTCTCCACAGCATTATATAATAGAGATGGCAGTGAGCGGGAACATAGGGATGGCTCCCATCCTTTCCACCGAGGTTTCAACCTCCTTCCTCCTGGCCAGTGAGCCAAAGCAAAGAAAAGAAAAGAAAAAAAAGATTGCAGTGAGTGTAATGGGGTTTCTGGAATGAGATGTATCTCTCGGAGGCTTGTGGCATGGGTCGTTCGGAAAGACTCAAAGAAGTAAGACATTTAAAGTTTTTTTTTTTTCTTGTATTCTTTCCTTCCGATACCCCCCATGCCATGGGATTCCAAGGGGTCCTCTCTTTCCCTTCTCATCCCTTTTTATGTTCTGATTTGATGATGATGAGGATGATTTATCTCTGTATCTTCTTCAATTGCAACAATAGTAAAGGGTCATCCATCCATTACCATGTGGTACGTGCTTCATGTGTTTTTTAACTTCCCTGTTTGCCTTTTGTGATAAGTAACTGAAATACATGGATTTTCTTTCTCGTCCCTTTGTCTCTCTTATGAGCCGAGGATGATGATCTCCACAACCATCTGGTACGTATCTACCGAGTTCTAGAAAGTAAAACCCTGTTGCCCACAAGAATTATTAATTACTTGTATCCAAGACTCCAAATCTTGTGATTACTGAGAATCACTAAAATGTAACTAACGGAGAATGTACAGGATTTTTTAACAGCTTGCATGGCAGATTTCTCACCTTTAATATGCAGATGACACCGTTCTCTTTAGTTCGACTAAGAGGGAAGAGATTTTGGCTCTAAAAAGAATCTTGCGGTGTTTTCAATTGGTCTCGGGGCTGAAGGTTAATTTGTCCAAAAGTATGTTGGTGGGGATCGACTGCAATGAGGAAACCATCCGGTCTTTGGCTGCTATGATTGGATGCAAATCAAGGAGGCTTCCTTTTGTATATCTTGGTCTTCTGATTAGGGAAAAATCAAGATCTAAGGCTCTTTGGGATCCAATTATTGACAAGTTTGAGAAGAAATTGTCCTTATGGAAAAAATATTATTTATCTTTGGGTGGAAGAATCACTTTGATCAAAGCTTCTTTGTCTAATCTCCCAGTATATTATATGTCGCTATTCAAGATGTTGAAGGCAGTGGTGGAAAGGGTGGACCATATTCGCATAAACTTTTTATGGGAGGGTCGGGGGGACAGGAAGAAACTACATCTCTTGAAGTGGAGTGAAGTGATTAAACCAAAATGGAGTGTGGGCTTGGGTCTTGGTAGTTTGGAGAAAAAGAATGTGGCTTTGTTGGCTAAATGGTGGTGGAGGTTTGGAGAGGAAAGGGAAGCTCTTTGGAGGAGAGTCATTGCTGCGAAGTACGGTGAGGACAAATGGGACTGGTGGCCCAATCCTAGCTCAAGATCTCGTAGATTAGGTTTGTGGGGTTCTATTGTGTCTGTTGGAGATGCTTCTTCTGAGTGGGGGAAAGTCCTAGCTAAAGGGGGTGAGTTTTGTTGTGGATAATGGAAGGGATCTTAGGTTTTGGTTGGATGATTGGATTGGGAGAGGACCATTATGTGATTTGTTTCCTAGGGTCTTTAGGGTGATGTCCAAAAAGAAGTCTGCTGTTTGTGAGTGCTTTGAGGTGAGGGAGGGGTGTACATTGTGGGGTGTGTCTTTCAGGAGACGTCTTCGTCTGTCCGAGGAGGTTCAATATGAGGAGTTATTAAGTCTTCTTACTAATGTGTTCTTGTGCAGGGAGTCTAATGATTCTCGAATTTGGAAGCCCTTAGTTTCTGGAGAATTTTCGGCGAAAGCTTTTTACTTAGCTTTTGGGGGTAGCCAACCCTCTAGAGCTACTTCCTCCTTAGTTTGGTTGGGGATGGTTCCTCCCCGGGTGGAAGCTTTTTGTTGGTTAGCAATTGCAGCAAAGATCTCTACGACAGATAATTTAAGAAGAAGAGGGTTGATGTCGAGTGTCATCTCAGATACTTGTGTGATGTGTTGCAAAGAGGAGGAATCTGTTGACCACCTTTTTCTTCATTGTGAGGTTGTGGCAAGTATTTGGTGCCATTTCTTTGGTAGATGCGGCGTCTCTTGGTGCAGTTCAAAAAAAGTTGCGGAGATGGTAGAGTCGTGGAGGGGAGACAGATTCTTTGGTTGCGGTCGTATTCTTTGTTGGATGCTTCTATATGCCATCTTATGGTCCATTTGGAGGGAAAGAAATAATAGAATTTTCAAATCTACCTCTTCTTCGGTAGAGGAGTTAATCTTTAAAATCACCATTACAGTTGCGGAGTGGGCTTTGACGAGAAAAGAATTTTCTAACTTCTCTCTTAATGATGTTATTGTTAACTGGGAAGCTTGCATGGGATGCGGACCAACAAAGGAGAGGATGTCAATTCTTTGGTCTCCTCCCCCACTTGATTGGCTTAAGTTCAATGTCGATGGTGCGGCAAGAGGTAATCCAGGCCCAGCAGGTATTGGGGGTGTTCTTCGTAATAGCAATGATGAGATCCTTTTATGTTTTCAAAGAATGTTGGCATCTGTGATTCCAATGAAGTGGAGGTGCTAGCTATTAACATGGATGAAGCTACGTCCGCTACGGGGCCGCTACGGTCCGCTACGGCCGCTACGGGACCGCTACGGGGTGAGAAAATTCCTACTTTTCAAATTTTTTTAAAATGCATAATAAGACTTTTTTTTTTCTTCTCTCCAAATAACATTTCTACACAACTCTTCTACTCTTTTATGTTTAAAAGAACACCAAAAAACACATTATCTTGCCGAATTACAGTCGATACAAAGAGTTATTCTCAATGATTCTTCTCTAAGTACATCCTATTAGACACCCCCTTTGGTAGATGTATTTTTTTCTCTAGGTACTCTTAAGTCTTGACTTCATGACATAGTTTTTTCTTTTATAAGCCTTTCATTAGTTTCTAAGTTAGCATAACTACGGAACATGAACACATGTGAAAAAAATGATCATTACTATTATTTTCTATGTAGACAGCGATACAGGACCTTATACAGTGAAGGGACCGCTACGCCCCCTTACCTTAGTTACTTTTGCAAAACAAAATACATTTTCTCTCATTTTCTAATATTCTAGATTTTCTAGAATTTTTTCATGTTTTTTTGACGATTTTTCTAAATCGCACCGCTACGCCGCTACGTATCGCCCGCTACGTAGCGTTTTGGCGGCAGGCCGCTACGCCCGCCGCTACCGCTATTTTCATCCTTGGCTATTAATGTGTGATTCCAATGTTCTTCGTTGCTTTAAGAGATATTTTCACGGTGTCCTTATTGTGGAGAGTGACTCTTCTAATGCAATTGCTTGTGTGTCTAATAGAAAGATCAACCATTGGAAACTTCAATTCCTTTTTAATGAGATCCGAGTGTTGTCAACATCTTTTTCCGTGGTCTTCCGTCACGAATTACAATCAGCCAATTCGCTTGCCGATGCTTTGGTTAAACAAGGGGTTGAGAGGGTGTCTGCTTGGGAGGGTATGATTATGTAATTTGTGTTAGATGGGGTACAATCCTTTTATACTTTCCTTTTTTCTCTTTTTGTATTTTCTTTCTCCTTCAATGAAAGTTTTTTTGTTACCGTTAAAAAAAAAAAAAAAATGGAGCTTCCATGGCATTAGACAAAGATGCCTACTCTCCCCTTTCCCATTAGCTATATAGTCATGGAATTCTTCTAAGAGATTTTAAGGGATACCCACCTTTCCTATTTGCCATTACAAACCTTAGTTTTGCTAATGACCATATAATGTTTTTTGTCTATTTTTTTTTTAATTTTAGGCTAATACTCTATATGCAGGCCACTTGAGGGTCCGTTTGTTTGCATTAAAATATATATAGAATTCATACATTAATAGTTAGAAATAAAGATTAGGGTTGCATTTTAAAAAAATGAGCACCGAATATTTTTTTTTTCTTCTGAAAAGTAGAATAAAAAGAACATGGGAAATGAACTACCAGCCATCATGTTAGTAGTTCATTTTCCATCTTCTTTTGATTCTATTTGTCTAAAAAGAAATATTATTTGATGCTTGGTTTTAAAATTCACATTTGATCTTCATTTTTAATCACTTATGTTATTAATTATATGTATTCAATTTCTTTATATTATAAAGCAAAACAAACACGCCCAAGCTTCATTTCTGGGATTTCTCCTGCTATTCTGAGCTTGATATTAATTATATAAAAAAACCCAATCTTCTTTTCTAGTACTATTATCAAGATTCAATCGGTCATAGCAGGCATCCTTGGCACCCCCATTGGTTCCCTTCCAAGTTTATGTCTTGGGCTTCCTCTATGTTCAAAAAGGCTCTCCAAGATGGACTGGCCTTCCATTGTTGATAAGAGTTTGTTCTAGATTGGCTTGTTGGAAAGCTTGCCTCCTCTCCTTCGAGGAAAAACTCATGAAATATGTCTTCTTATCTTTTCATATATTTTGGTGTGCATGCTTCCTTATTCCTAAATTTTTCGTTTGAGATTTCTTTTGGAACCGCTGGGATATTGGGAGATATTTGCATGCTATTGCTTGGGATTCGATTTGTTTGCCTAGGCATTTGGGGGGCCTTGGTATTAAATCCATTCATGAAATTAATAAGGTGGCCTTGCTTCATCAGGTATGAAATTAAATCATCGAACTTATTGGAATTTATGGATTCGAGCAAAGTTTGGGATGTTCATGTCACTTCTTCTGCTTCCTTCGGATGGAGGGGAATTTTATGTTTAAGGCGTATTGTGCTGCCTTATATTCGGCACCTTATTATAGAGGGTAGAGGCACGCGATTTTGGAGTGATCCGTCGTTGCATGGGGGTAGGATTCGGGATATCTTTCCTCAACGTATCATTTATGATCTTCGTCTGGGTTAGAATTTATGGGTTCTTCATTTTATTTCTGCTAGTGGATGGCAACTTCCACCACCAATTTCTGGTGATTCGATTTCATCATGGGAGCTTATTCGTAATATGAAGGACATCCTGAACCATCATTCTTTTTTATGAGATAGGGTGGACCTTAGAAGATAATGGAATTTCAATCTAGGTTCGTGGAATTTTCTTTCTTGGGTGGATTATGTTTGGTTCAGAGGCAGCGCTAAGAAACTTTTTGTTTGTGCATGGATTAGTTTTTAGGTTTGTTTCAAGTTTCTTGTTGGCTCGGAATGTATAATGTGATTCATCCCGTATGTTTTGTCCCTGCAATGCCCGTTTCCTCTACAAGTTTGGAGCATTGTTATGCATATGGTCTAGACTATCTTGCTGATCCTGTGATTAGTTGGGTGGATCATCGATCCAAGTGGCTTATCCTACTCTGTAAATTACTCTTTACTGCTTTATGGCATATCTGGAGGGAGAGAGACTGGGTTTTTGTCACACCTATAAAAGTTCGAAACTCATATCTCATGAAGTTATTTTTATGGTTTTTTTCTCATGCTGTCTATTTGGAGCTTCATGTTTTAAGCCATGTTATAAGCAAGTGGAATTTTCCTTCGATTTCTCACAAAGTTGGGCCTATGTAATTGATGCATCCAATAAAGGAGGACTGGCAGTTTACAATTGCCCACTTATTTCCTTAAATGATTGGCATTCTTGGGCTGATAATGGTAATCCTGTAAGTGCTGCTTCAGTTTCAAGCTATGATTTCTACTCGGCTGTTTACTCTTTGATAACTATGATCCCGCTATATATTGTTATTTCTACTTTTGAGGTGGGTGGTCAAATTCGTTCTGTGCTAATGTCTCCCTCTGTGTCCTTGGAAGTTTCACTCTATAGTTAGAACGATGGAGATTATTTTTAGGCGTAATCGTGTGGCAGATGTTAGATTGATTTCGCATAGCTAACTTGATAACTTGACTATTATTCATGTGCCCGGGATGTAGGCTTTTTATAGCTTCTTGTGGGTTTGATTGTTTCCTGATGCCCAGAATGTGGGCTTCTATCTTAATTTCATATAATCATCTATGGCTATTTGGTTGTCGTACTTTTAGGGCTTTTCCCATTCTAATAATAAAACCTCTACTTACCATTCAAGAAAATTTGCTTTAGTGACTTTCATAAGACCATTCCTACCTTTCTTTGAAACACTTGGGATAAAAATAAAGCCATGCATCCCATTTATTGGGGTATCATATGCAAGTCAAAGCTCCTTGGAGGACTAGGCATTCCTTCTGTTGATGATGAAAATATAGTTGCCTTATGAGACATTGATGGGATCTTGTTAGCTCAAAAATATCCATTTGGCTTGACTGGGTTAGAGCAAAATACATTGAGAACTCTTTGGGATCTTGGTAGTCCATTTCAAGCCTCATATGGATGGAAAGGCATCTTAAAATCCAAGTACTTATTCTGCCAAACTATATGCACCTAACTGGGGATGGGAACAATCCTAGATTTTGGTTGGACCCCTGGCTTCCTTCAGGAAGATAGATTGATAAGAGTTAGAAAAGATCATATTCTAAGGGCTTAGAAAAGATCATATTCTAAGGGCCAGCAGCAATCCTTCTTGAATTGTTGCCGAGTTTACTTCTGACAGTAGTTGGGACTAGGACATCATTAGAGGCTTGCACATTCCTTTCGTTGCTAATAAAATCATGCTTCACCAATTATTCTTAGATGGTCAAGGGGATATTTTTCATTAATTCTGCAGTTAGCATCACGTCATCTCAGTCTGGAAATCCACTGAATTGGTTTAGTTGGATTTCGTTTAGAGGTCACATCCCAACACATTCTTTTGCTGCCAAGCTTTGTTGCCACAAAAGTCTTAAAACCAAGGATTTGAGAGAAGGAACATTGTTTATGGAGACATTTGTGCACTATCTAAAGGGTTCAAGAGGAATCGATGGATCATATATCTTATGTTGTAGCTTTTCAAAAGAGCCGGGATTTCTTTTCCAATTTCATCTTTCAATTTAGCTTCCCCACCATCACTATTTTGTAGAAGCTGTTCCTTACCTTGTTAGTGCACCATTCATAATAAAGATTTGCATAAGGCAGTCTTCTACTTTCCAAGGGAGGTATGACATATTTGACGTGAGAGTGATAGGTGGATTTTCAAGAATCAATAAAGAACCAGCAACAGAGTCTTAAATGAGATCATGCAAGATATTTCTCGTCGAGCATTGTTTCTTCGTAAAAGGCGAGTTGCTATCCACCCACCTCTATGACTGCGCACGCCCTTAGCATTGTGCAAGGTAATGCTAATCTATCCCCCTCCACTTTGTCGTCGTTCTTTGCTTGAGTCCAGATCCCCTCTTTCGTAGAAACAGGGAGATATTATTTCATTCAATGCACATTCACCAGTTGTGTAAAATCTCGTCTTTGATTTTTTTCATTCCAGCATTAGCTAGCATAAGATTTTATACAGTTGGCGAATGTGAATTAGATGAAATAATATCTCCCTGTTTCTACAAAAGGGGGTACTGGACTTTGCTTGCTTATGATAGTGGTTCAACTTTGGAGTTCTACTCTACTCTTCACTCACTTTCAAAGTTGTGATTTCTACATAGACATTTCCCCTCAACCCAACTATTTCAAGGTGTTGATTTTAGTCATTAATGATGTGACCCCCACTCCCCCTATTTTGATTGAGGCCCACCAGGTTATGGCTTCCCTTGGTTTCTAGCTCTCTTTAGATCTCATCGGAACCTTCGAAATCCCACTCTTTTTTGTTCTTTCAAATTAAAACATTTAAAAGATTGGAAGGAGAAGATGATATCTCAAGCTAATAGATATACCACTTGAACCTCGAATAGGGTGCTTGGTTAGTTTCTTTTGGTGAGTGTCTTCCCCATGGCCCTTTATTTTTTTGGGGTCTACCTTCAATTTCTTTTCTTTTTCTTTTGTGTCTCACTGGCGTGTGAGTTTGTATCTTTTCTTCTTTCTTGTTTGTGCCCTATGTTTCCCCCATCTCTTTTGAGATCAACAACAAATGATATCTCCTCTAACAAAACTGGATCATGAAGAAATCCAATTATTTTTAAGTTTTGTGGCTTTTGAGAAGCCTGAATTTGGTTTTCTTTTCAAAGGTTTTTATGTTATAATGTTCATTTGGGATCTTGGGTTTATGTCTTATATTACAGGTTAGTTGAATTAGTTAGTGTGGGTTAACCTGGGTGTAATAGGGTTCGAGGGGCATTTTGGTAAATATATTGGGACTTTTTTTTGGGGCCAAGAAAGCATATATTATATATGGAAAGTTCAACTGACACATGGAATTTTTCTTTTCCCACACAAATTCTCTCTACACACATCACTATAATTTAAAAATTACATTACTTCTTTCTACACACACAAAAAATCCCCAAATTACCCATCCCTCCATTTTCCTCATTCTTCTCACACGTATCCCCTTCTTTTTTTTCCCACACAGATCACAACCGAAACTCTCTACACACTAGGTCAAAAACGTCAAAAAAGCCACACCATTAGGCGTTGTAGAGACTCGGTTCCTGCTGTGGTTATTTTTACCCCATACCTATTTAAAATACCACTGGCTTAATTGTCGTTTTCAGACCTAATTTCAGTCAGCGCCAAAATCACCTTTTTTTTACTTCTTTCAACGCCAAAATCACAAACTTCTCTTCGCGCTCCTCTCTCTCTATCCGTTTCCCTCTCCCGCTCGCTGCACTCTCTCCCGATCTCTACGGATTTCTCATCTCCAGTCGATCTCTCTTGACGTTTTCATCTCTACGGCATCCCTCATCTCTACGGCTTCTCTACGGCTTCCCTCATCTCCATCTCGGCGGCTTCCCACTTCTCCCAATTTCTCTCTCGCTTTGGTACTCTCTCATCTCTCTCTCTTTATATTGTTATTGGGTTAGATGCCGCTGCAAGAGTCTGTACATCTCAAAGCCCTCTTCTTCTAAAATGGTCAATGGTGATCCCATTTTAAGAAGTCGGAGAAGGAAGCTCTAAAAGATCCAGATCAAATAATAAAGGGAGTTTACATGGATGATGGAACCCCTTACCTTCTCTAATATTATTAACATTCATCTCGATTTCTGGTTTTTACACAGTCACCTTTAGCCTCTTGAAAACATTAATCACCACCTTGACCAACAATTAAACATGTTTTTTTTTTAATCATGTTATCAAATTTACATAATAATTTTTAAATAGATAAAAAACCCTTATCTTGGACCACTCTGTAGTAATTTAGGGAACACTTGGTGCTCTCTTCCAGTAGTTTGAATCCATCAATGCATCATAACGTTTAGAATGGTTGAATTTGGAGAATCCGATTAAAAAGGCTTGGTGTTAGAGATTCCCTCACGCATAGGTTTCTCATATATATATATATATATATAAACACCATCCCTATGATTAAAATAACGTTGGTTGCAATACAAAATTATTGTCTCATCCCTACTCTAAGCATAGTTACCAGGGTATTTTTGCCAAAGTTTAAACTACTATAGTTCATTTTCAAGGTTTATCTAACAAAGCGTAGAATGTCTCATCCTTTTAATTGACTAGTTTTCGATGAAAACTCATTGTCAGAAGACCCTTTTCCAGCTTTTGACCACTTTTTAAGGTGGTTTAGTCAGACTAGCATTGTCACTGTACAACTCATTCAATTATGATCGATTCTTTTCAACGGAGCCCATGTACTCCTTCAAGACTAATTTTGCCCAATTCTGACCAATTCAATTTAGACTATCAACCGAAGATGGTAACAACTCTGGTTATGATAAGTTTAACCTGATCCATTGAGATCCCTACAATGAACAATCTAATTTAAAAAAATCATGTAATGCTGTGAGGGTTAGTTGACATCTAAACTGTATTTGAGTGATCTGATGGAAGCAGATGGAGAAGAAGGTATTGCTAATAGAGACGTGTTTTTTAATAGATCAAAATTTATTTTCAGAATGGTGAGATTTATCATAATATAACTATATAGTCTACATATCATTTGGTTTATGATTCTCATTGTAGAAAAGGAAATCAGAAAAAAGATAGGAGCATAGATAGGAAATACATGAAGCATAGGACCATATTATATTACCTTTAAGGCTCTATTTGATATGAGATTGCACTAATGACTTCTAAGCAACGATGCAATTTATGAAGAATTTTGGGCAAAAATGAAAAATCAGATCTGCCCCAATCTCCTCTATTTTGGGGAGAAATTTGCCCAATCTCGCTAAGAAAGCCGAAGGCTAAAAAAATTCTCCTCTATATATATATATATATATATATATATATATTTGTAAAAATAAACCAAAATCTCAAGAATCTAGATCCTCTATTTTTGTGGATAGAAGCAACCTACCAAGCGGGTTCTTCCCTTGCGTTGCCTTCAACAAATCCGGACCACCTCTCTCTTTGATTAAAACCATCATATGCATATTTGCACTGGACGTTAGTTCATAACAATTTACATTCAATTTTGGTTCTGCCATCTTTGTTTTGTTTATAGTGTTGGTTGGAAGGTTTTCAATATAATTGTATATGAGTCTCTTTAATATAGGGTTTTTTAGTTGTTCCTTTTGTATGAGTTTTCATTGTTGGATTTTGGTTGTTTTATTTAGAATAAAAAAGAAATTCTTATTACAAAGGGAGATGAACTTGTAGAGACGGATCATGATCAAGCTCATCCTATCAAATGTCCAATGCAAAACTGTGTTTGTAACCTATTAGTTCTTCAGTCTCTGTCTGTTTCTTGTTATCTCCATCTACGAGTTGTGTGTTTTGAGTTTATTTCTATGATGGATTGGATGTCATATATGATATGTGGGATTTGTGGGTTCTACCTAAAGTTGGATTGCCACGACTTTGTGCTCTTATTTTAAAAGTAAAGTACTATTTTATATGCTGGTGTGCTTCAAAGTTTTACATGTCCATGAATGCACTTGAATCCTTGCACCTTGCACCTATTTGTGCCTTGGTGCAAGTTGATGCATGTAAACAAAATAATTATCTATTGCAAGTATAACTTTTCAAAATAAAATTTTCATGAATAAAAGTAAGTGGATAATTTTATAAATTTTATCAATGGGAAGGTGAGTAAAGAAAATTAAAACCTAAGCCCATCCTAAACCCAGCAAAGGTCAAAGTCAAGAAACTCATACCTACCCCGAACCAAAATAACTCATTACCAAGCCTGGCTCTAATTGGAAAATATCATATTTTATAGTTCTTAAAAAAAAAATTGATCTCAATTTATACAAAAATATCATATTTCAAGTTTCTACTAAAAACTTGTTTGTATTAACTATTTATTTAAAATCTCAATTATGTTATTCTTAAGAAAGCCTATTAATTTTATTTATTTATATCAAAAAATTAAATAATTTTTTTATGACTTCCATTGCACTTTCTTAGCACGGGCATTTTGCTAGTTCATAAGAAAACTAACCTACAAGTTGCTAATGATCTTAAACCTATAAGTTTATGCAATGTGAGTTATAAGATAATCTCTATAGTAATAACAAATAGACTACAAAAATCCTTGGGAAAATTATAAGTCCTTTCCAAAGTGCGTTTGTGAAAGATAGAATGATCATGGACAAATATAGTGGCTCGTGTGGTTCTTCCCTATTTTAAAATAGAAAATGAAAAACAAAGTGACGGGACCAAAATTGGATATAGCAAATGCCTATGACAAAATAGAATGGGATTTTTAGGAAAACTATGCTTTGAGTCTCTAATTTCAAAAACCAAGAAAAGAATCCAATCTTGGTTATCTCAAGCGACAAGAACACGTTGGTTAAATCTGTCACTTCATCTATGCCTGTGTATAATATGTCCGCTCTTCTTATTCATAATACGTACAACTTTAGATTCTATAGATAAAAGGATGATTGTGGTGGGATAATGAAGATGGGAAAAAGAAATGCCATAGCATCAAATGGAGTGAATTATGCACACCTACTGATGAAAGAAGGTTAGGTATTAGAAGACCAATTAGGAAATAATAAATAAATAAATTGGCCTTAATTATCAAAACTTATTGGAGATGTTTAACAAACGAAAATCTGTTATTATTCCGCCATCTTGAAAGCCAAGTATTGCCCCCAACAAGTTTTCGAGGTAATCCAAATTCAGAATGGATAATTCATGATTTTGGTGAGGCTTTGTGGATGCAACTAATTTTATCAATGATAATGTTAGCTGGATTATGGGTCATGGTAGTGATATTTTGATGCAGTTTTGTGATTAGATCTCTTCTGCAAAAAGAACTCAGGCAGTATCTCAAATATCTAATCCCAATCTAAAATTCAAAGATCTGTGGAATGATTATATATAGCGGGTGGGATATCCTTTGGATTTCAAATGCTTTTTTTTTTTTTTTTTTAATCGGTAACAATAACTTATATTAAAAGAGAAAATAATACAAATAAAGAGTACAAGAGAAAAGAAAAGGAGAAAGAAACACAGAAGTATAAGAGTAATGTACCCTCTCACACCACAACCACATAATAAAACCCTCCGAAGGGAAAACTCTCTCAACACCTTGCTTGGCTAAAGCATCCGCCATCATGTTTGATGACCTGCTTTTATACTGAAAGCTAACATTAATGGCGGTGGATAAAATCCGGATTTCATTGAAGAGGAACTGAAACTTCCATGGATAAGCCTTCCGGTTCGAAAACCCAACTCATAGCATTAGAAGAATCATTCTCCACAATAAGATCGCCATGGTAGTATCTCGAAAAACATCGAAGAGATTCCAGAATAGCTAAAACTTCAGCTTCATTAGAGTCACAAACCCCCACATATTTAGAGAACATAAATAAAACGTCCCCATTGCAATTTCGAAGCACCCCTCCAACACCAGTTGGTCCAGGCTTCCCTCTGGCGGCCCCATCAACATTGAATTTAAACAAACCAATAGGAGGAGGAGACCAAAGAATAGATTTTCTTACTTTGATTGGGCCACACCCCATACATGATTCCCAATTAATAAGTATGTCGTGAAGAGAAAAATTAGAGAATTCCTTTCTACCCAAAGCCCACTTCGCGATCATTAAAGTAATCTTAGAAATCAATTCCGCAGAAGTTGAGGAGGAACCCCTAAAAATTCTATCATTTCTTTCCTTCCAAATGGACCATAAAATAGCAAATAGAGTTATCCTCTAAAGAATACGACCACAACCAACAAAAACAACCTCCCAACCAAGACTCTGCCACATTAGCAATTTTCTCAGGACAACACCAATCAACACCGCACCTACCAATAAAATGGCCCCAAACACTGGAAGTAAACTCACAATGAAGAAGAAGATGGTTCACCGACTCCAACTCCTTATGACACATCACACAAGTGTCATTGATGGTGGGTGATGTCAGTCCTCTTCTCCTCAAGTTATCCGCCGTGAGATCTTAGCTGCCATTGCTAACCAACAAAAAGCCTCCACTCGGGGAGGAACCAAACCCGTCCAAATAAGGGAAGAAGGAGCTCTAGGGTGATGGTTCCCCTCCAAAGTCGAGTAGAAGGCTTTCACGGAGAATTCTCCTGATATGGATGGCTTCCAAATCCTAAAATCCTTAGAAACCCTGCACAAAAAAACATTAGAGAGAAGACTCAACAATTCCCTAGACTGGACATTCTCTGACAAACGAAGACTTCTTCTAAAGGTCACATCCCATAAAGTACAGTCATCCCCCCACCTCATAACACTCACTGACAACAGACTCCTTATTGGACACTAATCTAAAGACCCTAGGAAACAATTCACATAAGGGACCCACCCAACCCAATCATCCAACCAAAACCTAATAGCCCTCCCATCCCCCACCACAAAAACCACCCCTTTGGACAACACTTCCCCACTAACAGAAGACAAATCCACAACTGAAGCAATTGCACCCCACAAACTCAATCTACGAGATCTATGACCCGGATTAGGCCACCACCCCGAATTGTCCACCCCATACTTGTCAGCAATAACCTTCCTCCAAAGAGCCTCCCTCTCATCTCCAAACCTCCACCACCACTTCACTAATAAAGCCGCATTTTTATACTCCAAATTACCAAGGCCTAAGCCCCCACATGACTTTGGTTTAATCACCTCACTCCACTTCATTAAATGCAATTTTTTTTTATTACTCTTACCCTCCCAAAGAAAGTTCCTGCGGATACGGTCTAGTCTTTCCACCACCGCCTTTGGCATCTTGAAAAGCGACATATAGTACACTGGGATGTTTGACAAGCAAGCTTTTATCAAAGTGATCCTTCCGCCCAAAGATAAATATTGTCGCTTCCAAGAAGACAACTTCATCTCAAATTTGTGAATGACTGGATCCCACAAAGACTTAGATCTTGACTTCACCCCTATCGGAAGGCCCAAGTATAACAGGGGTAGTCTCCCCCATTTGCAATGCAACATGGCTGCCAAAGACTGAGTGATCTCTTCAAAGCACCCCCACTCCCACCAAACAACTTTTGGAAATGTTAACCTTCAAACCTGAAACCAGCTGAAAACACCGCAAAATTCTTTTAAGAGCCATGATTTCCTCCCTTTTAGTGGAGCTAAAAAAGAATCGTATCATCTGCAAATTGCAAGTGAGTGATAACCTCCCCATTTCTACTAGCCTCAAACCCACTTATCACTCTCATCTCTTTAGCTTTCACCAGAAGAGAACTTAGAGCCTCCACCACAATTGTAAATAAAAAAGGGGGAGAGGGGATCCCCTTGTCGGATGCCTCTGGAACCTTTGAACAACTTCGAGGGAGAGCCATTGACCAACACAGAGTAAGATGAAGTCGAAATACACTCATGTATCCATCGTCACCAAGTTTCCCCAAATCCAAATCTGAGCATCATGTAATCGACAAAATTCCAATCAACATGATCATAAGCCTTCTCCAAATCAATCTTTAAAAGGACCCCATCAACTTTAGACCTTTTTCTTGAATCAATTAGCTCATTCGCAATCAACACGCCATCAAGAATCTGTCTTTTTGCCACAAAGGCCCCTTGGAAAGGATTGAAAATGAGAGGCATAACACTCTTCAGACGGTTTGCCAAGAACTTAGCTAACAATTTATACCAACACCCCACAAGGCTAATAGGTCTATAATCACGTAGTTCCACAGGATTAGGCACTTTAGGGATGAGGGTTAAGAAGGTTGCATTCATCTCTCTATTAATTCTTCTCCTCCTATGAAACTCGAAAAGCATATCACTGAAATCTTCTTTTAGGAACTCCCATCCTGCTTTTATGAAAGAAAAATTAAACTCGTCTGGACCTGGAGCTTTATCCCCATCACATTCTTCTAAGGCTCTAGCAACTTCCTCTTCCTCAAACTCCTTTTCTAACCATCTTTGAACATCTTGTGGAATTGAAGGAAAAGAAACCCCATCAAGCTTAGGCCTCACGACATTTTCACCACTATAAAGATCTTCGAAATAATGAGCAACTGCTTCCTTGACTTTAGAAGGATTCTCCAAAACTCTACCACCTTGTCTTATCTACCCCAGGAAATTTACTCTACTCCTCATAGAAGCCAAACGATGGAAGAAACTAGTATTTTTATCACCCTCCTTAAGCCAAGTCACTCTTGATTTCTGCCTCCAAGAAATTTCCTCCCATCGATTTAAGTCCCAAATTTTTTTGGTAGCAGTACACCTAGCTTCGAACTCTTCTGGCCTCAAATCCCGGCTTTCCCCTTCTCTATCAATATCATCCACCAGTCTAGAAAAAGTTTCTCTTGATTCATCAATCCTACCAAAGACATCTCTATTCCACTTTTTGATGCAATCTTTAAGAACTTGAAGCTTTCTACATAACTTATAACCAGAGTAGCCTGCAACTTCCACTTGATTCCACCATGAACGAGCCAAAACCAGGAAGTCTTTGTTCTCCAGCCAACAATTCTCAAAACGAAAAGGTTTAGGGCCCCAATCAACAGAGCTAGAACACAATTTGATAGGACAATGATCTGAGATTAGTCTCGGAAGGGCTATCTGAATGGTACCAGGAAAATGGTCATCCCACTCCTTAGATAATAAAAACCTGTCAATTCTACTCATAGTCGCCTGATGTCTAAGATTGGACCAAGTATACCTTCTCCCTTGGAGTGGAAGATCAATAAATTCATTATCACTAATGAAATTAGAAAATAACTCCATCGAGCGAGAAGTGGAGCTCCACCCTTTCTTCTCATGAGGAAATCTGACCATATTAAAATCTCCACAGAAAACCCAAGGAATAGGCTATTGGGATTTCACATTAGAAAGAAAATCCAAAAAATCACCTCGCTCAGACTACACATTCGGCCCATATACATTGGCAAAAGCCCAAACAAACCCATCATTAACTCCCCGAACCTTAACAGCCAAGACTCTATCAGCCAAGACGACATCCTCCATCACTAACACATCCTCATTCCAAATAGAAATTAGCCCACCTGAAGCCCCAGTGGAGGGGACCCAACTCCAATCACACCTTCGATTACCCCAAATTTCCCGAATAACATTGTTAATATTAGAAGACACTTTAGTCTCCTGAAGAAGTAAACAATCAATTTTTTGCTTCCTGATCAACTTTCTAATAGCTAGCCTTTTCTCAGGCCTACCAATCCCCCTTACATTCAAAGAAACAATAATCATAATGATAAGAAAAGCACCTCAAAAGGACAAGGGTAAACAAGAAATATCAAAGCTTACCCTCAATCTCAGCAACCTCCACCTGAATTAGCTGCTGCAGTATCTCTGCTTCATTTTCTTCTAAAGAGATGCCCAACTCTTTGCCTAACTCAAGAGTCTCAAAAGCTTCCTCCGTAGCTGCAGCAACAACATCCATCTCACAATTTGAGGCGTGCTCCACTAGCCCACCTTCCTTAGCTGGATTGTTCGTATTACCGGCATTGTTCTTGCTTTCAGCATTGTCCCCTGTCTCCAAAAGAGCAGATCCTTGTGCATTTGCCTCATGGGAAGAGTCATCCTTATTCCCCTCTACCCTGAGTGAAGTGGACCGAAGTTGCTTCCTACCCCTTCTCCCACGCCTAGATCTTGAAGCCCGAAGAAAACGAATATGTTTTTGCCATATAGTCTTTAGAGCCACACCTGAAGGGATAGACCCATCAAAACTCTACTTAAAGGAGGGAACCCCAGTAGCCTGAGAGTCAAGCACAACATCATCGTCTGAGATGGGGCCATGAGCTACTTCTAAAGAAACACCACTTGTGGCCCTAATAACCATCTGACCCAAAACTTGTGGCCCACTCTCTAGCATGTCTGACCCAGCAATAATCCCAAAGATGTCGAAGGCATTTGTAAAATCTATATTCTCAATGTGAATCAGAAAGACAAAAGAGTGGACCTTCACTAAAGATGGGAAACTTTCTATCAAATCTACTTACAAAATCCTTACTCAAAAGTTATACTAATTGCAAGAACAATAGAATAAATTGAAAGCAGTTTTGGAAGAAAAAAAAAAACCACTTGCCTCAAATGATTAAACAATTTAGATAGAAGTGCCTTAAAAGAGCTATTCTAATTAGAAAGTGGATTGGTCCTTAAGTAGGTTGTTCTTCTAGTGTCCAATTTGTAACAACATGCACTTTTTCTTTTGTGATCATGCAAGGGCTATTTGATTCATCTCTAGCCTTGGTTTCCTATTTCATTCGAACAATAATATAGGTGTTTTGGATCGGTGGAAGAATTTATGGGGTTGAACAATGACTTTGGTACGCAAAAAAGAACCACACCTCTCTTCTATTATTCTTGCAACATGGTGGCAGTGTGGAAAGCTAGAAATAATTTTATTTTTAAAGGAGTGCCTTGTTCAATAGTATTTGTAGACCAAATTGTGCAAGTGCTCATTATCGATATTATCGGTCAAGGGTCTCAAGGGTCTCTTCCTCTAAAGAAGCAGAGGAACAGGCTATCCTCCTTGAGTTGAAAGGAAGCATTTAGAAGAGGGTTCAATGAGATGGTTCTTTTGTAAGATGGATGCTAAGGGAGTTATCAATGGCATTAATGGGAAAGAGGTCTGGGCACTCAGGCCCATCATTTTGGACAAAAGGTTTTTGACTACTTTTATTTATGTTCCTACGAATGAGAGCTTGAGGTGGCTCATTTTGTTTTTGGGATGGTTTCGTTCCGTATTGGGTGTGGGGTTTGAATTTGATTGCTCCTCCCTAATTCGATTTTCTATTTACCAAAAAAGAGGATGTGTGAATCACCATCTTCAGAAAAATCATTTGACCTATGGATAGCGGCAGGTTGGGTTTCTTATGGGTTAATGTAAAACCAAAACCAGCCAATACACCTGTCCCTCGTACCGGATGCATCAAAATCACGTTTGATACCAGTTAACCTTTATTAATTTTAAGATATTAAAAGTAATATCTTAAAAGTAAGAAAAGGTAACTGGCATCTGATCTTCTTTTAACATTACTTATTTTAATTGCCTCCCTTGTAATTGCTTTGTTTAGTCTCTTAGGTCACGTTTGGCAACCTAATCTTTAGGGAAAATATTTTTTTTTTATTTCCCTAAATTTGTGGTAAATCCATATTTGGCAATTGTAAATTCTCGATGATTTGGATCAACGAAAATCTTCATTTGTTAGGATTTTCAAATCCGACCAACCTTCATAAGAATTGAAAATCCTTACTTGAATGGATTTGCGCACCGAACTCTATTTTTCTCAGCTATATGCATTGATACACACCAAATATCAATGTAAGATCCTCAACTATACAAATCCCCAACGAAAAATCCTTGTTCCAATGGTAGTGAAGAATCATTAGATCTATAGATTTCTCGCCTGTTACCAAACATGCCCTTAATGAAATTGCTTTTCTCGCCCAAAAAAAGAGAAGATATTAAATATAATATATTAAAACAATACTACTATATTATATATACCATGTACAATACCAAATGGGCTTAAAAAAAAGAGTTTTTTTTTTTAAATGGCGTTCTATTGATAAATGTATAAAATGATCATAAATAGTAAGAAAAGCTGGATCCGTTAACCCACCCCTAATATTTATAAGCCATTCAAAGGTTATCATTTATTAGATCATTTCTTCGTTGCCTTGTATCATATGGCCGGCAACGACATTGAGCTGATTTCATCGACGCAGCTAATGTGAAAAAGAGTCTCCGACATTTACAAACAGCAGCAATAACTCCAATTAACAATAACAAGCAGCACAATGCAAAAGTACCCAAACCTAGGTCTTCAATTCAATTCTTGTTTCAAATTAACCCATTTTAGAAATAAAAGTAAGAATACAAGGACCAGTCTCTGTAGGAATTTAAAGATAACATGCCCTAAAAACTGCAATTTCATCTCAAAAGAGAGGATTGAAGACGTACCCCTTGAATATTGTCCTTTAAACATACAAAGCACCAGCAGTGATATGACCAAAAACTGCAAAGATAAGAGAACAAACCACATGGAAAAGACTACACGGACAAGTAGATAACATTTTGGTGATTGCCACATTGCAGTAAAAATGAAGCACCCACAGCAATGGACTCCCAGCATTGAAGGTGAAACCAATGCCCATAACGTTTCCAATCTTTAGGCTGTCTTTGGTTTGAGACCCTTCTTCTTGGACCTCTTTGGCATCGAGTTCTTCATTCCCAGGAAAAAGAGCAATGCCCCAAAGAGAGCCAAATTCTGCCAGCAGATGAAAAACCAGTGGATCAAAATCTTTCAGAGACAACTTAACGTTGAATTTTGATCATGACTAACCTGGGTAAACTTCACGAAAAGTTGTAGAAATTCTGGCTTATCCACATCATAGTTGTAGAAGTCATACAAAATAGGTGAAAAAAATGCTAAATGCAGGACCTGCAAAGAATACTTGCCTCAGACTAATAATATTACTATTACTATTTTGAATGGTTCAGAACTTCATATCAACAATATTATCAACCAACATTCTAAACACCATGGTCCATGGATTAGAAAAGTCCAGCAAAAATAAGATGGGGGATACAAACCAGGAGATATGCTCCAAAAGAGCTACCAAAGATGAACAGTATGCCTCCCATCCCCTTCATAGCTATAGCTGCAACAACTAGATGCTTAATCTGCAGAGCATTAGTCACCAGTTAAATAGGTTGTGATGCATGCACATGGAAAACAAAAGGGAAAAAGGGGAGAAAGGAATGTTTCTCACTTCAAGCTTTGGCACCTGTAACCCAAGATAAGAGGTCACATGCTTTGTAAATCGGATATACTTAGGTCTCAATGACTTCGCTGCAGGCCCACCATCGATCCCAAATTCATTAAATCTGAGCAGGCAGAGAGGTGAATCCAAGTTAAGCACACACATGGCTGCATGTTATCCACAGCGCAAGTAATACTCTTGAACTGAACTCCAGAGAGCTCGAAAGAAAGATTGAAAAGCAATCTACTTTGCCTTTTTTTTTTTTTTTTTTTTCTTTTTCTTTTGGGGGGGGGGGGGGGGGGGGGGTAAATTCAGCTTCTTACTCTACAAACATTAACCAAGTCGAAACATCTCATAGAGAAATGGAAAGAAAATCAAACAGTGATTCTTCAACTAATGATTCACCATTGCTCTTGTAGGTTTAAAAAAAAAAAAAAAAATTCAAACATTAAAGTTGAATAGCAGTCGTCATCATCATCAAAGTCCTATCCAAGCTATGGTGGGGTCCTACATGAAATTTGTTTCGCTGTTGCAGTCTATCATGCGCCAAATCCTCGGATAGGTGTCACTTCTTCAGATATATCCTTACTAGTTTCATCCATGTGCTCTTTAGCCTACCCTTTTTACTTGAGGGACAATAAGCCTACATAGAAAAATCTTTCCTCATTGGAGCTGTTGTTGGCCTGCGATGGACATATTCAAACAATTTCAAACGAGTCTCTCTTGATTTATTATCTATTGATGTTACTCCCTCAATGCTCCCAAACACACTCATTTATTATTCGATCTTTTCTAGCTTTACCAAACATCCATCTCAATATTCTAATCTTTACAACACTCACTTTTGCATGTGTTGTTTCTGTTAATGAGGCCCAAACTCACAGGCCCATTTAGGCCCAGTCATTGTATTTTATTCAAAGCACACATGTACATACTTAGTTTGTTACCTACTTTTTAGGATCTGAGATATGATCAGATACTGTTAATTGGATGTACTTAGGGCATTCAGCCCCTACATATATGAAACACAGTCGACCCTCAAAGGACACAGTATTCAGCACATCACAGTTTTTGTTTCCGTCTCTCACATTGACATGATATCAGAACCAGTCGACAACTAGTGCTTCAGTTATTCTTTTCTTCAAGATCCAATGATTTGTGGATCCTCCTAGTCATCTTCCAAGATCTGGAAGCCATTCAGAGACCAAATCTTCAGCCTGATCGCCTGTGATCATCCCTGATCAACTCAGATCAGACATGGCCCCCCTGCGATCATCATCACCATATCAGCGGAATCAGCCCATCTTGGTCGCCTAGTTCTCTACTTATTTATGAAGAATTTTTCAAGATTTATGGATCATCAGAGGTAGGCCTTCTACTATTTTTTGTGAAAAATCAGTTTTGTCCACTTGTTTTCATCTCAGCCGTCCAAAATTTTGGATTTAGATTTGTTATGCCTGGGACCACTACTAATAGTTGCGAAAATACTCTTCCCTTCCATCCCCACTCTTTGATCTGACCATTGATCATCTGCTGGGGCCCACGTGGGCATACTTCCACTAACGTCCAGGACGACTTTCTGCACTGTTCTGTGTTTTTTTTGCTGTGGCTGTTTTTTGTTGCTGTATTCTTGCTGTCAAACTTTTTTGTTCTCTTGCTGCCTATTGATTTCATAAATAGTTGCATAAATCTGCTGTTAAACCATCCCCATCCTCAGATCTGTCCACAGATCACTTGATGGGGCCCACGTAAAGAACTACACAGGGACGACAGGATCGTTTGTCATTCTGTGTACTGTTTTATGTACTTTTCATTCTGTGCCTCTGGGAAATGTTCTGGGCGTCTTCAAACACAGATCTTGGCTTGATCAGAGGATTTGTTGCTACATGATTGGTTTGTTCATCATTCTGCTGGTTCATCTGAATCGTTGTTACAAATGGAGAAATCTGAAATCAACTTAATTTAGTTTAATGGCAAAAATTATCCATCTTGGGCCTTTCAATTTGAACTTTACCTAGAGGGTAAAGAATTATGGGGACATATCTTTAGCACTGATCCAAAACCAACAGAAGATGATAAGAAAATTGTGTCCCGGAACACAAAAGATACTAAGATCAAATCTTGGATTCTTAAGTCCATGGAACCACAGTTTTTCATGAATTTGAAACCATACAAAACTGCCAAAGATATGTGGGACTATATGAAAAAAGTGTATCATCAGGGGAATTCTGCCTGACAGTATCAGTTGGAATTTGAAATTGCAAATTTAATGCAAGGGACTTCTTTCATTCAAGAATATTATTCTGGTTTCCAGAATTTATGGACAGAATTAGATGAAATCAAATATGCAAATATCTCTGCACAGGCTCTTCCCGAATTGCAAATAATACTAACAACTAGTCATCGGGATCAATTTCTTATGAAATTAAGGCCTCAGTATGAATCGGTCAGATCTAATCTCATGAGTAGGATACCTTCTCCATCACTAGATGAGTGTCTCAATGAATTACTGCGGGAGGAACAGAGACAATTGACTCAATTTGGTGTGCTCCAACAAGCTACTCCTGGTACTATTGATGTTGCCTATAGTGTACCCATTCCCTATCAACCACCAAACTCACCAGTAACTGTTGCTTATTCTACCAAAGGAAAACAACCAAGCAGAGATACTAGTAAAGTGCAGTGCTTCAAGTGTCAAAATTTCGGCCATTATGCAAATCAGTGCAAGTAGAGGATCTGCAATTATTGCAAAACATCTCGACATTCAATCAATGAATGCCGCAAATGCCCTCAGAACATAAATCCAAAAGTTTACCAGGCGGTTACTAGCACTATTAATTCACCTTCCATATCTTCTTCTGCCCCTACTTCTGCTGTTCCAATTACCCCTGACATGATCCAACAGATGATGATCCTCCAGGCCTTTTCTACTCTTGGTATCTCTGGTAAAAATCACTCTCACTGGTATTTTGATTCTGGTGCCTCCAATCATCTGACATCATCATCAAAAAACTTCTCCACAATTAAACCATATGATGGACGGATTCAGGTCCATGCTGCTAATGGTACCACAATACCAATTACCTCTATTGGTGATATTTCTCATTCTCTACCCTTACATGATGTTTTCTGTTCACCAACTCTTTCTACCAATTTAATCTTTGTCGGTCAATTGGTTGATAATAACTGTAATGTTTCTTTTTCCTCCTCTGGTTGTGTGGTGCAGGATCAAGAGACGGGGAAGGTGATAGCGAAGGGGCCTAAGTGTGGGCGTTTGTTTCCTCCACATAGTAACACCGAATCCAAATATGACTTTGTTTGCTTTATCAATTGTCTCTAAGAATAATGTGCAGTTGTGGCACAATAGATTAGGCCATCCCAATTCAACAGTTTTGTTATCTTTGTTAAATTCTGTTCATATTAATAAAATGAAGTTTTTATCATCAGATGTTGCTCTTGATTGCACCACTTGTAAGCTAGGAAAGACTAAAACTTTGTCTTTTCCATTACATGTTTCTTCTGCTACCAAATGTTTTGATTTAGTACATAGTGTTGTATGAGATGTTGCACCAATTGTTTCTCATTCACAGTATAAGTATTTTGTGACTTTCATTGATGATTATAGCCGTTTTACATGGGTTTATTTTCTACATGCCAAATCTGAAGTCTTTGATGTGTTTAAAAAATTCTTGAATTATGTTCAAAATCAATTTTCAACATGTATTAAGGTTTTTCGTACAGACTCAGGGGGGGAATATGTGCCTGCACAATTTCAAGCATTTTTACTAGACAAAGGGATTTTATCCCAACAAAGTTGTCCCTACACTCCCCAACAAAATGCTGTTGCAGAACAGAAAAATCGTCATCTTCTAGATATGGTCAGGTGTTTATTATTAGAATCCTCCGTTCCACCTAGATTTGGCCAGAAGCTTTAACCACTGCTACTCATATCATCAACTGCCTTCCTTCTCCAAAACTTCAAAACACATCTCCACATTTCTGTCTTTTCAAAATTGAACCACAATACACACATTTACACACTTTTGGTTGTGTTTGTTTTATTCATCTTCCCACACATGAACGTTCCAAATTATCGGCACAATCTGCAAAATGTACCTTTCTTGGTTATGCTTCCCAACAAAAAGGTTTTATTTGTTATGACCCCACCTCCAAGCGTATTCGGATTTCTAAAAACGTTGTCTTCTTTGAACACCAGTACCTATTTCAGTCTTATCCTGATTCATCTCCAGAAATCTCTTTTTCTAAAGTACCATCCTTTGATGATGAATGACTTCCTTCACCTCTGCGATTTCATCCGGACAAGGTGTATGCTCGTCGACAAGGAACAAATGCCACTACTTTGCCTCTTCTGCAAGAACCGGCCCGGAATCTTGCTCCAGCATCAGATTCACCTCAACTTGCTATTCGTCATTCTTCTCGTATCTCTCGCCCACCAAATCGATACGGTTTTTCTCATTCTTCATATTTCGCTACTTTATCATCTGTTTTCATTCCTACTTATTCACAAGCAGCAAAGCAGGAATGCTGGAGACAGGCTATGGAAGAAGAACTTAATGCTCTAAAGCAGAACCAAACATAGGTTGTTGTTCCATGCCCAGCCTCGGTTAAACCTATTGGGAGTAAATGGGTTTACTCTATCAAATTAAAGGCAAATGGTACTTTGGATAGATACAAGGCAAGGCTTGTGGCCCTTGGCAACAGATAGGAATATGGCATCGACTACAAATAAACTTTTGCGCCTGTCGCAAAAATGACCACAGTTCGCACCATCCTTGCCATAGCAGCATCTCAATCTTGGCCCCTTTTCTAATTTGATGTGAAAAACGCCTTTCTTCATGGTGATCTTAAAGAGGAAGTTTACATGCGACTACCTCAAGGTTTCCCAAAACCATCCGAAGGACAAGTTGCTCTTTTGAAATGGTCCTTGTATGGCCTAAAGCAAGCACCAAGAGCAGGGTTTGACAAATTCAAGCATGCTTTACTCAAGCCGCAAGTCGCAGTTTCAACAGAGTCCTTATGATCCATCATTGTTTTTGCATCAGAAATCTACAGGAATCACCATTCTTCTAGTATATGTAGATGATATCAATCACTGGCATAGATACAGCCATGATTGAAGATCTCCAACTTTCTCTGCATCAATCTTTTCAAATGAAGGATCTGGGTCCTCTGCAATATTTGATGGGATTGGAAGCTCATCACTCTGAGAAGGGGTTGATTTTGCATCAACATAAGTATACTATGGATTTAATTGAATCAGCAGGCCTGTCAAACTCCACACCAGTGGATACCCCTCTGGAATTGAATCTTAAACTCTATACTGACAGTGGTGATTCCCTTCCTGATCCGACATATTATCGACAACTTGTCGGTAGTCTTATATATTTGACTACTACTCGGCCTGACATCAGTTATGCAGTCAACTTGATGAGTTAGTACATGACAAAGCCCCATCATCTCCATTTAGCAGCTGTTCGACGAATTACTCGTTATCTTCTTGGCACTTCTCACAAAGGCTTGCTTTTTTCTTGTTCGCTCTCCAATGACATTGACTGCCTATTCTGATGCTGATTGGGCAGGTTGCCCTGATACTCGTCGGTCCACAACAGGCTGGTGCATGTTCTTAGGTGATGCTCTTATTTCATGGAAAGTGAAAAAACAGGACAAAGTTTCTAAATCATCAACTGAGACAGAATACTGGGCCATGTCTGTCGCATGCTCCGAAATTATATGGCTTCGTGGACTCCTTGAGGAACTTGGCTTCTCACAAACCTCTCCCACACCATTACATGCAGATAACACCAGTGCCATTCGGATAACTGAAAATCCAGTGTTTCATGAGAGAACTAAACACATCAAGGTTGCTTGCCATTTTATCAGGGATGAATATCTACGCGATGTTATTTCTCTCCCGTTTATCTCCTCCAGCCTCCAAGTTGCTGATATTTTTACCAAAGCACTTCCTCGACCACGTCATCAATTCTTGACAGACAAATTGATGCTGGTTGATTCATCGGCAACAACTTGAGGGGGGGTGTTAATGAGGCCCAAATTCGCAGGCCCATTTATGCACAGTCATTGTATTTTAGTCAAAGCACACATGTACATACTTAGTTTGTTAGCTACTTTTTAGGATCTGAGATATGATTAGATACTGTTAATTGGATGTAATTAGGGCATTCAGCCCCTACATATATGAAACACAGTCGACCCTCAAAGGACACAATATTCAACATGTTACAGTTTTCATTTCCGTCTCTCACATTGACAGTTTCATGATTGGCCAACATTTTTCTCTCAGGTCTCATCGATGGTCTAATCATTGTCATGTAAATTTTTTCCTTCAATCTTGTTAGTATACGCATATTCCAAAGCGCTCCAAAAGCAATCTCCAATTCAACCATCCAGCTTTTATCTTAACACATTTATTGATGAATATGCACAGGCAGCATTGGGCATTTGGGCACTTGAAAAGGTGAAGTCAAAATTAGCAATGACAACTCAGTTCTCCAGGCTATAAGGCCAAAAGTAAACAAAAAGCATAAATGCAAAATCAAAGTAGTTCTGGACAAGTCATGCACTCTCACATGAGCACAATTTCACTAAAAAATGTACAAGAAACGAACATAGGTACATATCCTCCTGACACGGTCACAAATTATAGAAGTGCCATCTTGGTCCACCATCAGACTATAAACTACATTTTCCAATCTTCTTATATAAAGTAGACAAGGGATTACAGAAGAAACATGGATGTGCAACATGGGCTTTACATTTCATTTCTATTAAGAGAAAATACTATGTCTTCCATGAAGTCCTTAGAGTGGAACAAAAGCAAGTAAGACCATAGTTACCTGATTCGGAATTCGACCGGTTCAAAATCAAATTCACATTTCGCAATTCGACACTTGCTCTAATTTGAAAATTCAATGGGGGTGGGTTCAGCTAATTCATTTTCCAATTAGGTTGATTCGGAGTTTGAGTTTGAACAATTCTCTAAACTAATTCAAATATATATTAAAGTAGCTAAGCTATTTTCATCCATTAAGATTTCTGTTGAGACAAATATTCAGATTCACAAATTCCAATTTAACATTACATGGGCCAAAAATAGAGAACAAAGAAATAAAAGATAGACATGCTTTAACGCTATCAAGGTGGATTGACTGAGTAGTCAACGCGTACAAAAGAGAGAAACACATATGCCTTAAATCATAGGCATGCTTTAATGAATCTAGATCCTCTAATGATGTAACTTAGAGAAATCATGAGTTAAAGGAGTGGGACTACACAGTGGGGCCCAACTACTAAAATCTGAGCCGTTCAAAATAAACCCCATAAACCTTTATGGAGTATCCTCAAATCTTACATCAACCCGATTTCGTTCAACCGTTGAATTGATTGTTTAATAAAAAGCGTGATTGACACGATCTTGTGCGTATTCATTGTCACATTTTGATCAAACAGTCAATTCAACGATGGTTTAAACTTGAATTAATGTAAGAGTTGAGGATACTCTATATACCTAGAGGGCTCTTATTTTGAACAGTTTGGATTCTAACAGGTAAGCCCGAATGAATTTCACTCTTTTTATCTCTTGATTTCCCTGGGTTAAAGCCACAGAGGACATGGACTCTTATAGTCTTATTTAATTGCTACAATGATTGAGTGCTTGATGAACGCACAAGGAGAGAGATAAGAGACAACTTTAAATGCATGAAAGGTGGGGACTGATTGAGATTAAGGAGAGAGAAACTCCTCTTTCAAAGAATCCCATCTCCTAATCTCTTTTGCCTTCCTCTGCAAGCTGGTTTTTGTTTTGCTTTGGTTTTTTTTAGCCTCTTTCTCCTTAAAAACTTTTGCAAGTTAGCACTTAGCATTGTCAAGAAAGAGAATTGATACTGCACTGCATAGAGATGTGGCCCAGCAATTGATTGTGTAAGTACCCAACCCTAGATAATTATGTTTATTACAACTTAATTTTGAATAGGGTTAATTAAGTTTAGGCATTAGACTAGAGGTCTAATTAATTTGGCTGCGATTAGACTAAGTTTGGGCTTAGAAAGGGTAGTCTAGTCATTCGGCATTATGAGGGGTATTTTGGATATTTTTATAAATAAACTAATAAGACTTGTTTGTTAATTAACTACGTTAGCATATTAGTTTAGGAGCTGAGAGGTTTTGAGTGTGTTTAGACTAAGTTTGAGGTAAGTGGGGGAATAGTTGTTATTTTCAGAAAAGTTGCAGGATTTACCGCAATTCTAGAAATAGCTCAATATTGGGCTCGTTGGGTATAGCTTATTTTATTTCATGAAACTATTTTTAAGGACCCATACCCTTTAGATGCCAAAAGACCCATATTTTCCCAGCTTTCCCCAAATCTGAGTGTGGGTGGTGTTTTCGTAATTCTGGTGAACTTCACCCTTATACCCATCTCGGCCAACCACCAAACCTTTCTCCCAATTTCATTTTTCAGCAATTGGTGAGATTCATCCTCCCATTTCCCTTTTATTTATCACCATCTGGCCCTATATTCGTGTATACATATGTTGATTTCTTTCACCCTCTTGTTTTCCCCCATTATGGTGTGCTAGGTTTTAGAATTTGGGGTCTTTTTTTTATTGTAACTCATGTTAAACGTCAAACTGAAGGTCTGGTAAGGTGGATTTCTATCTTAGGACTCCAAGGCAAGTGGACAAGTGTGAATTCCATGGCTTGTGGGTATCTTTATGTGTTCTCTAGCTTAAATGACAATGAATGTTATTTGTTATAGATTGCATGTTCAAGGGTAGGATAAACTAATGTTTTGTTATTTATTGGTAATCACATGTGAACTAGATGCCATATAATAATGTCTATAGCTTATTGGTAGAGCTTATGTGTTGCAAAAGGTAGATTCAACATGTATATGGCGATTTTCATTAATGGCATGATTAATGGGTTTAATGGTGGTTGGATAGGTTTGGTATTATTGGGAATGCAAAATTAAACCCTTGCCCACCAATTACTTGTATTAATGAGAGAGAGACCAAGCCATGTCGAGGGAGTGCAAACCATGGGAAACTCGTGATCGTTATAATATTTAGGTTGGTGTAGATGGAATTTGCAAAAACGACTCACAACTTATTTCTGATCACAAACTTGGGGAATCATTCACTCAAATTAAGGGTACATTTGTTAGGCTATACCAAGCCTATTCAACCACCACTAAACCCATTAATCATTAATCATGCCATTAATGAAAATCCCCATATACATCCTAAATATACTGTTTACAGCATATAAGCTTTACCAATAAGGTATAAAAATCATCGTGTTGAATGGTATGATGTCTGCTACAGAAAGGCAACCAACAACCTAGGACCTGCCATTAGGGTTTGTGGTTTACTTGCATATGGAGTTGCTGTAGCCTCATGTGGGGCCTTGCATATGGAGGTACAATATCCTCTTCTATTTAGTGTATGGAATACCCCATCTTTATAACAACACATAGAAGGCACATTAGGAGGTAGAAGCTGCGTATCGACCTACTAGACCTCGGACCTAGGACCTTAGCTGGACTGGTACACTTGCCAGGACTTTCAGGGAGCCTTGAACCCCAGGCAAGCCCACTATTGTTTACAATAAGAAATTTTTTATGATTATAAATATGCCCTAATGGGTAGAGCTCATAAATACCCCATAAATAAGCTTAGAGCAATAATAGCTAAGGGTATGATAATGTGGAGATCTAAGTGCCAATAACCTTCATAAGCACTAAGAGAAATGTCTAGGCATCTTGGACTCCTAGGAAATCACACAATTGGTCAGTACTACTCTTTCTAAAGATAATTTCCTAGGGTAAATATGATATACATAAGGGACTACCCATTAATAAGATGAATTAACACATAAATATATACACTATAACACTTCCCACTCTAAATGGATATTAAATTATGTCTTTCATATTATACGATCATGTCAACCACATTATGCGGGTATACCTTTTCTTTGCTTTACTTTACGCAAGATAGGTATCTGCAAATACTGAGCAGTCAGAATGCAGGTGCTCGGTGCGGTAGGTGTTGCGGGACACCAAGTCTAGATATTCAGATAGTAGGGTCTTAGATTTGGATTAGACCTGAGTTTGAATATAGTACGCATTTTGATGTGAATGATGAGTACGTTATTGTGATAATGAGTATATTGATAATTCTAAGTATATTGGGTGGTGATGCGCACTTTGATGATGACGTGTGTTGTGATGGTGTTGGGTGGCTATGATATTGGATACAGATTAGTGTCCGCTCAATTTAATTTGTTTGTTTTACACTGTTATACAATGTTTGATGTATGATGAGATGGGTTTATGTCATTTATTTATATTATTTAGCTCTAAGTTGTATGTTATCCTGCCTATATTATATATGTTTAGTCTGACATCATGCATAATAGATGTGGTGGGTAAGTCAAGACATTTGCTTGTCAGGCCTGAATAACGCATTTAGTCATTAGGTTAGGTTTGGATGATTCCTCTCGTTTATGGGGTTGGTGTGTGATGGCCCCTAAGTGGCTTTGGGGATGGGACTTCCCTCCTACCGTTAGTATTGTTTATTGCCTATGTTTGGATTGATGTTTCTTGCTGCTGTGTGTCTATGCTACTTCCTTCTTTTAGTTTATTTAAATATCTACTAACTTTATATTAGTTAGCATTCCCTCGCAGGTACGGGTATAGTTCTATACCTATATATGTATATATACATAGTTTAACATTGCAATACATATCATCTTATTTACTAATGTTTCCTTGCTTGGCCTTTTAGGTCTAATGCTGCTCTTGGTGCTTGTAGGTCTTACACAGTTACACTAGCATCTGTTAGCACAAGGAATAAGGTGCGGTGCTTGTAGGTCTTACGCAGTTACGCCAGCATCTGTTAGCATGCGGAATAAGGTGTAGTGCAGACTTTATAGGGAACTTTAGAGAATGCGCAGCGATGTGATTTAGGACTACCCAGTCACTGCATTGAGGGCCTCACCATTAGCCAAAAGTGAAAAGTATTTCAACAAACACATAAATCACATAAAGTGTTCAATTAAAATCTGATAATTACAACATCTTTTTCAACTAAACTACCACGATGTTAGGGCAACATGCCAACCTAAATCTAAAAATAAAGTTAAGCTGGCTAATGGTGAGGCCCTCAATTCAGTGATTGAGTAGCCCTAAATCACATCACTGCACATTTTCTGAAATTTCCTGTAGAGTCTGCACCACACCTTATTCCTCATGATAGCTAACGCTGGCCTAAAAGACCTACAAGCACCAAGAGCAGCATTAGACCTAAAAGGCCAAGCAAATAAACATGAGTAAATAACGTGACATGTATTGCAAAGTTAAACAATATATATAGGGAGATGCTCCTATGAGAGATATCTCTTATCTTATACGAAAGATAGGGGTGGGGGCCCTCACATTTAAGTTGTTGGCATTGGATATGGACGTGGGGCCCCACCCAATCTCTCATTTAAGGTGAGAAATATCTCATAGGAGCATCTTCCATATATATATATATATATATAGAGAGAGAGAGAGAGAGATGCTCCTATACAAGCTTCCCTTACGGTATTACAATACAAGCCACCTAGTGGAACCCACTAAAGACCCGACAAATCATGAAACAGGGGGGGATCGAAAGATTCAAGTGGGACCAACCAAGATATCAAATTTGAAGTCAATATAACACCTCTAAGCGATTCATCTTTGGTCCACAAGTTTAATGACTTTATATAAAATAATAAAATCGGCCATTCATCAAACGGTTCACTCTAATCGGATCTATCAAAACCCGATGGCACCTGTGTAAATAGGAAGATTGGGTTTGAATGGTCCGCTCAGATGAACCAGTAGTATGCCACACTAGGTAGCTTGTACCGTAAGATCGTAAGGGAAGCTTGTTCGGGAGCATTTCTCATATATATATATATATATATATATATTATGAGGAGAGCTCTCCTAAGCTGCAGCTTAGGTTATCCTAAGCCGAAATAGTGCCGGTCTCACAAATCAAAGTCGAATATATTTGTTTTTGGCATGATGATCGTCTCTGAATTTTCTAGTTCCATCATGCCAAAAAAAGAGATATTACACTTTGATTTATGGGACCAGCACTGATTTAGCTTAGGAGAGCCCTGCTCATATATATATATATATATATATATAGAGGAGGTGCTCCTGTGAGAGATACTCTCACCTTACTACGAGAGATAAAGGTGGAGGCCCTCACATTTAAGTTGTTGGCATTGGATATGGATGTGAGGGCCCCCACCTTATCTCTCATAATAAGGTAAGAGGATTGAAAGTGGTTTGATTTTTTTTTTTTTGGTTTTTGTTTTTGTTTTTCATGAATTTGATGTTTTGATGAACTTCATGGTTGTTGTCATCACTAAAATATATATATATATATATAGGGAGATGCTCATATGAGAGATGCTCTCAACTTACTACGAGAGATAAAGGTGGAGGCCTTCACATTTAAGTTATTGGCATTGGATATGGATGTAAGGGCCCCCACCTTATCTCTCATAGTAAGGTGAGAGCATCTCTCATAGGAGCATCTCCCTATATATATATATATATATATATTTTACTGATGACAACAACCATCAAGTTCATCAAAACATCAAATTCATGAAAAACAAAAACAAAAACCAAAACCAAAAAAAAAAAAAAAAAAAAACCACTTTCAATCCTATTTCATTTCCTCTCACATGCAAACTCAAAATGCAAACATGGTAAAAAAAAAGTTACAGTAAGAACTTCACCTCAGGGGGTCACAGACCAGAGAGGAACATACACGATGAAGAAGAAAGGCCCTTTCCTTTTTTCTAGTCACTGTGAATGGTGGGGTGTGAAGGTTTTTTTTTTTTTTTTTAGAAGAACGAATGAGAGGGCCTAAGAGTTGAAGGAGATCATAGCACTTCAAAATAAAAATAAAAACACACGTTCGGAAAAAAATTCAAAACTAACATCAAGCATTCCTTAAAAACGGTAGTTTCTCACTGCTCAACTCTTTTTCAACTTTTCTGAAGTTTCCATTGCAAGAAAGAGAAGGTTCGAGACAACAAGGGCATGGCACGTCCACTTATATATATATATATATATGGGAGATGCTCCTATGAGAGATATCTCTTACTATATGTGAGATATTAGGTGGGGGCCCTCACAACTATATCTAATGCCAACAACTTAAATGTGAGGGCCCCTACCCATATCTCTCATATAAGGTGAGATATATCTCTCATAGGAGCATCTCCCTATATATATATATATATAGGAGCATCTCCCTATATATATATATATGTCCATATCTCTCATATAAGGTGAGATATATCTCTCATAGGAACATCTCCCTATGTGTGTGTGATGACAACAACTATCAAGTTCATCAAAACATCATATTCATGTCCTATCAATGGTCAGGTGTGAACCATGATCTGGACAATTTTTTGCCTTCGCGGCTCACGCCTAACCATTGATAGGAAAATGAGAGGAAATGTTCTTTTTTTTACAAAAGTAACTTAGGAAAGGGGGCGTAGCAGTCCCCTCATTGTATAAAGTCATGTATATCTGTGAAACCATGAGAAGAACTCTCCATATCCACTATAATTCGGCGAGATCGTGTGCTTTTTGGTGTTCTTTTAAACATAAAAAGGGTAGAAAAGTTGCATAAAAATGTTATTTGTAGATAAAAAGAAAAGAAATAAGCATTATTATACATTTTGAAATTTTTTGAAAAGTAGGAAAATTTAACAAATGTGAATGGCGCCAAAAGCCATTTAGCGTAGCGGTGAAGATATAGCGGCCACTACGCTACTATTTTGATCCATGGTCCCAAAAGAGTGCATAAATTAGATCTATAGGTTGGGAAGTTTTTCAAAAATTACTCAAATCTATGATGATTCAAGAGAATCAACTCGAAGATCTTGGAGCTCATTAGTTCAATAAACATGTTAACAGTTCAGATTACAAATGTGGGTCCCACATAATGAGAAAAAATAAAGGTGGTTGATTAGGGCCATGAGAATGCGATCAACGTGTAGGAAACTGTAGTAGTGCCTTTTTGGAGGAGGTGTGAGTGATTGTCACACCTATTCATGTGTGTAAATGACCTTATTTACAGACCATTTTCATATCTCATTTATGCATCACAAGCGTAAATGAGTGCCAACAACTGTGATAATGCGTAAGCATTATGCATGGGAATCATTTACATATGTAAATGGCTGCAAGCAAACAAACCCCTAAAAAAATATCATATCATTTGGTGGAAGTCTGTCCTATTGAAATTTTTTCTTGGCAGGCCGGCACCAAAAGTTGGGCTGCACTTTCCAAAATAAATCCGAATTAGAATTGCCAGGAGGTTGTTAGGTGACACAAGGTTTTGGATTGCAGAATTTAGCATTAAGAGCAGTATGACGGAGAAGTAGAACTCACAAAGCTATTGCCAAAGATAAGTTTCAGCAAGGTTTGATGATAATGATCATGATGACGGAAGACAATGATGATGATGATGGAGAAGAGGAGGGAAGGGTGAGAAAGTATCGGTGTAGGTTAGAGGGGAGCCACAAATCATTTTCATCTGATGATGATACCATCATTTTATAAAAAAAAAAAACCCAAGTTCTAAAAATAGTGTCATTTTTATTCAGTCAGACAGGTGGTCGAAATGTCAAATGGTGGCAAGTGCCAACCACACCGCAAGTTGGAAGGTAGATTCCAATTGATTATAGATGGGCTTCATAATATGAAATAAAAAACGGTTGTTACCTTGGAATATAATGTGTAAGTGAAGTTAACAATGAGCTGGAACCAAATTAAGGTATGATCAATACAATATCTACAATATAAGTGAAGACAACCTCAGCTAGGATGAATAAAATAGAGCAGTGAGACCAGATGGTATACCTTCTATAACATGGGATTCGTTAGGTGAAAACAGAATTATTTAGTTGATAAAATCGTTCGAAAATAAAATTGAGTACAAGAATGCCAGTTTAATTGTGGAAGAGCATTATTTTCTCTTTCTACAAGAACAAAGGAGAAATCCAAAATCCTACAAACTATAGAGCTATCAAACTTATTACCCATGCCATGAAACTTCAGGAGAGTATGTAAAGCAATGAGAATCATAAATTTCAAAAAACAGCTTGGGGTTTATGTCAAGTAAGTCACCTACAAGACACGTTTTCCTATCAAAAACAATGGAATAGTTAAAAGAGGAGAAAAAAAATTTACCCATGATTTTTATCGACCTATGGAAGGCGTACAAATGGTATATTGAGGCAGTTAATTTGGCAGATATCGAAGAAAAGGCATATCTGATGATATTGAGATCTTTTGAAACATGTATGGAATAACGTGCAAGAGCCATGTGGAGTGAAATCTGAGTTCCTAGTTGGAGATTGAATGTACCAAGGATCCACATCAAGCCCCCTCGGTTATGACAAATTTAACTGTGGGTGACCAAGATGTAAGTATCATGATGTAGCCCCCTTGGTTATGAAAAATTAACTGTGGGTGACCAAGATGTAGTATCATGGTGTAGCCCCCTTGGTTATGGCAAATTAACTGTGGGTGACCAAGATGTAGTATCATGGTGTATCATACTCATAGATGATGTGGCCCAATTAGTAAGACAAAAAAGCAAGAAAATGATAAGTTGAAACTTAAGAGAAAGGCATTCGAGTCAAACGGGTTAAAGATAGTTGATCAAAGAATATATGGAATGCAAGCTATGATACCCAGATACTTGTACGAGCCCAACGTATCCATATCGGACCAATACGATACTTGTATTGGTACATGATACTGCACTGATACTTCTAAGGTAAGGTATAAGTTTAGCATATCCTACTTAGCAAGTCTATTATTTCATATAGTTCTTTAAATTTTCTTATTTCTCAACATAGAAAATGTTAAAAAGGAACATAAAAAATGATAATTTCATTAATTCAAACGTGATCTAAAGGAAAAATTAGGACACCCGTATCCATATCTGTGTCCTAGATTTCAGAAAGTGCAAAGTCATATCCCCGATCCCCACATCCATCCCCATTCTCGTATCCGTATCTGGGCATCATAGAATGCAAGTCTACTTGCTCTAACAATAGAGAAGACAAGAGTTAAAAACGGTAACTTAAGCAACAAAGTGAAAGATTTCAATATCTAGAAGTAATTGAAGATTCAAGTAAGATAAGGAGAATATAATCTATGCAAGGTGTAATGGAGAAAAATTAGTGGAGTGTTATATGATCTTTGAGTGTCACTTCGATTCCAAACGCAATTTGCCAATTTCATAAGACAATAGCTACACCTACTTTGCTGTACATGTGGACAAGATGTGCATGCTAATAAGCAAGGATGAAAATAGCGGTAGCGGCGGGCGTAGCGGCCTGCCGCCAAAACGCTACGTAGCGGGCGATACGTAGCGTAGCGGCGCTACGTAGCGGCGTAGCGGTGCGATTTGGAAAAATCGTCAAAAAAATATGAAAAAATTCTAGAAAATCTAGAATATTGGAAAATGAGAGAAAATGTATTTTTTTTTGCAAAAGTAACTAAGGTAAGGGGGCGTAGCGGTCCCCTCACAGTATAAGGTCCTGTATCGCTGTCTAAATAGAAAATAATAGTAATGATCATTTTTTTCACATGTGTTCATGTTCCTTAGTTATGCTAACTTAGAAACTAATGAAAGGCTTATAAAAGAAAAAACTATGTCATGAAGTCAAGACTTAAGAGTACCTAGAGAAAAAAATACATCTACCAAAGGGGGTGTCTAATAGGATGTACTTAGAGAAGAATCATTGAGAATAACTCTTTGTATCGACTATAATTTGGCAAGATAATGTGCTTTTTGGTGTTCTTTTATACATAAAAGAGTAGAAGACTTGTGTAGAAATGTTATTTGGAGAGAAAAAAAAAGTCTTATTATGCATTTTAAAAAAATTTGAAAAGTAGGAATTTTCTCACCCCGTAGCGGCCCTGTAGCGGCCGTAGCGGCCCCGTAGCGGACGTAGCGGCCGCTACGGGTGCGGCGGCCGATAAATCGGCCGTAGCGTAGCGGTGGCGGCCGCTACGGCCGATATAGCGGCCGCTACGCTACGTAGCGGCCGCTATTTTCATCCATGCTAATAAGACCTGAAATAAAATAAAATAAAATGTGATATTTGAGTTCCTAGTTAGAGATGGACTGGACAAGATGGGAGGGGTTACAAGAGAAGCAGAATTTAAAATGACAAATAAGAGAAAGGTTACAATCAGCTGTAATGGAAAAAAAAAAAACAAAAGAGGCTCAATAAATTTACCATTATAAAAATAAAAAAAATCAATAATCAAGGGATATCTTTTGATGGTTTGGAGTTTGGACACGTACATAGAATACCAGAAATAGACTTGCTATGGCAAGTTAAAGGCTTACACGAACAAGGAACATAGAGGAGGGTGAGACCAACAATGACCTGGGATGAATTTGTGAGGAAAGACCTGTTAGAATACGAAGTAACAGAGAGTGCAGCTAATAAAGTTGAGTGGAGTAGGACAAACAAAGGGAACCCCAAATAAATAAAATAAGGCTACATAAACCCTGAACATAACTATCATTTGATGGAGAAGTGACTAGTTTGAGCCTTTAAGGGGGCTCAATGGGTAATGCTTCTTAGGGGTTGCTCCTTTAGTATTTTTAGAATTTCTTTTTTGAGTATTTAATAATTCTCTCTCTAGGATAGCAGAATAAGACTAAATATATGTAAGAGAGTTTCAAGTATCAGGGGAGCTTACTAGGAAGCTATGAAACCTGGATACTTCAAAAAGAGCAATGTATCGTGTCGTATATAGTATACGACACTTAAGAAAGAAACAACTTGTTGAATGATCAAGTCTCGAGGCCAAATATTGCGCTATGGTCCATGGGTGTTGAGAGTTATTGTGGATGAAAATATGTTTACAAGATTTCCATTCTAAGCAAGGTGGACCAATGAGTCTACATTGCAATAATACTTTAATGCTCTATAATACCAAAATCCCGATGTATCACAAGTGAACAAAGCATATTTGTAAGACCCCGACAATTCTTGAGCATGTTTAGTGCCTAATTATTTGATGATTAGATGCACATTAAGTTGTTTTGTGTGTTAATCTTGTGGTTAATTAGATTAGAAGGGTTTTGAACCAAGCTAGGCAGCTAGAAGGACCCTTTTGTAATTTTGAAAGTGAGGGGTTGTTCGTAATTTTAGAAATAGGGTGATTTTGGGTTCGTTGGGTAGAGCATTTCACCCCGAGCAACTTTCGTGTTTTGAGCCTTTTGACCGTCCATTTGAGCCCAATAAGAGTCATTTCCAGCCCAATGACCTAAAATCATATTACCCACTAAAGACTTGGACTTGTTTGGAATATTCCAAAACGTCACTTAAAACAACCAAACTCAGCTCATTATCCTATTTCCTTCTTCCTCAACCGAACCTAGGTTGAGAGCTCTTCTTCACTCTCTCTTCACTTCCTTGCATGCTAATCGATCAAGGGAGCTTTGCATGTTGGATTTTTAAGCCCTAGACTCATCTTCTTCAAGCTCTCTTTCTCGCCATTTCATCTTCTCTTCACTCTAGTGGAAAGTTCCTCATTCTCAAACCCTTTCTCTTGTTTGGAATCAGCTATAAGAGGCTAGATTTGCTGCATGCAAGCTCTCTTAAGTCCATTTCTCTCTCTCCATTGACCATATGCTATCATTTTCTTCTTCCAAGAGAAGAGAATCGTTGATTAATGATGAGGCTTGAAGGTTGTTTATCATTTTCTAAGAGGTCAAGTTTTGCCACAAACAATTAGGCCATTTCTTCTCCGGGTAATAGTGATGGTGGTGGGAGCAAAAACCACTTTCTAGAGGAAGGAGAAGTTAGCATGCTCATATTGTGGGAACTTGGAAGTGTTGTCGCACGAACAAGATATGTAAGGACTTGATTGGAATTGCAAAAACTCAAGCCAAAATGAGGAAGTGAGGCTTACAATAATATGGCACAAGGTTGGAAGTGGGGAGAAATCAAGCAACAGTGTCTCATTGGCATGACACAGATATGGACATGTTTGCTATGTTTAAGCTTACGCACAACTAAGTTTAGTTAGTCACATTAAGGAAAGAACATTGTTATGTCTTTTACTATATGTACTTGGGATAGGATATAGAGATAGCTATCAACTTTGCTTATATTTTTGCACAGCATCTTGAGGATTTTTAAAATTCAGTCCTATGAAATGCATTTTTTTCCTTTTTTAGGTGCAGCCACAACATAGGAAAATAAGGTAGTTAGGTAGTGGATAGCGGAAAGTGAACCTAAGAAAACCCAAAGAAGAAATTTTATGCAGCCGATTGTGCCCTTACGAAAGAAAAATCTTCTTCATATTTTGTTTGTTTCCTAGTTTATATTCTTACAAAAATGAGAAAAAGGAGAGGGTCACAATTTTTGCTTTTACCTCCACAAAAGCCCTTGTAAAAGATATCTTAGTTCCATCAGTCCAGTGGAGGCTAGCAGTCTCATTAATAACACATTGAAATGATCCAGATCATCCATCAGATCAGAGATCAGATCCTAGCCATTCAATCAATCATTGTCTTCTTTTCCCACAACACGTTTGCATTGGTTCAAAACCACCCCCTTTGCAGGCCAAAAAATGATACACATGACCCCATCGATCTAGAACACCTTTTGGGGCATCATTAGAATGCAACCCCACTTCCATCAAGAAAGACCCTAACCACAACCTGCTCTACAAATACAATTCCAATTAACTAACAAATAAGAGCATATTTTCACGCGAAGCCCTCCGCCCACATTTATTCCAGATTGATTCCATTTTCCATGCCCTAAAATCAGGGGAAAGTACACACAAAGGGAAGAAGAAAAGAGAGAGCAACAGAAAAAAAAAAAAAAAACAAACTAAAGCAATTCATAGAAAAAATCGAACAAGTAAGAAATCAGCAGTTTCTCGATAATAGAAGCCCAGAATCTAATACCAGCAGCGATTGATTCCGCAGAAAGAGAACACAACAACAACAACAACAAACAGCTAATGCAACAGGAAAAAGGAGACAAAATCTAGAGCGTATTTAGATAGGACGAGAAAGAGAGATGTGAGTGTTGATCTTACTCTTGCCAGGCGGAGAGGATGAAGACAGAAGCAAAGAGGACTCTCCCAGCGAAAGATGTGAAACCCATGGAGTCTGCCTCTGAAATGAAGGGGAAAAGGACAAAATATGAAATCTCAGATCAGATCGTTTCTGGTCTTCTTCTTTCACCTGAAGAAAAGAAAGAAAAGGGGGCAGAGAAGAAGAACCCCGCGTTTTAAGTTTAGAATCTTTGCTCTTGGGAGACAGAGAGAGAGGGACAGAGAGAGATGGGTTTAAATTAAAGTAAGTATACTTCTAAAGCACTACAAAGCACAGTGGACACGCTAACCAGATTTGACTTTCCACGTAAATGCCGCTGCTTTTCCATGAAGTTTCCTCTCTCTATATGGAAATTTGAACTTATGACTAGGGTTGCAAACTCGACTACTCGAGGGGTCAGCGTCGGAACGTAGTGGACGGGACCTTGGACCAGTTTGTAAATATCGGTTTTCATTCCCCATCCAATTTTAACTGGATCCGGTTAAATCAGAGAATTAGAATCTAATACCAAAACTAATTCTGATTTTTCTTTATTTTTTAAATTTTCTTAAAATAAATTAATTATTCAACTTATAAAAGTGCATGAAATCTACTGCCTCCAGTATTATACATAAATATGTTAAAAAAAATTGATTTTGAGATATAGTTTGCAATATTAAAGACACATATGCCAGTTTATGGGTCCACTAGTTAGAACCTATATGGATCCAAAATCAGACTCTTTTATCAATCGGAACTTAAATTGGGTTCTGCGGAATTTATGGGTCCACTAGTTAGAACCCTGTTTATGAATCGGAATTTAAAATAAATACCAGACCTAGGTTTTTGCGGTTCGAAACTTTTAAGTAATTGGAGAATTGGATACACATTTGCAACATTACTTATAACCTGCTTGTTTGGTTGGATTTCCAAGGGGAATTTCAAATAGTTGAAATCACAGATGATCCTGGGGCTGCGTTTGAATTTTAGAACCTTAAGTTTTAGTATTTAGGTCGGGCTTGGATCTAAAAATTTGAGCTGATTTTATAATCAGGCCGTGTTGGATTAAGTGATGCAAAGCATAAAACCTAGCTCAACCCAACTCAAAGAAGTAGTAGCTATAGTTTAGTGAGACATTTGCCAGAGCAAGAAATAAAAAGCTCAATGAAATGGCAGATAGCAAAAGCCCCGGCTTGATTCACTAAATGCATGGGCCGGAGCTTAACATGCTTGAGGAAGGCTGTGCTCGGACCAGGAACTTATGGCTGCATTCAGTTAGGGCTGCATATGGGCCTATGTTTTTAGGCCCTATATATGCTTAAGTGCGGCCTCATCCAGTCATGAAGTGGCCTAGCTGCCCCTTGAGTAGGGATGAAAATCTGGGCCGTGCCGACACTGAATAAGGGCTCAGCCATGCCCAGGCCGGGCCGACATGGCCCATGATAATTATGCGGGTCGTGCCTAGCCCAAGGCCTCTGGGGTCAGCCTAGCACGGCCTAGGGCACGGCTCTGCTCGTGCCATGCTGGGCCGAGCCCTAGTCGGGCCTAGGCTATGCAACCCGTGGGCGGCCCACATATCCCCCTCCCCTTTTTTTTTAATTTTTTTAAGTTCTCTAAGTCTTATTATAATCTCGTGGGCGACATGTTCAATCAATCCTTATTATAATTTTCAAATTATTATCACTTTGTTATCTCTCCCCCAAATTTGATTCTTTTCCTAAATTTCTCCCTTTAGTATTAATTTTCCCTAAACTCTTTTTCATTTAATGTTTTTAAGGTAAGCAATTTTGTTATGAGTGCAGTAAGAAGTCGCCATGCCTTTGATGCATTGCCTCATGGAAAAGTTTCGTATCAAATGTTATAAAATATTTTTTGTATCTCGCTATTTTGGAATGTACAAAAATGTATCCTAAATCAATCTTAGGTACTTCAATCTCTTCTCGCTAGGGCTGCACATGGGCGCGCGTTTTGGATCAGTTTAGCACTAAAACCAACCACCAAACCAAACTTATCGGTTTTTAATTAAACAATCTGATTCGACGAATGGAGAGGGCTTAGACCAGACTGTCGCGATCCAGGACCATGTCCACGGGCCTAATCTGAGATCGGGACTAATTAAATACAAATAATGAGATGATGATGAATGATAGATGCCATTGTACATTTATTTATTTTGGCCGATACGTACGCGGGTCATTAAAACATAAGATATTACCCGTATACGTGATTTCCCATAGGTGTTCGCGGTGAGGAATCACAACAACGTAAATATTTCTTTTTAAATGCGGAGGCGTGTAGCAAATCTAATTCACACCTTTGTATCCAAAATAACAAGACCGATAATACATTTATATAACAAAATATCAGAGTGAGCAATGATCATTAGTACTTTCCCAAAAGTAACGTTAAAGTTTATATAAAAGATCAATTAGTTTCTCACTCCCAAAAGAATAAAGGCCAACAAAGGCCAATACATCAAAAATAGTAACCCAAAAGAATGGTTAATCACAATCCCCAAAAAGTGTCGTAACTCAAGCAACCGAATACCTAGATGACATCATCGGTATGCCACTCAACTGAACATTGCGGTTCACCGACCGCCTCCTCAGGCTCCTCCTCAAGATAATCGGCAACTGGATCTGAGTACCAAAATAGTGGGTCAAACACAACGGTTTGGCAGGTGGGTGAAAAGATATAACAATATGATAAAAATTGAAATTACCTTGGAAAAACATTTAAACCTGTTTAACAATAACTTTTCATAAAACAGAAAATCATTTATTGGAAAAACAATATGCAATATAAAACATGTTAGGTATCCAAGGAAACAAGCAAGATGGCATCCACACGAAGCTAAATCCTCTATCACCGAAGTGACAAGAAATATATCGGGGTGTTGATCTCAGTCACACAAGTGAGGAGATCAACGAAATATACATATACATATAATATGTGGGACATGACCACGATAGCGAGCTGGGCATCTGGGAACCACGGTGGCGAGCCGGGTATTGGAAACCACGGTGGCGAGCCGGGTATCGGGAGCCACAGTAGCGAGCTGATGTATCAGGACAAGACCACGGTAATAACCGGATAGCGGGATCCAAACTACAGCTGGCCGGACAAGAGGGGGATTTCAAAATCGGTGGATCAGACCAACAAGGTTATCCAAGCTTAGTAGTGGTGACTCATAGGTCAAATAACAAAAATCAAGACACGTATAAACGGCCGGACGGGATGATTAAACTAGTAATTAACCCTAATTCAACTTAAAAAGACAATCATCCACAAAGATAAAGAGACGCAGGATTTTTACGTGGAAAACCCTGTTTCGGGAAAAAACCACGGGCCTTATCGTCTAGGCCAACAGACAACCAAGCACTATTAAAATATAAGTTACAAGATATACTCACAACCCTTCCCAGTTGTTGACTCAACCTAAGGACTGCACAATCTTGCCGACTACACGCCGTTCACCTTCACCGTGCTTGCAACAACCAACTTGAAAGCCTCTTCAAGATGTCTCTATGTTTGAGGAATGAAACGAAACAATAAACCAAAGCTAGAAGACCTTCAGCACATCATGTGGTAGCTTTGGAAAGGATTGGATCTCTCAAGTTCTCTCTCAGGAATGCTTAATGGGAGAGGTGCTTGGATTAGAGAGATGAGGGGTATTTATAACTTTGGATTCGTGCTTCATGTCTTGGGAAACAAGTAAGATGGAAAGAAGAAACTTGGAGACAATTAGAATACTGTTAAGGGCAAGTTTCCAATTTGGCGCCCAGGTTCGCTCGAGCGATCATATGGTTCGCTCGAGCGAACTGCTCTCTGTTTGAAATCGATCAGTACAGCAACTCCGTGGGTCGAGCGAACTAGAAGATAGGTCGAGCGATCATTGTTCTGTGAGGTGTTCGCTCGAGCGGACATTAGGATCGCTCGAGCGACCTGTGTTCTGTCTTCAGGATTTCGATCCAGAAGTTTAATGGCTCGAGCGAACAGAAACTTTGGTCGAGCGATGATTCCTCTGAGTAGGTTCGCTCGAGCGGACATTAGGATCGCTCGAGCGACTGGTGACAGACCTGAATTTTGGAGAACTTCTTCTTTGAAACTGATTTCTTCATGAATGATTAGGAGTCCTTTTCTAAGAAAAATACAAAATAGAAAAGTCCTGGTTTTGTCCAATACCCAATGAATTAGCCAACCTAAAATAAAAACCTTACAATCTCCCCCTTTGGCAATTCATGGACAAAACTCCTAATACAAGAAAAATCCTACCCTTATCACTCGTAAGACAAAAAGACATAATGAAAACAAGGTACTCCTGTAAGTCACCTGCAAAAAATTTCACAGAGGATCAAGTGAAGAATCACAGAAAAAAAAATGCGCAATCCATCTATCCATCTCCCCCTTTTTGTTCATAAATTGACAAAACGCTAAACAGAAATACCAAGCAATAAGAAACATAGATAATAAGCATGAAGAGGTCTATAAACAGTTAAAGCAGAGAAACGAGAAATAAACAGAGAACCAGTAGCAGAATTCTAAACAGAATGAAAAGCAAGTAGGTTAAAGTAGATAAGGTCATTGGTTTCCCGGGCCCAACCGAGCAAGGATCTCGGCAAGAGTTTGATCGACGGAATTAAAACGCCCATGAAGTGCAGCAAAACCTTCATCAATATGCATACGGAGACCTTGCACCTGGGCTTTGAGCAACGCAGTTCTGTCGGGATCATGCGGCTGCTCCCCCTGACCATGCGCAGGGAGGCCTTCGTCAGCACGGGGAACCTCCTCACCGACTGGACCGAGAGGGATATGAGCAGTGGACTGAGAAAGAGTACGAGCATTAATCGGATTTTTGATTTTTTGAACAAGCTCGTTAGATCTCTTGGGAACATCCTTGAAAGTGAGAAAATCAGTGATAAGAACTCCAAAAGGAAGAAGGGAATTCTTCTTGGCAGTCAGGGATTTTATGAAAACATTGAGGATGACTTGTGGAATGTTAACCTGTTTGCCAGTCCCAATACAGTAAAGCAGATATCCATTCCTTTGGGTTACATCAGAGGTGTGTCCGCGGGGTTCCAAGTTGTGACACACAAATCGGTTGAGAAACCGATATTCCTCAGTTAAATTGCCATGAAGAATTTGCCCTCCAGGCCAGCGAGTTTGAACTCCACAAATGGTGGTGGCAACAACGTCGTAATCAATTGGTGCAGGGAGCTCAGCAGGAATGGGATAATCTGGGTTTGGTGATTCTGGAATAGCGAGGAACTCAGCAAGGTCATGAACACTAATGTCCAGCCATTTACCTCTAACAAAAGTTTTAATGGATCCCGAATCCAGAACCTCTAGATTGCAGTAAAATTCGCGCACCCAATCAACATGAATCTTGTTAGTGTTGAACTTAATCAAGGAAAACCAGTTACGGTTTGCAAGACTATGGAACACTCTTTTTTGATGCAGCTCTTCAGCGATTTCCCTTTCAGATTCCACATTTCGTGTCTGAAATAATTCATAGAATTGAGTGGACTTCCCCAACGAAGGAAACCGAGTGTGATCATAAGCAGAAGAAGAGGACGAAGAGGCAACATGAGGTCTCTTTTTAGGAGCCATCAACAAAAAGCTGGAAGAATCCAAGAGACAAACATTTCAAGTTAGGAACCATCTTGACCGATAACCAAACGAGAGAACCTGCAGAAAAAGTGGGTATCACCACCCATCTCCACCAAATAGAACACACATTCAACCAAAAAGAGACCATCCAATCTCATCTCACAGAGAAACCTAGATCAACTTCCATCCATCTCATGATAATCTCTAAAATTATAGCCATTCTCAATAAACAATAGAGACTTAAATACAAGAGCCAAACAAAATTAAGAAAGAGAGCTACAACTAGGGCAAATCAAGTGCAAAAGAAAATCCAATGCAATGAAAGTGTGAATATGAAGACGAAATGCAGACAATAGAGAATGAAAAACAAATGGAAATAATGAGATGCAAAAAAAAAAAAGAAAAGGAAAAAAAAAAAAACCTCAATGATCACAGTTTAGAGAAAGAGAACCAAGAAGAATGTGTAAGGAATGGGGGAAAGAGAAGAAGAAAAAAAAATGAGAGTAAGAGGATGAGAAACAACCAAAAAGGAAGAGAGAAAAAGGAAATACCTTAAGATGGAGGAAGAACCAGACGCACAGCAGCAAGGTAAAAAAGGGGGGAAAAATAGCCTAGGGCACCAGAGAAAAGAAAGAGGAGAAGCAGAACGACGAGGAGGAGAACGCGCGGAATATAAGACCGTCAGGTTCGCTCGAGCGGTCTAGAGTGTTCGCTAGAGCGAACCGCCTAGGGTTCAAAACTTTAAATGCAGCGCGGCAAGAGTTCTCTAACGGTTATTGTTCGGTTAAAACTGTCTATGAACAGTGAAACATGGCACTGTAGGAATTTTTATAAACTTAAGTATACAGTGAAAAAGTGAACAAGGTTTGACGAATAAAAAAAAATTGTGAAAACCACTCCTTCTAAATCTCCTGAAGATGAACAAAACTGTTGCATAGGGAGCACACCCATCAACAAAAAAGTTAAGCAAAAAGTTTCCCCCTTTTTTTTTTCTTTTTTTTTTTTTACACTACACATTGGCTTCCCGTTTTTTTTTTTTTTTTTTTTTTATTTATTTATTTTTTTTTTTTTTTTTTTTTTTTTTTTTGAATCCAAGGACAGGTTAAAACTTCATGGGTGACTTTCACACTAATGATCATGGTAGCCTTCTCCAAAAGAAAATTACCAATCAAATGGAAGCTTTCACACATATTCATAGGTAGCCCTCTTCCTCCGAGTTAACCTTATTACTATAACATCTCAAGAAGATAAAAAAGGAGATAGCAGTGAGAGAATCGAAGGCGATCCGTGCAGTAAAAATTGATCCATGTGAAAAAAGTGTTTGTGCACTTAAATAAATAAAGAACTGATGGACTTTAGGGAATGAGAGAGATCCCTAGAGATTTCCGTAAAGTTTCAAACCGCGTTGCATCTAAGGGTTTTGTAAAAATATCAGCAAGTTGAGACTCGGTAGGAATATGATGCAAAGAAATTGTTCCCTCTTCGACGAGATCACGAATGAAATGATGCCTAATATCTATATGCTTAGTTCGAGAATGTTGGACAGGATTTTTGGAAATATCAATTGCACTTTGATTGTCACAGAAAACAGTCATTGTAGTTTGCTCAATTCCATAATCCTGCAGCATTTGTTTCATCCAAAGAAGTTGTGTACAACAACTTCCTGCAGCAATATATTCAGCCTCAGCAGTCGATAAAGAAGTCGAAGTCTGCTTTTTACTATGCCATGCAACCAAATTGTTTCCAACATAAAAACATCCACCAGAGGTACTTTTTCTATCATCCACACAACCAGCCCAATCGGCATCAGAATAGCCAACAATGGTGGTGTTAGTGTCTTTTGACATCCAAATTCCATACTCAACAGTTCCGCAGATGTATTTTAAAATTCTTTTCACAGCATGAACATGAGACAACTTGGGTTTTGCCTGATATCTGGCACAAACTCCAACACTGTAAGCTATATAAGGGCGACTAGCCGTGAGATAAAGAAGACTACCGATCATGCTCCTGTACAGTTTTTCTTCAGTATCTGTGCCATCAGTATCAAGACTAATTTTGACTGTGGTGCTCATCAGAGTTCTAGCATGTTTTCGAGGATTGCATTCCAAATTTTTTCAGCAGCTCTTTGGCATATTTTGGTTGAGATATGAAAACACCAGACGGGGTTTGCTTAATCTGTAACCCCAGGAAGAAGGATAACTCTCCAACCATGCTCATTTTAAATTCTCTTGACATATAGTCAGCAAATTTTTCAGACAAAAATTCAGATGTTGAACCAAAAATTATGTCATCCACATAGACCTGAGCAATAACAATGTCGTTATTATCTCTTTTAATGAACAATGTCTTGTCAACACTACCTCGCTGAAAATCATTCTCAATCAAAAATTCTGTTAATCTCTCATACCATGCTCTTGGTGCTTGCTTCAAACCGTAAAGGGCTTTTTGCAATTTGTAGACATGAGTGGGAAAATGAGGATCTTCAAATCCTTTAGGTTGTTCAACATAAACTTCCTCATTTAAGAATCCATTCAGAAAAGCACTTTTAACATCCATTTGAAACAACTTAATATTCAAAAAACAAGCAATAGCGAGTAACAAACGCACTGATTCAAGTCTAGCAAAGGGGCAAAGGTCTCATCAAAATCAATTCCTTCAATTTGTGTATACCCCTGAGCTACTAGACGAGCTTTATTCCTAACCACTTGACCCGACTCATCAGTTTTGTTTTTGAATATCCATTTAGTTCCAATGACATTTGTATGAGTGGGTCTTGGAACAAGCTTCCAGACTTGATTTCTTTCAAATTCAGCAAGTTCATCATGCATAGCATTTATCCACGAATCATCCACAAGGGCAGCTTTAATATTTTTTTGTTCTAAAGTGGAAACATAACATATATGACTTACCTCGTCACGTACCTGTTTCCGAGTTTTCATGGGAGCTGAGATTTCACCAATAACCTTGTCAAGAGGATGATCTTTGATAACTTGGCCTTTTTGAGATCGAGGATGAACTGTTGATGGAGAGACACTCTGGTCTTCAAATTGTCGAATGATATCAGGTACATTGAGCTTGGAAGAAAGATTGTCTGGACTAACAGGTTCAGCATTTGAAATTTGTTCCGTATCCTTTTTCGAATCAGGTCTGGCTTGAGATTCGGATTCTTTGTTAACCTGTGCAAAGGAAGGAGGAAAAATTAATTCATCCTCATCATCAGAAAAATAATCAACACTTCCTGCATCGTCTACAACCACATTAATAGACTCCATGACAGTAGAATTTTTAAGATGAAAAACTCTATATGCTTTACTTGCCAATGAGTATCCAAGAAAAAGTCCTTCGTCACTTCTAGAGTCAAATTTTGACAAGTGTTCTCTATCCCGGAGAATGTAACACTTGCTGCCAAAAGTTCGGAAGTATTTAATGTTTGGCTTGACTCCTCTCCATATCTCATATGGGGTTGTGTTTGTTCCTAGACGAAGATAGACATGGTTAATAACATAGACAGCTGTATTGACAGCTTCAGCCCAAAAACGTTGTGGAATGTTTTTGCTATGTAACATCACCCGTGCCATCTCTTGTACCACACGATTTTTTCTTTCAACTACCCCATTCTGTTGTGGAGTTTTGGGTGCAGAAAATTCATGTTTGATTCCATGTTTCGTGCAAAAAGATGAAAAATCAGAATTTTGAAATTCTGTTCCATGATCGGAACGTATCCTTGAGATGCCACCAAAATCTTGTCCTTTATCTGCAATTAGCAAGGACCACAAGTTAGTAAATACCTCAAAATTTTCTTATTTATCACGTAAAAAACGCACCCAAGATAATCTGGAGAAATCATCAACTGTTAAAAATATGTATTTTTTACCACCGATACTTTCAACTTTGGTTGGTCCCATAAGATCCATGTGGAATAGTTCTAAAGGTCGTTTTGTGGTAAGTGAATCAACCTTTTTGTGTGAAGCTTTAATCTATTTACCAATTTGACAGGGACCACAAACAGTATTCTGGGCCTTTTTGAGTTTTGGGAGCCCACGAACCAGTTCTTGAGTTGACAATTTTTCCAGATCTTTGTAATTCACATGGCCCAAAAGTTGATGCCATAACTCAATGTCACTCATGATAGCAGAATTACAAGACTGTTCCTTATCTGAGGAAACAACATAACAGTTGTCTGGATTTCTTATCCCATGCAACACTGTTTTTCCCTTTTTATCTACAATTGTGCAATCTTGTGCTGAAAAATGTACCTCGTTTTTCGTCATCACACAACTGACTTATGCTCAAAAGATTTGTTCGCAGTCCATCAACCAAATAGACATTTGTAACTGGAGACATACCTGGAATAGTCACAATTCCTTTTCCAATAACTTTTGCCTTACCTCCATCACCGAAACGAACACTTCCACCATGATAATCTTCAAGAGAAGTAAACAATGCTTTGTTTCCTGTCATATGTCTAGAACAACCACTATCCAAGTACCATACATCTGAATTTGTAGCACTAAGTGCTGTAAGGATCACATTACAGCGTAAATCAGATTTCCGGACCCAGACAAGTTTGGTCCTAATCTGTTGAGTAGTTGAGTATTGCCTTCTACGCTGATTTCTATTAAAATTTCTCAACTTATTACAGTGTGGTCGTATGTGTCCCTTAATTCCACAAAAATGACAAATTGGAACAAATTTTGACTTGAAAAAATTCTTTTGATATGCAGTATTTTGATGGACAATAGGCGGTGCATTCATTGTAGGTCCTTGAACAAATACAGTTTTACCTTTGTCTTTCGAAGAGGAAGTACCTTGGACAAACCCAAGGCCAGCTTTTGAGGATGGAGGCAATTGACTTCCCAGAATTTCATTTAACTTTGCTGAGCCAGTATTCATCCGATTAATTGATGCTTTTGCAGATTCCAACTCAGCTAGGACCATCTTTAATTTTCCAACCAGATTTTCTTTTTCAGATTTGCAAGAGTTCAACTCGTTTTGCAACTTCATTAATTCAGTTTCAGCCTTCTGAGACTTTTGTTGCAGATAATTGTTTTCTTGACCTGCAAGAATTAATTTGTCAGATAAAATTTCTTGTTGATCCGCTAATTGTCTTACCTTGGACTGAGAATCAGTCAACGAAGTTTGCAAAAATGTATTCTTTTCTTCTATGGCCTTTAATTTCAAAGCTCTCTTCTCACTGATTTTTGACATTCTCATAGATTCAAGAAGTAACTTTTGATAATCTTCATCACCTTCCTGTTCTTCATCAGAAATTTGATTTACATCTAAGTCATCTTCAGACTTAGATTCCTGCACACAAGAGATGTTAGAAAGAGCCATGAAAGCAACGAATTTTTCAGATCCACTCGAAGGTGAATCAGGTTCTGATACATCCTCATCAGAATCCTCATCCCAAGCAACATTTAAAGCCTTGCTTTTATTCTTTTCTTTGCGATTCGCACACTTAGAAGCAGTGTGTCCATATCCTTGACATTCAAAACACTTAATTTGCTTTGTTGTACCCTTGGAGTAGTTCTGTTCAGTTTTGGGTACAAATTTTCCTTTATAATGTGGCTTGGAATTTTGTGGAAAAGGTAACTTGGAATTTGAGGAGTAATGTGGCTTGGAATTTGTTGAGAAAGGTGGCTTTGAATTTGATGAGTCCCTCTTGTTAAAGTTCTTTCTGTTTATCCAAATCTTTTGCAATTTCCTTGCAAGATATGCTTCAAAATGATCATCATCTGTATCACTTTCCGGATCACAGGTGTCATGATTATCCACCGAATTGGAAGATACTAGGGCAATATCCTTTCCCTTTTTTACTTGACAATGAACAGCTTCGAAAGTCTGTAAATTTCCAACAAGTTCTTCAACTAATAAAGAATTCAGATCCTTATTTTCCTCAATGGCAACTACTTTTGGACGAAAACGTTCTGGGAGAGACCTCAAGATTTTCTTAACAACTTTGTGTTGTGGAATAGGTTCTCCCAGATTAAAAGATGAACTAACAATTTTAGACAATTTAGTATTGAATTCATCAAAAGTTTCAGATTCTTTCATACGTATTGTCTCAAAGGCAGTTGTCAAGTTCTGAAGTTTAGTTTGCTTGACAATTTCTGTTCCTTCATGAACAGTTTCAAGAAGATCCCAGACAGCCTTTGCACTAGGGCAAGCAGACACCCTATGGAACTCAGATGCTGTGATTCCATTATAAATAGCATGTATGGCTTTATTATTGAAGTTTGATTTGTTTTTCTCATCAGGAGTCCATTGGTCTCTGGGTTTTGGTCTCGTTTGCCCTTCAACTACTATGGTGGGTTCAGTAAATCCATCCACCACAACATGCCAGACTTGGTCATCAATAGCCTTTAAGAATGCAATCATCCTTACTTTCCAGTAAGAGTAATTGGATCCATCCAAAAGAGGAGGCTTGCTGGTAGATGTTCCTTCTCTATTGATATCCATTAGAGATCAGTGAAGTGATCACACAATAGATTAGTGTAACCCGCTCTGATACCAATTGAAAAACCTCGGTTTCTACCTTAACACAGGCAGAGGTCCCAATAATCTGATCTTTATTGAATATCAATCTACTGGTGATTAAACTAGTAATTAACCCTAATTCAACTTAAAAGCAATCATCCACAAAGAGAAAGAGAACAAGTGTGAAACACAAGGCCATAAATGTCAATATTTTCAAGAGTTAAACAAGATAACAAGATGCATTCATGAGCATTTATTTTAAAATCAATGCAAGTCAATAAACATGAATAGAAATGACAAATCAACCACATTTCTCATAAAACTCATTTAATGCTCAAACTATCCATTCATCCACTTGCCTTAGGTCCAAGCTTAGCCAAAACAAGCTCTAATCACTCTTACAAGCCAAGCTCCAAAGCTATACACAAAAACCCCCCAAAACAAACCCTAAATGGGTCAAAACAAGGATAAGAAGAGAAAGCTTCAATAATGAAAATGGAGACTCCCATAGGTTAGGAAAACACACATCAAAGAGAAAGGGAGGGATTTCTTACTTGTAAAGTCTCCAAATAGGCAAGAATAGCTCAATGTGGATCTTGGAATGAGAGGTTTCCTTAAAAAATAGTGTCAATGGAAACCTCTAGTAGTGATGAAGGAGAAGATAGCTTCCATTTTTGCCATTGGTGCAAGTTTGGTGGAGATTTGGGGATAGAAGAGCAAGGAGAATAAGAGGGAAGAAGAAACCCTAGATTAAAGTTGGATTTGTTCTCGAAAAGAGAAAGGAGAAGGGGGGTTCTCCTTTTATAGCAAATGAGATGGGGTCAACCACTTGAAATTCTTGTGGGGTTGAAATAATGGTGTTCTAGACCTCGGTTGCATTTGACGAAGGAGAGGGAAACGATCGTCAAAATCTCTAGTTTCTAAAAGGTATATATTTCATGGGTTTCGATAATATCAAATTTTTGGTATAGATTTAGTGTGAAAAGACTGTTTTGCCCTCAATGCTAGGAAAGTCGGGTTTCGGGATTTCGAACGGGTACGGGAACAACAGGAAAGTTGTAGAGGTTAACAAGATGATTAAAACAGGATTAAAATACAAATAATTGGAATATCGGATAATCCCCCAGGTACAAGCAAAGTCATGAAAAGGAACCCCCAAAGCGTCCCACTAATTACAAAGGCACTCAAAATTCCCAAAAACTATATCAACAGTTATTCTAATCCCAACTTAGCCACAATACACTAATCATGCTTAAGACTAACACATGACTTAATTAATACTAATGGAGGTTACTTGAGTCGGGGCCTTACACGGATCGAGTCGGTTCGGTCCGGTCAATTAAACCATTTATTTTATTTTACATTTTTAATTTTTGAAAATCATAAATTGAAAATTTCAAAATGATGACACCCCATCCTTTGCATTTATTCCAATGTTTAGGGAAAATGAAATCCAAATGATAGAGATGAGCCCCAAGCATAAAATCAAAATTGTCAAATACTCATTGGTAACCGGCCGATCTAAGTGTTTCTACGATCTTCAAACCGTAGACCAAACCAATCTATATAAACTGATCCAAATCGCCCGGTTCAGTCCGGTTAGCGGTAATACCAGATTTTTTGTGCAGTTTAAAATTACTTGGGCTTCGTATTGACATATTTAGTGATTCGACCAAGAAAACATGCTCTTTCACCTGGCATGACCTGAAAAGAATAATCTATCCACAAGCCAGAGCGGCTGGCATGGTCCCAATTTTTATGTTAATTCTTAAGGACATTTTGGTTGGGTTGTAGATGGATCAACAGGTTGGACTTGACAATTGACTAGAAAACTATCAAATTTGAGACCAAGTCTTGACTCATTGGGCTTGATCTAGGTTCAGAATCCAAGACTTGATGGTTCCAATTTCTATGCTGTCCCAACAAACAAAATGCAGTAACAAAAATGATGGTTGTGTTAACTACTCGCTTAGCCATACTTTACAGCAAGTTTCGATGGAGGACTCCTTTTTTTTATATGTTGGACTATGAAGAATTGTAAAACTTATATATATATATATATATATGGGAGACACTCCTATGAGAGCATCTCTCACCTTACTATGAGAGATAGCGTGGGGGCCCTCACATTTAAAATGAGATCATCTTTCTATATTGTAAATATATATATATATATATATATGGGGGACATTCATGTGCATCCATCCCTCACCATAAGGTGAGGGACACTTACATGGCTTTCCTTCTTTGCACATGAACATTCTTTTTCTGCATATGACCATATATGGATTTTCCTCTTTTGCATATGAATCTTTTCAATTATGTAAGTGCCTCTCACCCTATAGTGAGGGATGGATGCACATGAATATATATATATATATGGGGCTAGCTCTCCTAAGTTGAAGCTTACCTTAACCTAAACCGAAACACTGTTGGTCCTATAAATCAAAGTCAATTATCATTGTTTTTTGCATGATGATTGTCTCCAAAATCTAGATAAATCCAATCAGAACTGGATTTTCCAGTTCCATCATGAAAAAAACAGATATAATCAACTTAGATTTGTAGAACCACCACTATTCCAGCTTAGGATATGGTAAGCTTCAGCTTAGGAGAGCCCTGCGCGCTCTCTCTCTCTCTCTATATATATATTATATATGGGCAAACATTCATGTGCAATCCATCTCTCACCATAGGGTGAGGGACACTTACATGGCTTTCCCTCTTTGCAAATGACCATATATGGCTTTTTATCTT